>JBBMOL010000362.1:0-431769 GCA_037954665.1 Laguncularia racemosa | reverse complement strand
AAAACACAAGAGTCTAGGATTCATCTACTACTCTAATGGTTACTTTAAACATTGCAACGCGTTGTTCCCCTAAGGAGGGACCCTAGCCTATTGATCACCATCATGAAGGTCATTGCCATCACCACCATTATTTACCATCCTTGCTCTAAAGCCAATTGACATAACATAAAGAAAAAACACCTTTGCTCTAATCCCAATTGACATAACATAAAGAAAAAACACCCGAATATGAAAGAGTAATAAACCTATAAAACTCAATAATAATCAATAGTAATCTAATAATCTATCTATTAAATTTCTCATAGGGTATTTATAAATTCAAAACCTAAGAATTAAGAAAGGAAATAGAACAAAGATAACAAGATATCAAATCTTGTGTCATACCTATCTAATCTAAACTTTTCTAAACTAATAAGGAAACAAAATAAAATAGAAACTAAAATAAGAAAATAGCTTTCCTAAACCTAAAAACATAATAAAATAGGAAAGGAAATAGAATATTAAATGTTTAAATAAACTAAAATCCTTTAACACTAAGACATAAACTGGAAATGAACTAATTTGAATCATCTACATGCTTCAGAAATATCTTTTAGTATCAAGCTAATTTGAATTATAGAATCATGCCTTCAAAAATATTATTGAATAATCATACCCTCAAAATTGAATTATGAATTGCCTTACTTGCAAATGACTTCAAACTATTCCACTTTCGATTGAACTTCAAAATTTCTAGGTTTTGATCCATTGTTATTTCTAATTGCCTCTTAATATTCCAATTCTGAATGGCTCCTGAATGTGCTAGACCATTTTCTAATTTTGATGCTTCACTTTTAATTTTAATTGCTTCTTTCTCTACTTCAAATTCCTTTGTTTTTTATAATTTTGATGATTTATGTGTTCCATAATTCGTTGACTTATCTCGCTTATGTCAATCATACTCTTTTTCATTCATTGTTATTATTTAATATGTTTTATAGGATAGTTATGAAGTATATTGGTAAGGTGAGTATAGGAAATAGACAATGTTATAATACTAAATAATTTTTAAGTAGCGAATAGCACCTAGTTAGGTGTAGAGCTAGTAGAGATGAGAGTAGACAAGAACAAATGAATCAAAGTCCTGAATATATATACCAATCGATGAAAATCACAATATAAGATATCATTTTAGAGACATGACATGAAATTATAATAGGCCAAGAAGTACACAAAGAAGTTGCAAAGCTAGCCAATAGATTGAGAGACCTAATTAGGTAGACTAAGTTAGCATAGCCATATTTGAACCAGAGGCAATTATGCCATTCATGTTACAACAAGTCAAATAGATTGGTAGACTATAGAACTAGGTCGATCAAGTTTAGAAATAAGTTAACCAATTTGCCATATTCTTATCTAGTTTTTTCCCTTTTCTTGTGTTTTTTTTTTTTTAGTATTTGTTTTAGTGATTATATGACCCATATTAGGTTTACTTATGGTTATTATATGAGTCACATGAGTTATACTAATAAACTATTGAGTTTATTGAATTCTTTTTCATACCATTGAGTTTTTATCAATCCTATCTTATGTTGAACCACATTATTTAGATTTCATGCATAATATTGTATCTATTTAACAACCATTGATTATTTCATTGATTGTGAGTAATATTCATCCTTGATTTAACCAAGTTGTTTTTAGGATTAGTATACTATATCTAATCATGATTTTTCTATATCCATATTTTTTTAGTCATAAAAATACAAGCCCTATGAAAATCCTTTCTATTTTAGTTTAAACCTTAAATCAAAATCCCAAATTATGTTTGAGATTGATTAGCAATTTGGCTCACATTATAATTGGTATCAAAACATACACGAGATGCGACTTCATTGTAGTTGATCAATTTGAAAATTTAACATTAGTGGAGTGAGGACTAGCGAATTTAGTTACGAAACTATTGAAGTGAATTATGGGGTTTTGTAATTGTGACTGAATTGGTTGTTTGCTACTACTAATTTAACTTTTTATTTTTTTTCTATGAAAAAGAAACACCTCAAGTAAAATGGGTGAATGAATTTAGCGGAAGTTCCATTAGTATTATAAGGAGCACTTGATTAATGTTGAAACTAATTATAAAAATTGTTTGCTACAATGAGAGAACTATTGATGCAATTGAATGATATGAGGAGAGCAAGGGTATGTATAGGGAGCATGATCAAAGGAGTAATATTGTTGGTCCCAATTAGATTAATCAAGAGGGGGGTGAATTGATTAATTACTTAAAATTTCACTTTTTCGCAAATCAACCAAAACTCTTGACTAATAAAATCACGTGAATAACAATAATGAAGAACAATAATATGCAGTAAATAAAAAGTAGAGAAGAGTAGAATGCTCAGATATTTATAGAGGTTCCGTCTCGAGCGTCAGTCCTCTCTTCCAGCTCTACGCCGGGGTCCCGGTTGTCTATACCGGTTGTGTTTCACTATATCAACAAATTGAAGATATACAACATAAGCCTCTTCAAGGAAAAGTCTCACTGTTGAGTCTTTCTAGCTTCTTCACTAAGCTAATCACTCAACTACAGTGATGAAACATTAAACAATTCCTTATTCACGAAAGGAATTTCAACAACATCAATGAGGAATATCAGATTTCCTCTGGATCACATGTATATGTAAAGATTTTTGCTTGAAGATGTATGAGTCTTTTCTTCTCGTGTGTCGTTTTTCTTTCAACAACGTTCTCTCTTTTTCTGTTGTTAATCAACGTTCTCCACACTCTTTTTTCATTTGAATTAAACACTTTATATATGGAGAAAACATAACGGCTACTTTCCACGTGATAATCTTGAATTTATTTTTGAATTTTCAATTCAAAAATAAGTTGGATCTGTTGGAGAAGATCTGCATTCCGTGATATTCTTGATAAGGATAAGCTTGGATAATTAGTTTGACCGAGATCTTCTTTGGATATATCTCTTAGATCAAGTTTGTTGAAGATATCCCTCACATTGTGGAACCATATCTTGATATAACAACCATATCTCTTATCCTTATTTTTGTAACTACTGGATCTCCCAAAATATAGTATAAATATCCAACTTTAAATCTGGATAAAACTTGTAAATCTTATATGATCTCACTTTATCATAAAATGAAATCTTTGAATAAAATCTTGTAAAACTTTATGTAAATTAAAAAAAAACTTTGATATAAAATCCAACTTTAGTAAAACACATCAAGTATGTTACCCAAAAATACTTGACATATGGAGCTAGGCCTTGAAATTTATTAAAACTATCGATATAAAATTTAGAACGTAATCTAGAAAAATTCGTAACAGACATGAAAGGTTCTGAAAGTGCTTCTGAAGCAAACCTATTAACTGTCCTCCTGTTATGAACGTTCTGAAAGTGCTTCTGAAACAAACCTGTCAACTGTCCTCCTATTATGAAGGTTTTGAAAGTGCTTCTGGAAGGTTAACACGATAACTATGGATACACTACAGAACTTCTGAAACACCTTCTGTCAGAACAAAAATAGTTTATATAACACTTTTGAAGGTTCTGAACAAGCTTCTGTCTCCTTGTTCAACTTTAGAAAAATTACGTTGCTATCTTCTGAAACAGCTTCTGACAAGCTTAAACATTCGTTACACATTATTCCTCTTTTGTTAACATCAAAACTAAATTAGAGAACTTAACATTCTCCCCTAACATTAACATTCTCCCCCTTTTTGATGATAACAAAACACCATTAGATAATCAAAATATACACAACTTTCATGTTTAAGCATATATTCCTATAACAGAATCTCAAGATTCCTATAACAGAATCTCAAGCATAATAGAATCATTATAAACGCATAAACATATTGATCATAATAGAATCATTCATAAGCAGCAACCCGTATTGATCATAATAGAATCATTCTCCCCCTTTTTGTTAACAACAAAAGGGATATCTCCCCCTTAATCGATGCATAAAATATAAAAGAAGTCTTTTACAACTTGATTCGAAAACAAAATTTAAGATAAAGAACTAAGATTTTCTGGATCTTGTGACTCGAGAGGTAGAGGGAGTAGTGGAATGTTTGGTTGACGAAGGTTTCTCTGGTGAAGTATCCAAGTCGATGATATGAGCATTAGAGAGAACATAATCTGGAAATTTGTTGGATAAGAAGAGCTTGATTTCACCATGAAGACTTGTGATAGATTGGGAAGTTTTATCCGTCTTGGAGTCCAAAGTCTTGAAGGAGTTAGTAACTGAATCTCCAATCTTCCTTACTTGAGAGACAAATTTTTCAAACGCAATTACATTATTAGATAAATCTTGTTTGACTCTCGCACTAAATTCATCATAGAGAATTCTATAGTGATGGAGTTCAGTAAGCATTTTCTCATAATTCTTCTTGATATCAGAAAGAATATCAGAAGTTTGTTTAACTTGTAACTCCATTGATTCAAGTCTCCTTAGATCAGATCGTTGTAGAACTTCATCTGTCATAGCTGTCTTAACTAAATCCAATAGTTCATGTTTCAAACTTTCTCGAACAACATTCTTTATTTGTTCCAGATCAACATTGGATATAACTTCTTTTGTTCCAATCTTCCCAGCCTCTTCACCATATGATTTCTTCCCATGATCTGTTTCAACCTCTATTCTAGGTTCTAAACTAGGTTCTGAACCTCCTTCTTGAACAGATATTCCAAAAGGAACTATTCTTTTCATATGCTTTTGATAGACAAAATGTGCACCATCATTCGCATACCACAAACAATCCTTAACAAAGATGGACATGTGATGAAAAACTTCTTTACCTATCCTCTTTAATTTAATAGGTTCAGATGAGCTGGTAGGCAAAACTATCCCTTTAAACACAAACAATCGCATCAATATATTCCCAAACACCAAACTTTCTTTATTCCTCCAAATTTGTTCAATGACTTTAGAAGCCATGTCCACATTCTTTTTGTTAATCATTGCATAGATAATTTGAGCATGTTCTATGGACATTGAAGTAGAACTGCCCTTCCTTGGACATAGACATTCAACAATTATCTTATGAATGATTCGAGGAAACAACTCGAAATCAATGACAATTGCTTCTTTTCCATAATCCATTTGTAAGCATCCATTTATAGTAGCAAACAGATTATTCCTAGGCATGTTCGTAATCTCTACATCATCATTTACATCATGTAGATGTAGACATTTAATCACATCTTCCCTAGAAATTGAAATGTCTTGATCACATACTCTGGAAGCTAAAACATTCCCTGTCGCAAGACTTAAACTTCCATTAAATTCTTTGACACACTCGCTATAAACTAGAACTTGAGTAGAGCAAAGTTCCATGCATCCTATGGGTTCTAACAGTTCATTCCAGTAAAATCCATTACTAGTAAAGAAATTAAAATCCACAAAACTACAAGAACACACCTCATTTTTCTTCTTTCGAAGAGATTTTGAATTTGAGGGTTTCAGACTTGGTACATTCTCTTGTTTCGTTTGCTTTTTGGATGCTTTCTTGAGCGGAGAGGTTTCTTGAGTAGCCTTTTCTTTTACTTTTGAAGACGATGCAGCTCGTTTTCTTTTGAAAATCTTCTTGCAACCTATGATAGATTCGGAATCAGGGGAACTCGGATTCTCCTCTATTGAAGGTTCTTGATATTTTTCCGAAGAATTTGAAGATTCATCATGAACCACTAAAGGCTTGTTTGATGATTTTGTTTTGAATGATTTTTGTTTGAGGCGTTCTGAAGATTTAGGCGCCATTGGAGTTGCAATGAGAGAGAAGGAAAATAGGGAGAGAGAAAAAGAACAGATTTCGAAGGAAGAGAATTAGAGAAGGAAGAAAATGAATGAAAAGAAAAAATATTTTAAATGAATAAAGATTTTTCAATATTTTCTGGGGGGGGGGAAATCGAAAAGGGGTTACAAATTCTTATTCATTTCTAATAAATTCAAATTTTACCTTTTCAAGAGGTTTAGTAAAAATATCTGCAAATTGATTATCGGTTGACACAAATTCAACATTTATATCTCCATTATGCACATGATCTCTAATAAAATGATGTCTAATTTCTATATTTATATAATGATGTACTGGATTTTTTGTCAAATTTATTGCACTCGTGTTGTCACATTTAATTGGCACAGTTTTAAAATTTATTCCATAATCATTCAATTGTTGTTTTATTCATAAAACTTGTGCACAGCAATTTCCAATAGAAACATATTCAGCTTCAGCTATGGATAGAGCAACAGAATTTTGTTTTTTAGAAGACCAAGAAATTAATTTATCACCTAGGAATTGACAAGTACCAAATGTGCTTTTTCTATTAATTTGACATCCAGCATAATCTACATCAAATATCCTATTAGATCAAAATTCTGATTTCTAGGATACCATATGCCTAAATTAGAAGTATTAACTAGATATTTGAAAATTCGCTTTATAGCTGATAAATGAATTTCTGTTGGGTTGCAGCTTGAAATCTAGCACACAAACACACACTGAACAAAATATCAGGTCTAGATGCAGTCAAATACAATAAAGAACCTATAGACTCCTATAAAGTTTTTCACTTACCTTCTTTCCATTTAAGTCAAAGTCTAACCTTGATGAAGTACTCATAGGTGTTGTAACCTTTTTGCATCCATCATATCCAAATTTCTTCAATATTTGTTTTGTGTATTTTTCTTGATGAACAAAAATTCCTTCCTTTGTTTGTTTTATTTGAAGTGCCAAAAAGAATGTCAACTCTCCCATAATTGACATTTCAAATTCTGCCTGCATGGTCTCAGCAAATTCTTGACACAACAATTCTTTACTAGATCCAAAGATAATATCATCCACATATATTTGTACAACTAAGATATCATTATCAAAAGTTTTCAAGAATAAAGTAGTGTCAACTTTTCCTCTATGAAAACCTTTAGAGATCAAAAACATACTCAATCTTTCATACCAAGCTCTTAGAGCTTGTTTCAAACCATATAGAGCTTTATTTAATTTAAAAACATAGTCTAATTTGAAAGGATCTTCAAAACCAGGTGGTTGTTCCACATAAACTTCTTCCTTTATAAAACCATTTAAAAATGCACTTTTTACATCCATTTGAAAAACTTTAAAATCCTTATAAGATGCATATGCAAGTATTAACCGTATTGCTTCTAGTCTAGCAACAGGTGCATATGTTTCATCAAAATCTATTCCTTCTTCTTGTGAATAACCTTTAGCTACTAATCTTGCTTTATTTCTTATAATTTTACCGTCTTCATCTAATTTATTTTTAAACACCCATTTAGTTCCAATTATTGACTTCCCTCTAGGTCTAGGAACTAAATTCCATACATTGTTTCTTTGAAATTGATTTAATTCTTCTTGCATAGATATAATCCAATTAGCACCATTCAAAGCTTCTTCAATCTTACTAGGTTCAATTTCAGATAACAACACAAAATGATTTTCAAGATTTTGTAGTTTAGCTCTTGTTTTAACACCCGATTGTATATCACCTATTATTTGATCAGAAGGATGTGCAGACTTATACCTCCAAGCTTTAGAAGCCTCTTGTTCAGATCTTTCAACTTCTAAAGTACCTTTTGTATTTGCCTCTGAAATAGGTTCTAGATGATCAGATCCTCGAATGTTAACAGCAAGTGCTTCTGACTTAGGTTCTGAACTAACTTCTGCTTTAGAATTGGAGTCCTTTTCTTCATCAGAATCAACATCCTTTAAACCTCAATAAACTTAACATTTATAGATTCTTCAATAGTTTTTATGACTTATTGAAAACACGATAAGCACGACTATTTAGAGAATATCCTAAGAAAAATAGCTTCTTCCAGATCTTTCATCAAACTTACCAAGGTTGAGTGGATTCTTTTTCACAAAGCATTTAGATCCAAAGATATGAAAATATGAAACGTTAGGTTTTTTACCTCGAAACATCTCATAAGCAGTCTTTGATGTCATAGGTCGAATGAAAACTCTATTGATGATATAGCAAGCTGTAGAAACTGCTTCTACCCAAAAATACTTAGCAATTCCACTCTCATTTAACATAGATCTAGTCATCTCTTGTAAAGTTCTATTCTTGGTTCCACTACTCCATTTTGTTGAGGAGTGTATGGGCTGAGAAATTATGAGATATACCATGTTCTTCACAAAAATTTAAAAAACTTGCATTTTGAAATTCTGTTCCATGATCAGTTCAAAGACTAATTATGGAAACTCCTTTTTCATTTTGTATTTGTTTTGCAAACTTTTGAAAAGAATCAAAGGTATCTCTTTTGTGTCGCAAGAATATAACCCAAGTGTATCTTGAAAAATCATCAACAATAACAAGTCCATATTTGCTTCCACCCATGCTTAAGACTCTAGTAGGTCCAAAAAGATCAAGATGCAATAATTCAAGTGGTCTCTTAGTTGAGATTACATTTTTACTTTTATGAGAAACAGAAACCATTTTATTCTTCAAGCAAGTATCACATTTCACATCTTGTTTAATATTTATCTTAGGTAATCCTTTAATAATATCCTTTTTAGATAATTTTTCTAGGTGATTAAAATTAACGTGTCCTAGTCGTTTATGCCAAGCAAAAACATGATCATTCAAAGAAATTAAGCAACAATCATTATTGATTTCATCTGGTTTTATAATATAGATATTTCTTTTCCTAATTCCTTCAAATAATCTTTCATCATTTTCATTAAAAGCATAGCACTTGTCTTGATCAAAAATCATCCTATAACCTTTATCACATAACTGACTAATACTAAGTAAATTATGTTTTAAACCTTGCACAAGATATACATTTTCAATAAGAAACATAGGCATACTAATCGTTCCAGTGGCAATTATTTTACCTCTACTATCATCTCCAAACTTTACATACCCTTTTTCTTCCCAAGTTATGCTATTGAACAATGAAGCATCTCCAGTCATATGTCTAGAACATCCACTATCCAAATACCAAGTTCCCCTTATTTTAGCTTCATGTCCCTGTACAAATGGAAAGAATTAAGTCCTTTTAGGAACCCAAGCAAGTTTGGCCCTTTAAAAGATAAGCTCATTTGATTTCTTCGATTTACTTGTTGACTACTGAGCTTATTTCTTTTATAATAGAAAATTTTCTCAATATAACCAAATTTATTACAGAAGAAGCATGCATAAGAATTAACATTCATATACCTGTCATTTACCTGTTTCTGGAAATTCTAGTCTGTATAACTTCTATTATACCTTCTGGTATTGCTTCTGTAGTACCCATTGTGTGGATACTTCTTGTCAGAATAACTTCTGTAAAAGTCTCTGGTATTTCCTCTTTTAACAATATTTGTATTCGAAATGTACTCTTTACTTTTGAATTTATCAGTTAAGACTTGCTTAGCTTTAACAAAAACTGTATTTTGATTCGATTTTGAATGCGAACCATGCTCATATCCTAACCCATGTTTTTCATTCGAAACTCTTTGTGAAGAAATTAACATGGTCAATTTCTTATCACTTTCATCAAATTTCTTAAAGGTAGTTTTCAACGAATTTGACAGTTCATCAATCTTTACCTTCATGTTACTTGTTTCTGCTTCAAGTAGTTGATTTTCTATTCTTAGTTTCTCTATACTCACATGCATGGATTCATTTTCTTATTTCAAGATATCATTTTCATCCGCAAGTAACGAATTTGTTTGCTTTACTACCTCCTTTTCATTCTTAAGAGCTTTTATTTCATTTTCATACTTAGCTAATTTTGTATCAGCCCTTTTTAGTGCCTTTAGTAGCTTACTCATTTCTACTAGCATGTCAGTTTCAGTTACATCTTCATCAGATTCAGAATGTACCTTAGAACTAGCCATTAAACACAGATTTGCCTCATCCTCTTCTTTTTCTGAATCCTCTGAATTTGTCTCTGTATCCTCTAAATCACTCCATGTTGCTAGCATTGCTCGACTTTTCTTTTTATAATTTTCCATTTTCTTGATCAGTGTTAGACATTCGTATTTGATGTGTCCTGGCTTTTTGCATTCATAACATTGAATCTCCCTTTTCTCTTTCTTCTTTTCTTTCTCCTTGTATGCTTTTCTTGCATCATTATGCTTATATTCAGTACTTTTCTTAAAAACATTAAACTTCTTACCTCTTTGCTTCTTGAGTAGCCTGTCGAGTCTACGTGCTAGAAGACTGATGTCCTCTTCTTTCTCATCATCGCTATCATCTGTTTCAGTTTCATTTTGCTTTATTTCCTTAACTTTAAATGCAATTCCTTTGGTACCGTCTTCTCCTCTTTGCGTGGTCTTTATGTGTGACTCATATGCCATGAGCTTTTCTCTCAATTGACTGAGAGTTAACTTGTTTAGGTCTTGAGCTTCCTCTATAGCAGTTTTTTTTGCATCCCAAGATGGTGGCAATATCCTCAACATTTTCCTCACAAGATCTGGATCTGGAAGTTTCTTTCTAAGTGATGCAAGCTCATTTGTGATAGCTGTAAACCTGTCAAAAGCATCTTTGACATCTTCATTAGATTCAAACTTAAATCATTCATACTATTGAATTAAAGCATTTATCTTAGTTTCCTTGATGGTATCAGTCCCTTCATATGTATTGGATAGGATATCCCAAATCTCCTTTGCACTTGCACACGATGATACCAAATAGAACTCTGATGGAGCAATTGTAGTCAGTAATAAATTTTTTGCTTTGTTGTTCTTCTCAATAATTTTCTTCTCCGAATCTGACAAGGTTGAATCTCCGTTCAAGGTGATCAAACTGTCTCCAAGTGAAATGACCTGTCATGAATCATAATCACTAGCTTTAATGTAAGTTTCCATACGCATCTTCCAATATGAGAAGTTTGAGCCATCGAAGTAGGGAGCTCGATTAATTGCAACATTATTTTCAACCATTTTGGATCACTCAAAATAGATTGGTCCTGCTTTGATACCAATTGTTGGTCCCAATTAGATTAATCAAGAGGGGGGTGAATTGATTAATTACTTAAAATTTCACTTTTTCGCAAATCAACCAAAACTCTTGACTAATAAAATCACGTGAATAACAATAATGAAGAACAATAATGTGCAGTAAATAAAAAGTAGAGAAGAGTAAAATGCTCAGATATTTATAGAAGTTCCACCTCGAGCGTCAGTCCTCTCTTCTAGCTCCACGCCGGGGTCCCGGTTGTCTATATCGGTTGTGTTTCACTATATCAACAAATTGAAGATATACAACATAAGCCTCTTCAAGGAAAAGTCTCACTATTGAGTCTTTCTAGCTTCTTCACTAAGCTAATCACTCAACTACAGTGATGCAACAACAAACAATTCCTTATTCACGAAAGGAATTTCAACAACATCAATGAGGAATATTAGATTTCCTCTAGATCACATGTATATGTAAAGATTTTTGCTTGAAGATGTATGAGTCTTTTCTTCTCGTGTGTCGTTTTTCTTTCAACAACGTTCTCTCTTTTTCTATTGTTAATCAACATTCTCCACACTCTTTTTTCATTTGAATTAAACACCTTATATATGGAGAAAACATAACGGCTACTTTCCACGTGATAATCTTGAATTTATTTTTGAATTTTCAATTCAAAAATAAGTTGGATCTGTTGGAGAAGATCTGCATTCCATGATATTCTTGATAAGGATAAGCTTGGATAATTAGTTTGACCGAGATCTTCTTTGGATATATCTCTTGGATCAAGTTTGTTGAAGATATCCCTCACATTGTGGAACCATATCTTGATATAACAACCATATCTCTTATCCTTATCTTTGTAACTACTGGATCTCCTAAAATATAGTACAAATATCCAACTTTAAATATGGATAAAACTTGTAAATCTTATATGATCTCACTTTATCATAAAATGAAATCTTTGAATAAAATCTTGTAAAACTTTATGTAAATTAAAAAAAACTTTGATATAAAATCTAACTTTAGTAAAACACATCAAGTATGTTACCCAAAAATACTTGACACGTGGAGCTAGGCCTTGAAATTTATTAAAACTATCGATATAAAATTTAGAACGTAATCTGGAAAAATTCGTAACAGACATGAAAGATTATGAAAGTGCTTCTGAAGCAAACCTGTCAACTATCCTCCTGTTATGAAGGTTCTGAAAGTGCTTCTGAAACAAACCTGTCAACTGTCCTCCTGTTATGAAGGTTCTGAAAGTGCTTCTAAAAGGTTAACACGATAACTATGGATACACTACACAACTTCTGAAACACCTTCTGTTAGAACAAAAATAGTTTATATAACACTTTTGAAGGTTCTGAACAAGCTTCTGTCTCCTTGTTCAACTTTAGAAAAATTATGTTGCTATCTTCTGAAACAGCTTCTGACAAGCTTAAACATTCATTACACATTATTCCTCTTTTGTTAACATCAAAACTAAATTAGAGAACTTAACATTCTCCCCTAACATTAACAAATAGTGAGTTGAGAAAGAGGGATGAAGTGAATGATGAATCTAGTGGATATAATTTTGACATTGAGAGAAGAGTAAAACATGATGATTAAGTTAGTAAGGGCTTTTTGAGAGTGTAAAGTTGAAAATTATCACTTTTAGGGGAAGTAGCTAATCATAAGAGTATTTAAAGTGGGTACTAGGAGAGGAAAAGGTCTTGAAGCATTGTGATTGTGATGATGTACTAAAGTTAAAATGGCTTTGGAAGCTTTTATTGAGCATACTAATCTCTAATGTCATAATTTAATGGTTTAAAGGCATAGAAAGGGCAAAGAAAAGGTGGGGACTTAACAACTAATAAAAGGCTTAATGAATAATTGGCTTATGCTAGATTACTTCAAACAAGAAATGTTATTACAACTACTAACTCTCAAATAAGGTAGAGTGATTATAGAAGATTATGTTAAGAAATTTGAAACTCTATTGATCTAGTGTAACCTCAATGAATCTTTAAAGCAATCTACATCTTGATTCAATAGTTGGTTTAGACATGGGATATCTAGTATAGTGAAGCTGCAACAATATAGGACTTTAGAAGATGTCATTAGAATGGCAATGAGGGTTGAAAGGATTATCAAAGCATGATGTAGAGATCACCATAACATCAGTGGAAATTTGATAAGCCTAACTGTTAAAGCTAAGCAAAAGCATCTAGTTAAGACACAAGAAATGAGAGAGGGCTAAGGTAGAGGAAAGAGTTCAAATTTATGAGTTATAGAATAAAGACAACATAAGGGGAGTTGAGATGTAAAATGCTTCAAATGTCTAGGATTTGGGCAATTGGTAATAAAAGCCTTAATCATAGAGTCATGATTTTCTAAGGAGAAGTACTTAATCTAGAGGTTGAGAGCAAGGAGGTAAAAGGAAATAGCAAAAGATAGATACTAATGATGAGATAGAGGGTATGCAAGTTGAGAGTGATCCATTGTTCGAGATGGTGGTTAAGAGGGCTCTACTACATAAACTTTGGCAATCCCTAGACAATAAGATGAAATATTAGGCCACAACTTGAGAAAGGAGAAAGGATGTAAGATGGAGAGGGGATGTGGGCTGGGGTAGGGGGAGAGGGGTGAGGGGTGAATTGAGTTTAATTGTAATTTATTAAAAGATTACAACTTTTTGCTCAATTATCAAATGGATGCAATAATAGACAAATAAATGAGCAATTAAAATATTGAAAGTAAAAGATAGAAAGTGTTTAGAAGATCAAGCCTAGATTTAATGAGAAGCTCAAACTACCCCTACTCTCCATGGACATATAATGCCTACAGCCAATGATTTCACACCACTTTTATTTATCACAACAAACCAAAGCCAACTATTTAGAAATACAAGTGTAGTGCTTTTTCTTGATAAAAATTACAAGTGAATTACACTTGTACTATACTAAGATTTCAACAATATATAGTGAACAATGAGCAAGACACAAGAGAATTGATGAGAAAAAGTACAAGTCATAGTATTGCAAATGAGTCTCAAAATCTTGTTTTCAATCTTCCCTCAAAATGGTATTTAAAGCCCCTTAAAAATTTTTGGATTTTACTCCCTCTAAATCTGCATTTAATACTTTACAATAGCTATAAATTTCATAAAATGGTCTAAACCTTTTGTAATGCTTCAAACCATTTTAACTCCCCAGTAACTTTCCTCATTCCAAATCAAGGAAGGTCTAGACCTTTTTGTAATGCTCTAGACTCTTTCCTTACATCTTAGAGTGCAATCGCTCTTAGCATGGAATGATCTAGATCTTACTCCAAAATGCTTTGCATCATTCCATACAACTCATAAAGCTTTAGAAAAATCAAAGATGGTCCAAACCTTTTTTGAAATGCTCTAAACCATTTACACTAGAAGTCAAGTTTTTCTTAGATAATAAAGCAAAAGCTTTCCAAATAAGATTTCTTTATCAAAATAAATTATTTTTGCATTAAAGCATTTAAGAAAAAAAAAAGCTTAGTTTCAACACATGGATAAAGAAATTTCAATTTTAGCTTTTTAGAGCATATTACAAGATAACTATTGACAAGTAAAGAAAATATTTTCAATATAGTTCATTTGCCAATGGTTACTTATTTAAGCTTTCAAAGCCAAGTTTTATCTCGTAAAAATTTAATTACAACCTTATAGTTCAACACAAGAGAACCTATTTCATACCAAATGCTTAGTAAAGGGAAGACTTGTGCTATCATCATTATTGAGGAAAGTACCAATGTTACTTCTATTGATAAGTAAGTTATGAAGCTTGGTAAGTAGAGCACTAACAAAAATTTGTAAATGCAAAATCACACAAAACAGGGTTCCATAATGCGACAATCAATACCAACAGTTGTAACTTGATTATATATCATATAATTAGGTAAAGTTAACAAAGACAAACAATTACAGTTTCTGAAATAAATAATCCATAAACTAATACATAAATTTCAAATTGTCTCACATACTTCGTCATTGATATGATCCATTAGTAGTTCAATCTGCATATTTGCATCACATGCTATAACTTTTTTATAATTAATGGGTTCATTTTAAATTTCTAAACCCACATCAATCATATGTTTGTTACAATAATAGCCCTTTTAACCATATAAGTGGCATCAACACCTACTTATAGCTATTTTATCCTAAAGCATTCAACACATAGTTGACCCTGAATACACAGTCCATGGCCTAATTATCATGAATGATTATAAGTCTCAATGTAAACCACAATCGACAAAACAATTAAATATGGATATAGATTAAGTTCACTACATGGGTAATCATACATGCATAGCCAATCAAGCATAATAAAACTTATGTTTACTTGAAGCATGATAGCAAAATGCTTTATTGTCTCAATCCTTTTTCTTGATACATCATATGGACACAATTTCCAAGAAAATATTTAATTACAATGAAATTAAAATAAAATTATTTCATATTTACGTCAAATACCAAGTTTTAGGTTAAGAACAAACATTTAGAATTGAAATAAAGAAGCAAGGGTTGAAATGACATAGTGGTAGGTAAGCGGAAGGAAAGGTGGGTTGAATAGAGGTCTAGCTAATGGAATGGGCTTGGTTCAAGTGTCTTCAAGCGAATCTAATCCATAGTCAATCAATTGGAAGGTTTGTCATTTGACTATTTTGGCCTTCTTTTCCCCTTCTATGCTTCTTGAAATTTAATGTATAGGGTTTTATCAAGGGGCTTAGAAAATCATTTCTATAGATTTTATGATATTCCTAATTGTGAATCCAAGTTTATTTATCTTATTTTAAACCTAAATTGTTGTCATCTATTGCTATTCTTTTAATCACTTTTTCTAAAAGAACTAATTTATTAAAATCATTCATTAATGTAAAAATTTATTAAAATTATATATCTTGGTGTCTAATTTGAAATATTCTATTGGCACATACAATCACAATTTGAAGAATAGTAATGCTTGTATCAATAATTTTCCTAAAGGGTGTTGCTTAATTATAGAAAATATTTTGATTCTTTATTATATGTTTTATTGAGAAAACTATTAATTATTTGTAGATTCATACATGCATATGTTAGAGACTACATGCAATGTCTTGATTTGTGTTTGACCAAAATTACAATTACATTGCATTAAGATTATTCAACTTTGGAGGATGACAAATTAATATCTAGCTTTCATGCTATTCACCCTTATGTTAATTTTCATCTATTTATATTACAAAGTTTTAGGGTGATTTACCTACTATAAAGATGAGCAAAATAGTATATAGAGGCCTAAAAGTCACAAACATTGGTAATGAAATTGGCAAAACTTCAACAGAGAAAGAATCTTCTCTTAAGATAATATCAACACTTCTTGTAAGCGCACTAGCATCAACTTGTTAGGGACATATTAAGAGTTAAAGCTAGTTCAAATCTTTCAAAGGTCACTATTGATTGTAAGGTATGCTACAAGCTAATTAAAAGGCCTAGGTCTTTAATAAAAAGTATTTTCTACTACTTTATTTAATCATTTCTATCTTTATAAGGCTAGCAATTTAGAAGTTGACCTATAAACCCTAACACGACGCGACACGATTATAAATAGGTTCGAGTTGGAAAAAATTAATAGGAATAATAAATCGATGAAGCCCCAATTCCAGTAGGTAAACTCATTTACCAACCCATTTATTAAACAAATTCTACAAACAGGTGATAAGTTTAACTTGTAAACCTGTTTAATATTAATAATATTTTAAATATACTTAAGATTATATTATTTTTTTAATAGTTTATTCAATCTCATGGTATACTTGTGAGTTTCATAGTTTCAACAAATATTCTAAGGTTTCCTTTCATCATTTTTACTCTTATTTTCATCTATCTCTTTCTCAGTTTCAATTGGAAGCAACACAACACAAGCAAAAGCAACCAGGTTGTTTCACTTTTCAAATAAAAATCTCTTTTTTAATTTTATTTATTCTCTTATCAACTCATCTTTAAGTAACTCCATTGCCTATTCTCTCTTAGATCATTTCACTTTTCAAGTAATTTTGATATATTGAGTTATTGAAAAACCAATCAATTTTGATATCTTCAAGTTTCAGGAATGGCATGTGATATTTTAAGCAGATCAATATCAATAGCAACTTTCAAATCTACATTTAGTACTGGAGGTCGACTCCTTGATTAGCATCATAGCTCTTTGAAGCTAGAAATCATAAAAGCTTTTTTATATAGAAAGGATTGGCTCTTTGGAGAAATAGTTAATAATTTAAAAAAAAAAATCGTATTATATATTTTTGTTGATATTATTCTTTTTTATGTATAGATTCTTTGATTGTCACTCTTGAAAATCTAATAGAGAATGTAATGAATTTAAAAATAACTACTAGTGATCATGTCCATTCAAGCCATAGTTCAAGTTAATTCAATTTTGCTATGCAATTAATGAATTTTTAAATATATTATATTTGATTAGACTTACTTCACTAAACCTACTATTTATATTGTAATTTTATATTAATCTTTAAGACTTGATAATATTATTACTTGTTAAAGTTGATTTTATTATCGCTCTTTTTACATTGAATATGTAAGTATTTCATAGACTTATTTATAACTTTTAGTCAATAAACGGGTCCAACCCATATACGAGACATGTGAGTTAAGTTACGATTTTAGATTTTTATACACAATTAATAAATGAGCTATATCATAGGTTGAAGTTTAGCAAACATGAATCAATTTAAACATGAGTATAACACATGACATGATAGCATCAATTGTCAAAACTATCTGAGATTGATTATTTTTTTCTTGTTAATAACCCATTCTTTTTTCAAAGGAAAAGAAGGCAAGAAAAGCAAATACTAATCACATATTATGCAAAATAAGTCAATGAAAACAATAAATTATGTTTTCATGCTATTAGGTTACAAAAACCTTAACTTCTTGTTATTTGATTCACTTAAATCTTCACCTTTTTGTGCAAAATGTGTTAGTATAAACATGTGGGAGTAAATCATTAGATTGTTCTACAAACCATGCATTATGAAATATGATGAGCTCGTAGTTATGAGATCATATAGCATGGTGGTATAGACCATAAAATTGTTATTACTATGAAGAGAGTGATATCAATAATTCAATGAGATTACTACATTTCCTCATGATCCCCCATGGAGTGGGGAGCAATCTAATAGCTATGGATGTGGAGATACATTCTACATAGGCAAAGATAATTCTCGAAGAATAGCCTACTAAACTGATTTGCCTAGAAACTCCATATGTAATCCTATTGTGATGCTAATGATACATATCTCTAGTACACAACCCTTGACTATAATAGATTATTATGTCTTGTATACGATAATTATTAATGTCACATTTAGTACACAAGAATCATTTAGAATGGAATGCATCATAATAGACCAGAATGGAATAGAATTAGTAACAGAACATTAAGTCCATTTCTATATTTGGAAATATCCACATAATCATTGATTCCATTATTATATTATGTTTAGATTTAGCATATTCTAAATAGAATGAAATGTGTATATAGTGATATTTGTGAAAAAAAAAATAGCTTTATTTCTTGCATGTGATAAATATATATTAGTAAGGATAAAAAACTATTTAAGTAGATATCATTAATAATCAAGGATGGAATTCCAATTCTATCTCCTTAAAGGTAGAGTCAAATTCTCCTTTAGAGTTGGAATCATCAATTTTAAGGAATTACAATTTCGACTTCTGAAAATGCTACTAAACATAGGAAAGGGAATGGAAGCTAGAATCATGATTCTATTTTAAGTCAATTTTTGTGTGCCAAATGTTCCATAAGTACTTAAGTGTTAATTTCTTCAAAGACTATAAGAGGGAGTTAAAGTAAAGTTCGATATTTTATAAACACATGAAGATATAATAACAATTGATAGGGATATATATTGCCTTCCACTATAAAGGTGAGACACCTTTAGAGCCATTTGAGACAAGAAAATGTGTAGCTCCAAATGTTATAAGTAGAGCAAGATAAATGTAAGAGTTACATTTTGATAAGCAATATTGAAATTTTATTTCACAATATCATGTTCTTGATCAATTAAAACAAACACATGCATGCATCTATGCCCTGCATTAAGAATTAGGATATATATCATTGGAAGAATCTTCATTATAAGGACCCTTTTCCTTTCAACTATATAACACATTACAATATGTAAGGAGTAAGAATCAAATTTAATCCATCCTGTTAAGAAAACATTGTTCTTACAACTTTGTTATAAGGAGGGAGAGTCAAATTTAATCAATACTATTGAGAAAACATGATAGGAATCAAAATCCGTCAAGACCTATCTTAGGGCAAGAGCTAAAGAATTTCAAATCTTGGCGATGAGAGCCCATTTTGAGCACATCGACCCCAGTATTGTATATTCCAACAAATACACTTATCATGCTTTATAGGGCGATGGACAAACTTACTAAGACTTAGCTTGTGGGTGATCTATGGACTGACCTAAACTGGTGATGAGTTGGGCCAACAAATCCTATGGAAGAGCTAGCATGATGAAGACTATTTTTATTTGTAATTATTTCTTCGGAGTATTTATATGTAAGCTTTTGGGACACTTTTTATTTGGTTGTAATTGAGTTTTAGGACAGACCACCCTAAAAGTGGCATAGTTGTAATTTTGTAAACTTTTTAACCCTAAAGAGAGCAAGTATAAATACTTGCTTAAGTAAGGGGTTTTGGGGGGAGTCAAATTTTTCATAAAAGAACATCACTTTTACATAAGAGGGTTAGGTTTTTCCTAATTCAAATTTCTCTTATCAATTTCAAATCCCAATTTAAGATTATGATGAGTGACTCCAAGGCTAATTTGTGAGTAATATCAAATTTACCTTGTTGCAATTTCCTTTCTTCTCTAGTGAGTAGTATCTAGGGTTGATTTAGAAGTGTATTGACAGAATTTTGATTGCACTTGTAATCAAATTCTTGTTACATTAATTGATTGGTTTTAGCCTTTGAGTTTTAACCTTCAATTTAACATCATTTTGAACCGTGGATCACTTGTTGTGAAAGTGGACCACGGAATTGGTTCTTGCTATTTTGTGTGTAATTCACGTGGATTTATTTGTGATCATTGTTATTTTGGAGGAATTTATCATTGTGGAATTGTTATTTGCAATTTAGAGCATTCGAATTTCATTCCATTTCCATGAGGGTTCAAGCTAAACCTAGTAGAGTTGAACCGAAATTGACTAAGTGAATTGGGGTTTATAAATTGCTCCAATTTCATGTGCTTAATCTTAGTTTTAGGCACATCATTTCTTTGGTATCAGAGCTATATCATACTTGGATTTAAGATTGATCACGCCATTGTTTAAATAATTGGTTACAAGTAGTGAAGGTTTGATGCCATTGTTCATGTGATTGAAGCTAGTTTGATTGACATTGTTTGTTTGTCTTTCAAATTGGTTTTGCATGTGCTTAATCTTGGTTTTAGGCACATCATCTTTTGGTATCAAATCATGTGGTTTAAGAGGAGGGATTTTTGCAATTAGATTTCGGAATTAGGGGATTATTGTGTAGCACCTTGATCCGAACAAAATTTGTTGGCGTGAAATTGCATTTTGTTGTTGTGTTGTTGAATCTATTGTCTTGTTGATTAGTGGTTGATCACTTGAAGATTTGAACACTCTTAGATTCCTTGATTGTGGTTGTGAACGTTTAGTGCATGGAAAGTAAACCGTGAAGGGGCAAGAGTAGTGTTTCAGTTGTTGAAGCGGAATTGTGTTGTGTGCATTTTCGAAAATTGGAGGAGTAGTATTTGTGATTTCAAATTTAAATTCTAGATTTGAACTTCTGTAAAGAATAGGAAAACATTTGAAATTCAAACATCCATTAATTTGAAGTTGTTATTGAGTAGCATTAAGGATTGTTGTTTGAATTTGAATTGTTTTACCTTTTATGGAGAAGGTTGGATTTAGTATAATTATTTAAATTGTTGTTGCTGCCTTTATTGTGAGGTTTTTGGTGTAGGGGGATTCAACAAGAAGTGTTATGTGTGTTAAGGTAAGGAAGTGATACATTTGAAGTATTATTATTGTTGCTTAAAGGAGTGCACCATGTGCGTGTGTAAGTATGAGTGATGATGTGAATTGTTGTATGAGTAAAGTAGTGTAAGTGATCTTGAAGAGGACGTGAGGAGTAAAAGTGTTGATCCTTTGTGATCAATTGAAGAATTGTAAATTGTGTAGTGTATTTTCGGAAGTGGGGAGTAGAAAATTGTAATTTTTAGAATTAAAATCAAAATTGAAAGTGTACATTAAGAAGTCAATTTGAAATTTCAATACACACATTAAGTCATAGTTAATTGTGTGTCATTTGAATTTGAAATAGCTTCTTACCATTTGTGGACTTGTGCACTTATTGAACTCCTTTTGAATTTGAAAGTGAGCTGCCTTATCTTATATAGAAGTTGAGGTTTTGGTTGTAGTTTGTGGTGGTGAAATTGTGTCGTGGCTTGAGGAGTGCATTTGGTGTTGTATCTTTGTTAATTTAGTAAAAGTTGTATACATTTGGTGTTGGTTATTGTATGTATTGTCAAGAACATTGTTGGTAGTGGCGTAAAGCATTGTAAACCATGAGCATAAGGGGAATTTTGTGGCGATGAATGGTTTGTTATGTGTGTATTTTCCTTACTGCCAAATTTTTATTTAGGTGGTGAAAAGTCAAGGCAAGAATAAGGAAAGTTGAGTAGTAGAATTTGAAATTCAAACAAGTCATTAAAGTGTGATACTTAAACACTTGTAGTTGAATTTAATTCTATCTTCTTGAAAGTAGTTGAGTGTACTTCATTTGTGGCTTGGTTGTGTACTTGAACCGTGGAAGTGTAAGGATAATTATTGTGTTGTTGGGTTTGAACACAATCATATCTAGTGAAATGTTTCATTATACTAATTTATTGCCTTGGACATTGACTACTTTTACTACTAAGGATGATGAACAAAGGGAAAATTTGTTCCATACTTCTTGTAAGGTACAACAAAATTTATGTCCTTATAGTTGATGGTGGTAGTTGTACCAATGTGGTAACAGCATTGTTAGTATCGAAACTAAAACTTGTCACTACTCCACATCCTGAACCATATAAATTGCATTCGCTTAGTGATCAAGGGAGTTTGCATGTGAACTAAAGAGTTAGAGTACCTTTCAGTGTAGGGGATAAATACTGTGATGAAATCAAGTGTGATATTCTACCTATTTGTGCATCCCATGTATTGCTTGGCAGACCATAGTTATATGATAGGAGGGTCTTACATGATGGCTTTAGGAATACTTATGTATTCCAAAAGGAGGGAAAACGTATTATTCTGAATCCGATGTCGCCTTTAGAGGTTCAAAGGGTTCAGCAATAGATCAGTAGACCATCAGAGGGCCATGAGCAGTTGAGCCAAACATTAGAGGGTTATGAGGGTTAGCGCCATACAGATGAGTTAGGAAAAGCAGAAACAAAAGCAGTGGAACGGGTTAAGATAGGGGAGACCTTAGTGGATAATGGGTCATTATTTGTGTTGTAGATGAGATACATTCTAGAAATGGAGGAGAAAAAACAATCACCCCCTACGGTATCTCAGATATTGGGATTTTGCAATGATACTTCTTCAGGTGGCTTGCTAGTAGGAAACAGAGACTTTACTACATTTGATCTGTCAGATTTGAGGACAAATCTTTTTGAGGCTCGAGGAAATGATAGGGATCAAAATCCGTCAAGACCTATCATTAGGGCAAGAGCCAAAGGATTTCAAATCTTGGCGATGAGAGCCCATTTTGAGCACATCGACCCCAGAATTATTTGTTTACTAACCTCTTTTCTCTTATTCTTGTATTGTATATTCCAACAGGCACACTTATCATGCTTTATAGGGTGATGGACAAACTTACTAAGACTTAGCTTATGGGTGATCTATGGATCGACCTAAATCGGTGATGAGTTGGTCTAACGAATCCTATGAAAGAGCTACCATGATGAAGATTATTTTTATTTGTAATTATTTCTTTAGAGTATTTATATGTAAGCTTTTAGGACACTTTTTATTTAGTTGCAATTGAGTTTTAGGACCGACCACCCTAAAAGTGGCATAGTTGTAATTTTGTAAACTTTTTAACCCTAAAGAGAGCAAGTATAAATACTTGCTTAAGTAAGGTTTTGGGGGGAGTCAAATTTTTCATAAAAGAACATCACTTTTATGTGAGAGGGTTAGGTTTTTCCTAATTCAAATTGCTCTTATCAATTTTAAATCCCAATTTAAGATTGTAGCGAGTGGCTCCAAGGCTAATTTGTGAGTAATATCAAATTTACCTTGTTGCAATTTCCTTTCTTCTCTAGTGAGTAGTATCTAAGGTTGATTTGAAAGTGTATTGACCGAATTTTGATTGCATTTGTAATCAAATTCTTGTTACATTAATTGATTGGTTTTAGCCTTTGAGTTTTAACCTTCAATTCAGCACCATTTTAAACCGTAGATTACTTGTTGGGAAAATGGATCACAGAATTGGTTCTTGCTATTTTGTGTGTAATTCACGTGGATTTATTTGTGATCATTGTTATTTTGGAGGAATTATCATTGTGGAATTGTTATTTGCAATTTAGAGCATTCGGATTTCATTGTATTTCCATGAGGGTTCATGCTAAACCTAGCAGAGTTGAATCAAAATTAACCAAGTGAATTAGGGTTTATAAATTGCTCCAATTGCATGTGCTTAATCTTAGTTTTAGGCACATCATCTTTTTGGTATTAGAGCTATATCATACTTGGATTTAAGATTGATCATGCCATTGTTTAAATAATTGGTTACAAGTAGTGAAGGTTTGACGCCATTATTCATGTGATTGAAGCTAGTTTGATTGACATTGTTTGTTTATCTATCAAATTGGTTTTGCATGTGCTTAATCTTAGTTTTAGGGTTTGACGCCATTATTCATGTGATTGAAGCTAGTTTGATTGACATTGTTTGTTTATCTATCAAATTGGTTTTGCATGTGCTTAATCTTAGTTTTAGGCACATCAAAACAATGTTCCTACCACTTTGTTCTAAGTGTCTTGACTAAGAGGGACCATACTATAAAGGGTATAAGTCAAATAATCATTTCTCTAATTTATGTTGTGATATGATACATTATCCATTTAGTGAAACTAGAATCAAGTGAAAAAAAAATTATAATCTACAGTGATGTGCTCAAGACCAATTACCAGTTCACAAGGCAATTGAAGATTCAATTGAACAATAAACAATCAAAATGGCATGAACCCTAAATTCAAAATGGAACTTTAATTTGCATGAAGAAGAGATAAAAAAGAAAAAGAACTAATTCCTCACCAGATGATACACACTAGTTGGAATTAAGATTGATTTCATATTATTGATATTACACACAACAAAATCGAATCCCACTCCCCACACTTCAAGAAGAAATGATAAGAGCTATTTGCGTGAAAAGGAGTGTCCCCTCACGGTTCAATATCTGAAAATGAATGTGTCAAAAGTCTCTTACAAAACTTAATTAACAAGTATTTATACTGGTAGGAATCAGATTCCCATAAGACCAATCACCAAGGCCCAAGCTAAAGGCTTACAAAACCTAGTTTTGAGAATCCTTCATGAGCAACCTAATCTTGAGGATGCTAACTTAATTTCTACCTTTTCAACATATAATTGTTATGCATTCCGATAGGTACATTCATCGGTTCTACAGGGTGCTAAATTACCTAAACTTTTGAGTGAGTCAGGAACCTCATCAGGACTCATATCTAGTGACCTTGAAGACCCGGCGTGTTGAAGACTATTTTTATTTGTTTGTTATTTTCTTTGAACCATTTATTTTGTAAGCTTTTTGGACATTTTATTTGGTTGTATTTTGTGTTTTAGGAACGGCCACCCTTTAGTGGCATAGTTGTAATTTTTTAGTCATTTTAACCCTAAAGAAAGAAAATATAAATACTTGCTTAAGTAGGGTTTAGGAAAAATGAGAGAATACACATTTGGCTGCAAATTTTTGTGAGAATTAGGGTTCTTCTTAATTGTCATTGGACTTTTATCAATTTCATCAATGAATTGTGGCGAGTTTGCAACTAAAGGAATTGTGAGTAATATCATTCCTTTGGTTGATTTTCCTTTTCATAACTAGTGTGTAATATCTAGTGTTGATTAGGATTGGTTCTTGGTTCTTATTTCACGTCAATTATAGGATCCCTTTTATCATTATATTGTGTTCAATTATGTGGAATTGGTTCCTAGATTGTCTTGTTGAGTGTAAATTGTCAATTGCTTGTAGAATTGCTAGTTTGCGTGGAAGTCCATTCACATAAGGGATTCACACCATTTAGTAATCTTGGTAATTGGAACTTCATTTGATCTTGTGTTGTGTATTTAATCCCATTAAGCACATCATCATTTTGGTGTTAAGGTTGTTTGATTTACTAATTAGATCACAAAGGTTTTTAGGGTTCAAGCTAAAAGTAAGATTGTAACCGAATTTGCTTTGAAGTTATTTCAATTGTTTGATTGCATATGCTTTAACCAATTTAAGGCATATCATCTTTTGGTATCAGAGCTCAACTTGAGTAGAGGGGTATGTGTGATTTTGAAAAGTGAAAATTAAGTTGTTTGATTTTATTGTTGAAGTTGCATAATTGTCTTGCTTGAGAAGTTGAACTTGCTACTTGTGAAGTGGAATTTGAGGTCTTGTTGAGCTCCTTTTGATTGATAATTTTTGTGAAAAAGAAGAGGAGTAGTAGCATATTTTTTGAATTCAAAATTCAGAACTTGAAGTTGCCTCATTTGTGAAGAAGTGGAGGTGTTTTTCTGCTTGTGTTGTTTTCGAACATAAAGGGGTTTAGTGTCTATTTTTCATAATTGAGTGTGGATTTAAGGAAGCTATTTGATTTTCAAAACACACATTAAATGATAGAAGTAATTGTGTATTCATTTGAATTTGAAAATGGCTCCTTGCCAATTGTGGAAAGGGTGTAATTAGTGAACTCATTTGAATTTTGAAATTGAGTTTCCTTGTTGTAAGTTGCGGTGTGAAAGTGTGCAAGTGTGTTAGAAGTGGAGAAGTGCACCATATGTAGAAGGTGTTTGTCTGTGGCGTTGTGTTTTGTATATTTAGTGAAAGGTATGTGTATATCATTGTGTTGTGTGTGTTGTGTAATGGAGTATTGTTAGTGGTGTAAGTGGTGGTGGAGAGTGTTTGCACCGTAAGCAAGGGAAGTGTGTGGCACTGTGAAATTGTCCATTTGTGAGTGTGTTGAGGTGCTACACATTGTGAATTAAAATAGTGTGAAACTGTGGCAAGAAAAGGAAAGTTGAGTAGTAGAATTTGAATTTAAAAAAAAAAAAAATTTAAAGTGTGGAAGTAATTGAACTCATTACTTAAACACTTGTGGTTAAATTTAATTCTTAACTACTTGGAAGTGGTTATGTATACTTCATATATTGCCTTGGTTGCTTGCTTGAATCGTGGAGTGTAGGGATATTATTGTGTTGTTGGAATTAAACACAAATATGTCAAGTGAAATGTTTCTTTTTACTAATGTATTGTGCCGGACATTGACTACTTTTAATACTAAGGATGATGAGCAAAGGGAAAATTTGTTCCATATTTCTTGTAGGGTACAAGGTAACCTATGTGTCCTTATAGTTGATGGTGGTAGTTGTACAAATGTAGTAGCAGCATCATTAGTATCGAAACTAAAACTAGCCACTACTCCACATCCTAAGCCTTATAAATTACATTGGCTAAGTGATCAAGTTTACATGTGACCCAAAGAGCTGGGGTACCTTTCAGTATAGGGGATAAATACTGTAATGAAATTGAATGTGATATTCTACCTATGTGTGCATCCTATATATTACTTGGCAGACCTTGGTTATATGATAAGAGGGTCTTACATAATTGCTTCAAGAATACATATGTATTCCAAAAAGAGGGAAAATGCATTATTCTGAATCTGATGTCACCTTTAGAGGCTCAAAAGGTTCAACAACAGATTAGTAGGCCATCAGAGGTACAAGGGGTTCTAGTGCAGACTAATAAAACTAAGGAAAAGAAGGTATTGTTAATAGGACAAGGTAAGTTAGAGAGAGTTATAACAGAAGAGACTCCAGTATACCTACTACAGTTGAGATATGCCCTAGGGATACAAGAACATTAGTCTCTACCCTCTACAGTATCTCAGGTATTAAATGAGTACAATGATCTTTTTATTGATGCTTTACCAACAAGTTTACCACCTTTGAGAGGAATAGAGCATGCCATCGACCTTGTGCTAGGGTCAGTATTACTAAATCGACCAACATATCGTATGAATCCTAAGGAGGCTAAAGAACTGAAATGTCAAGTGGATGAGTTGGTTGAGTGGGGATTTGTTAGAGAGAGTCTCAGTCCTTATGCTATTTAGCTTGAGTAATGCTCCTAGTACATTTATGAGATTGATGAATCATGTAATGAAGGAGTTTCTAGGTAAATTTATTATTTTTTATTTTGATGATATTCTGATATACAGCAAAAACTTAGAACATCATGCGGAGCATCTTCAGGCAGTATTTTCAGTGTTGAGGGCACAACAGTTATTTGCAAACCTCCAGAAGTGTTCCTTTTACCAAAGTGAGATAACATTTTTAGGTTTTATTGTATCTGGCTCAGGTGTCAGAGTGGATGAGGAGAAAGTGAAGGCAATCAGGGAATGGCCAACGCCCACCTCAATCATGGAGGTAAGGAGTTTCCATGTACTAGCATCTTTTTATAGGTACTTTGTCCATAATTTCAGTAAACATTGTTAGTCCTCTCACAAAACTGACTAAGAAAAATGTTCTTTTTGTTTGGAGTGAAAGGGCCCAAAGGAGTTTTGAAGAGGTAAAGGAAAAACTTACTTATGCTCCTTTATTGGTTTTAACTGATTTTGACAAAGTTTTTGAGTTAGAATGTAATGCTTCTGAGATAGGGATTGGTGCTGTATTAATGCAGGAAAAGAGGCCTATAGCATATTTTAGTGAAAAGTTAAGTGGTGTGACTTTGAACTATTCTATTTATGATAAGAAATTTTATTCCTTAGTGAGGGCTCTAATGACATGGCAACATTATCTTCTCCCAAGAGAATTTATCATCTATACAGATCATGAGTCATTGAAGTATTTCGGGGGTCAACAAAATTTGTCTAAGTGACAAGCTAAGTGGGTGGAGTTTTTGGAAAGTTTTGCATATGTGATAAAGTACAAGAAGAGTAATCATAATATGGTCGCTAACGTTTTGTCACGTAGCTATGTACTTATCACTTCTCTTCAATCAAAACTGTTGGGTTTTGCATTATTAAAGGAACAATATGTGCATGATGATAAGTTTAGAGCAGTTGTGGACAAATGTTCTAGAGGCAAGATGTATGAGGGATATTGCATGATTAAGGGGTTTTTATATAAATCTGGGAAGTTATGTATACCTTCTGGATCTGTGAGGGAATTATAAGTGAGGGAAGCACATGCAGGTGGATTATCTGGGCACTTTGGTGAAAAGAGAACCCTAGCTATGTTGAGAGAGAATTTTTATTAAAGGGGTATGATAAAGGACATCCAAAAGGTGTTAGAAAGATGTGGAGTTTGTAAGAGGGGTAAAGGAAAGAAAGGCATATAAGGTGAATATATGCCTTTACCTATACCTGCCAAACCCTAGACTGATATTAGTACGGATTTTGTGTTGGGGCTACCTAAGACACAAAGGAGAAAGGATTCTATCATGGTAGTTGTTGACAGATTCAATAAAATGTCCCATTTTGTGCTCTGTCACAAAACAGATGATGCCCTTTTATTGTTAACATTTTTGTGTAGGAAATTGTCAAATTGTATGGAGTTCCACATAGCATAATGTTTAACAAAGACACTAAGTTTCTTAGTTTCTTTTAGAAGACGCTATAGAGAAGACTGGGTATTAAGCTTATGTATAATACCCCCTACCATCCACAGATCAATGGCTAGATAGAGGTTTCAATCATACTCTTGGCGACTTACTCAAAGCAACGGTTAGCAAAAATCTTACTGATTGGGACTTATGTCTTCCTATTGTTGAGTTCGCTTACAATAGGCCCACTCATTGTTCAACTAGAAGTCTCCCTTTGAAGTTGTGTATGGCTATAATCCTACTGTTCCATTGGATTTTATAGCAGGACCAGCAACAAAGGAAGAGAGTCTTAGTGGAGTGGAATGAGCCAAGCAAATCCAACAATTCATGAGAAAATAGCTTAACACCTTCAGAAGACTCAAGAGTAGCAGAAAATTCAGGGAAGCAGGCATAGGAAAACCCACATTCATAATCCAAGTGACTTGGTCTGGATTAACCTTAGCAGGGATAGGTTTCCACATAAGAAGTCACAGAAGTTGTCTCTCAGATTAGACAGACTGTTCAGAGTTGTCAAGCGCATCAACAACAATGCCTATCGAATAGAGCTACCAAGAGAGTATAGTGTATCAGCAACCTTTAATGTTGCAGATTTGTCACCATATTTGCCAGATGACATGCATGAAAACCTACTAGATTTGAGGGCAAATTTTCCTGAGGCCCGAAGAGATGATAGGAATCAAATTCCCACAAGACCAATCACCAAGGCCCGAGCTAAAGGCTTACAAAATCTAGTTTTGAGAATCCTTCATGAGCAACCTAATCCTGAGGATGCTAACTTAATTTCTACCTTTTCATCATATAATTGTTGTACATTCCAATAGGTACATTCATAAGTTCTATAGGGTGCCAAATTACCTACACTTTTGAGTGAGTCGGGAGCCTCATCAACACTCATATCTAGTGACCTTAAAGACCCGGCGTGTTGAAGACTATTTTTATTTGTTTAATATTTTCTTTGAACCATTTATTTTGTAAGCTTTTGGAACATTTTATTTGGTTATATTTTGTGTTTTAGGACCGGCCACCCTTTAGTGGCATAGTTGTAATTTTTTAGTCATTTTAACTCTAAAGGGAGCAAGTATAAATACTTGCTTAAGTAGGGTTTAGGAAAAATGAGAGAATACACATTTGGTTGCAAATTTTTGTGAGAATTAGGGTTATTCCTAATTGTCATTGGACTCTTATCAATTTCATCAAGGAATTGTGGTGAGTTTGCAACTAAAGGAATTGTGACTAATATCATTCCTTTGGTTGATTTTCCTTTTCATAACTAGTGAGTGATATCTAGTGTTGATTAGGATTGGTTCTTGGTTCTTATTTCATGTCAATTGTAGGATCCCTTTTATCATTATATTATGTTCAATTTAGTGGAATTGGTTCCTAGATTGTTGTGTTGAGTGTAAATTGTCAATTGCTTGTGGAATTGCTAGTTTGCATAGAAGTCCATTCACATAAGGGATTCACGCCATTTAGTAATCTTGGTAATTGGAACTTCATTTAATCTTATGTTGTGTGCTTAATCCCATTGAGCACAACATCATTTTTGTGTTAAGGTTGTTTGATTTACTAATTGGATCACAAAGGTTTTTAGGGTTCACGCCAAAAGTAAGATTGTGATCGGATTTGCTTTGAAGTTATTTCAAATGTTTGATTACATATGCTTTAACTGATTTAAAGCATATCATATACCTTACTCTAAATAAGGAAATTACAACCATGCAAAATAGTCAAAAACCGATCCTAAGGAGCACTTGAAGAACCGATTACTCTACGTGAAATGAAAGTGAAGATGGTTGGTTTTCAAGCTTTCAAGCTCCTATCACGGTCACAAGGACGAAACACAAGACCGGTTCTCCTTTAGTTCAATTCGGTTCATTATGGACCGTAATCCATTCACAAACCAATTACTATTGTGCTTGGTCATCTTCTTATAAAATCGACAAAATGTACCTGCTAAAATGAAAAAATAATTATTATAAAATAAATAAAGACAATGTGTGAACATCTTAGTTCCATTTGTTCAAGTAGGCTTCCCAATGTTGAATCCAGAGGTTTGATTCCCATCATACAACTAGAGTTTAAATTTCACTTTTGTTGCAACTTTATTAGACCACTTGTTACACACATTAAAATAAATTATTCAAATAGGAATGGTTATAATCTGAACATAATTGTAACTTAAAAATTTATATTAGATTATGCAAATTTTAGTTAATGTGATTAATGGTAGCTAAGAAAATTAATATTCTTATCACATTTTAGTCATGCGATATGTATATGGCACCTATTCAACCAAAATTTAAAGGGCTAATGTGATGCTATATTGTCAAATTGATGGTATACGAAAAGTCAAATTCTATTGATTTTTTCAAGTCAAGAAAAAAAAATGAATTTCATTCAACAAAACATTTGAATATAAATACATGTAGCACTAAAAGATAGCATCTTGCACACAAATATGGTGGATGTTAACATTGAGAAAATTCTTGTGCAACTACAACAAAGAACTCAAACTCTAAGCTGGAAAATCTCATATATGAATAATAAAAGTAAAATATTTCTACAGGAAAAATTGAATCACAAAACAAAAATACAAGATGATAGTGCACATTTATTTGTAAATGGATAGACAATTATATATCTTCACATCTAAATTAAGACAACCTCTTAATGTAGTAGTCATATAACAAAATAGCAATTGCAATAGTTTATCTATGGGCATATGATAATTTGCTATAGGATGATTGAGACCCTTTTGTTGATATTTTAAGTAAAAATATTTAGAATTGGTACTTATTTAATTAAATTGTTGGATTTAAGCAAAATGGAGCTAAATGCAATCAAATCAAGTGAAATTGACCAAAAAACAAAAAGAGACAAGTGTAAGCCCAAATCTATATGCCTCATAACAAAGGTGGTGGTGCACATATTCAAGGTTAGAAAGTCATATGCCCCTGACCATGCCCCATGTCAAGGGGCATATCAACCTAATATCACATATAGAAAGTCATATGCCCCTGACCATGCCCCATATCAAGGGACATATCAACCCAGTATCACATACAAAAAGTCATACGCCCCTTAGCATGGTGCGTGGTGGTGTACGTATCAAGTCATGTGCCTTTGGTTTCTTTTATTTGCACTGGCCTTTAAGATTCTATCTATATAAATAGTGTCCAAAATTAAAAGAAGAAGCTGGAACAATACAACTACTAGGGTTTTTTGAGAGAAATTGCAATTCAATTACTAAGGAAAACAATCAAGGAGATTTAAGATCTAAAGCAATTAATTTCCAATTTGAAGGGTTATAATCATGAACTCTAGTTTATCTTCCAGATTTTGTGTTTTCTTTATTAATACTATGGAGGAGTAAACCCTAAACTTAAGTCTTATTAAAATACTACTTTATCATATGATGGGGATTTGTTCTTAATACAATTATATTGATGATCTTATGTTCAATTGCATGTTCCGTCATAGTTTCTTTAGATTCATATATCTGGAGATGCTTGATATCATCTAAAGCAATTGAGAAATTGCTTTTATGATTAGATCTATGCAATTGATGAGGTTTTTTGGTAATTCTAGAGATAAGATAGCAAAAACCTTCTGTTTTACAATTAAATTATTGAAGAGTTCATGTTTCTCATGTGATCCTAGGTCACTATTAATTAAGGAGAGATCCTAATTGATATGTTTATGATTAGATAAGTTAATCAAAAGAGAGTGGTTAGCTTAAATTATGGAACTCTACAATGTAAGAACTCAATGATAATAAGCCTTAGATTCAATGATTCATAACATAAAATAAGAAAAAAATAAGACCTAAGTTATCTTGATAATTGAATTAAACCTTATTATTTATTTTAGTAGTCCTTACTAGTTTTTGGAGAATCATATTAACTACTTAGTTAATAGTTTAGAATTTAAAACACTATTAATTGACGGTTAGATAATAGGAATGAAGTTAGTACTAGTACTTAGATTATCTTTGTAGGGTAACCTTGTACTTAACATTATATTACAAGCACGATAGGTATACCTACCTATTGCTTAGTAATTAGAATTAAGAACAAGTATTTCAAAATTTTAAAACTAAGATTCGGCTACGAATAGCGATCATAGACAACTAAAATCGAGATGGACAATGTTAATTAGGTTAATCTTGAATTAGGATTAACCTAAGCAAATCCAATTAAGTTAGCATGCTAACTTAGATTTACTTTTAGTTTGCTTTAGTTCACCCTAGATTCATTTTGGTTGCCAAGAAATGGATCACCTCTAAGCTGAATTTAGTAGTGGTTTAGGAGTTGGGGTAGTAGTTAGAGTTTAAGGGTTAAGGATGTAGCTAGTTTTCAAGTCTAGATTGAAAAAAAAAAAAGAAGAAGGAAAGATATATAAGTCATCTCCAATTTATTCCTAGTCAATTCTTTACCAAATGTTTTAATCCAATTGAATAAAATAATAAGTTAAACTTGATTGTTTTATTTATGTAGAGGGCTTAATCCAATTTTAGGCATTAAGCCTAATAATTAATTAGATTTAACTCTTTGAGCTAAAATGACAAGACTTAAAGAGTCAAGCGCAAGGAAATTGATATGATTATGGGAGATTTGGCATGGTGGGCTTGGAGTAGGGCCATTACATCAACCTATCTAAAGTAACCTTTCTCATTGAATTGATGCACTATTAAAACCTTGAAAAGCTTAAAGTCCATAAGGAGCCCATATGAGATTCTATATGTAAAGGGATTGATCTCAACCATCAATTGTCATCATATGATCCAATAGATGACTTTGACACCTAAGTTCTATAAATACCTTAAGTCCTCTCACTCAAACATGAAGAATTTGGGCATAAACATCGTCATGTTGCTAGAATCTTAACTCAAAGGACAAGACAAGCTTTTAGTGAAGAACATAATCTCTTCTCATCATTGATAGTGGAGTTCAATGCTATTTAGCTACTACACCTGTCATAAGTGCGTTTGAGCTCATTAAGATGATCCACTCCTCCTCCTTACCTTTTTCTCACTTAATCATCCTACGTATACCATTTCACTTCACTTTCCTTAGGCCACATGTAGCATATACGCACTTAACACACATATAACCATCACATTTGAACCTTTAGACCTAAAATTCATAAGAAAAAGAAAAATTAAAAATATATATTTTTTATTTGTTTAAGTGAACATGCAAAAATATTAAAAAAAAAAAAAAAAAAACTAACCCTATAAGTCCTAAATAGCATTTCATCAAGTGATGAGGTTGCTCCCTATTGAAGATCACTAATTAATGTAAGCATTTATGATGCATGATCGCTATGTAGAACTTAGATCACTAAAAAACAAGTTATGTGGACCTCGACCCAATAAAAAATCTAACATAGAGCTTGAGGTATTAATTAACGTGACCCTGCAATTAAAAATCCCATGACCCTTAGTATAATTTAATGGATTAACCTTAACCATTGGTTGAGTAAATTCAAGAACCTTGATAAAGATCATGACCCTTTGAATTATACCAATTAAGAACCTCAATATGATGAAAAATGCAATAAGAACACAAGTTCTCAATCGAATTTAGTGTTTTGATTCTATAAACAATATGTAATTAGGCGTAGAAGTGTTATATCACATCTAAGGTTGAAGTAGATGGAACTTGGTGAATTGAGAAGAGGATTCAAAGTGAACCAAAAGGTTACATGGTCAAGTACACTCCCATGTACTTACCTGTACTGTTTAGAGGAAAAATGAGTTGAAGGTTTATGCCCTGGTACATGCCTATGTACCTGTACATGGCTAAGTACATGGCCATGTACTTGGGAGTATAGAACAATGAAAGTGTATAGAAAGGTACATGATCATTGTACATAACCATGTTTCCTACCATGCTCATGTACACGGTCCAATACATAGTCGTGTTCCCTAAAAGCATTCCTGAATTGATTTATTTACTAATTTCTTGTTACCTGTAACCCTAAATCTTAATCTGACTCTAGAAACTCTACCAAAGTAAAGGAAGTGATCTAATAACAATTAGGTAATAAAATTAGATAACTTATACGGTACTTTAGAATAGTACTAATATTTATTTTTCTAAACTTTGACAGATTCCAATGTAATTGTGACATAAGAACAAGTGGTGTTTAAGACTGCCCTTCCAAGTATGTGTAATTTTGTGTGTTGTTTATGCTTGTTAGGTTAGTTAAGGAATCGGAAGTAATCATATATTTGATTTGATTAAGTTATTTATTAATTGTAATTAGCTTGGCCTAAGGACCCATAGGCGCATAATCTTAGGGAGCACCGATTAATCAATATGTGATAGTGTCTTAATAAAGTTACATGTTGAGATGATTCGATAGATTTAGGAACTAATGGGTATTGGGACCTGTAATGATAATTCTCAATACCGTACTATGTGTTATTTATATATTTGATGTGGTAGGGTCATGAGTGCCCCTTTGTTATTCAAGGAATAAATAAGATAATAATCTATTGTTTGATTTTTTTGTTGTTGCATTGATGCATGTGATTTAAGTTATTGTTTGGTCATGTACATGTGCTTGTGGATTATACGTGCTGGGCATTAGCTCACCCTTCAAGGACCATTTTTTTTTTCAGCTATAGGTATGGATAATATCATACTATATATTATCTATATATTTGGTGTGGTGGGGTCATGATTGCCCCTTTGTTATTCAAGGACTAAATAAGATAATAATCTATTATTTGATTGTTTAGTTGTTACATTGATGCATGTGATTTAAGTTATTATTTGATCATGTACATGTGCTTGTGGATTATACGTGCCAAGCATTAGCTCGCCCTTTAGGAACCATTTTCTATTTTAGTTATAGGCATGGACGAATACTTGACATATGATGAGGACTTAGCAAATTATACGCAGATGGAGAGTGACGTAAATTATGTTTACTTTTGTGATGACTAGGAGTGATGTGCCTAAATGATCAAATTCAAGCACATGAAACCAATTGAAGAACCACTTCAACAAATCCCAAAAATGGCATGAAGAACAATTTCCAAATCATCCCTAATTGTATAAACAACTTGCTCTGATACCAAATTATGATGTGCTTAAAATGACAAAAACACATACAAACAACAACTTAAAGCAATTCCAATCAACAACCACTCCACAAGAGGCTTAAGCCCCTAATCCCTTAAGAATCTGAATTGTTAAACGAAGTATGATATGACACCAAATGAAGATATGCTTAAATGATTCAACCACATAACCTAATCCAATAAAACCAACTCCATAAGAGGTGTGAACAACAATAACAACTAACAACAATTAGCTTGATCAACCCCTTCACAAATTAACCCTAATTCACGAAAATGGAAATCAAATAGATATATGGAACAATCAATTGCAAGAATATCAATGGTTAATAAAGGAAATGAACTAAGATTCCAATTCAAATTGAAAAGTTTCAAATCTGAAAATAAAACCCTAAATTCACGTGAACCAAAGGAAACAACAAAAAGCACCTAGATATGACTCACTATGTACAATTTGTAAAATAACAAGAAATTATTGATATTACTCACAATCACTCAAGTTGGTTCTTGCCACAATTTCAATGATGAAATTGATAAGAGATCAATGGCAATGCAAGGGAACTCCTCACAGCCACAAGAGTGTGTTTTTCAAATTATCAAAAAGTCTCTCTAAAAAACCTAGTTAGCAAGTATTTATACTTGCTCCAATTAGGGTTGAAATATCCAAAAAATACATCTATGCTACTAATGTGGCTGATCCTAATTCAACAAATACAACCAAATAAAAATATCCCAAAATGATTACAAAGTAACATGCTCAAAGAAAAATAACAAATACAAAGATGGTCTTCAAAGAGCTGGTTCTTCAAGTCAAGCAAATAATTTGTTGGTTTAGTTCATCTTCGGTTTACGTCGGTTCATGAATAACCCACAAGCTGAGTTTTAGTGAGTTTGTCCATCGCCCTATAAAACCTGGCAGGTATGCCTATTGGAATGTACAACAAATAAGTAATAGAAAAGAAGTTAGTATATAAAGATTTTCGGGGTCAATTTGTTCAAAAAGGACCCTCATTGCCAAATTTTGTAATCCTTTAGCTCTTGCCCTATTGATAGGTCTTGTAGGATTTTTATTCCTATCAAGGAGATGAAGAGAATTATATATAGTGATATAACTAAAGTAGGAGGATGTTATTTCCATTTGAAAGATGAGACATCTATTTACCCTTTTGAAGTTTGTATTAATGATGTTTAGAATTAGTTTTCATATGTATTAAAGTACTAAGATACACATGATTGTTAGATTGGGAGATTTCAAAATTGAAGTTCAGTTGAGGCACTTATTGATGACGGTGGGTTTCATTAATTATGATTAACAATTGTTGTAGGTTTATGTAGATTTAAAATGCTTAAGAGCCTTAACATGTTTTTATCCTATAAGAATGCGTGGCGGGTTGTTAACGTCCTAGTTTTTTAGCGTTACATTTGGGCAGCAAAGTTATCCCTCTTCGACACCAACTAGGGTTGATTTTTCAACCCTTATGATGTTTCTTCCTTAGCTTGTTAGATAAGGTATTTAGGTATAGTTTAGTTGGATTTTAGTCTAGTAAACTCATTGTTTAAATACTTCATCTAGATGGTTTTAAAACTCGTCCAATCCCCAATCAAAATACTAAATCCAATATGATCAATTCTTAGTGACTAAAAGGGCTTTATAAGTGATGTCCTAAATAACTGTAGTTTTTGTTATATTGGGGGTTTGAATATTTATTTGTTCATGATTTACCTCATTAATCTGAGTCTTACATCACCAGTATTTGTATTTAGGTTAAGATTAGATTAAATTAAGAGTGAGTTGACTCAAGTCAACTTGAGTCTTCCCTTCATCTAACAAGAGTTGACTCAAGTCAACTTTGGAGGAGAATCAAGTCAACCATGTTTGGGTTTTGTGATCCACTGTTCATAAGATGTTTAGGGTAGAGTATCCGATTGTATAGTTAAAGTATGGCTGATTTGGAGTTGATTTGATATACGTAATAGGATGATAAAGGATGAACTCTTCAGTAAAGAGTTAAGATGCAAAATAGAGCAATTGATGGTTTTTAATTGAACTTTGCTGAGTCAAATCCATGAAGTCTATTGAAAAATGATATCTTGTAAATCTGTGGCATCTTATCTAGTAAGTCTTCTTAAGTCAACCCGCATCTTAACTTCTACAACTCAAGTTCACTCAAATCTTCTTAAGAGTGTTAATAAGTAAACATGTGTTATTTCATCCTATTTAGTCAGTTGATTCAAGTCAACTTACATTTTGACTAAATAGACTTAAGTTAACTTATAATGTACTAAAAGCTCCTAGATCTTATTTAAGTACGTTTAGAGTTAATTCCTAAGTATATATATCCTTATCTAGTATATATATAATATAGAGTTATGCAAAGCTTCTAAAAGTAACTATCTATGAAAGTTATGAAAAATTAGATTTTTTCCACTTAAATTTAAGATAAATTAATTAAACTTCCACGGGGCTCCAATGTGGTCTCTAAATAATTTTTAATAGCTTTCATTGCTTTATTCATAAAATCCTTAAATTCCACATGAAGTCTTTTGCCCCGAATCCGTGTAATTGAGCCAGCTGAAACTTATAATTGCCATAATGAACCAGTTGCATTCGGATTCCCATTAATTTAATACCTAGTACTCCAAACAATAAATTAAAAAAAGGGACAAACAAGGACTCATCTACTACAATATTTTTGCATTTCATGTCTGTGCAAGCAGAGGAAATGCCTGCTAAGCGAGCGAATCAACCATCACCAACCTGTCTGCTGGCCACTGACAATGTCAATCCAACTAGTGTTGTCAGGAACTGTCTGTCTCTGCTTCATTGCAGAGGCAAAGATATCGCCCCATATCTTATTCACAATCAATGACAACTTGGGTAACTAAAAATTTGATGGAATCAGGATTTCTTGGTAAGAATGAATGGACATGTGAGGGCACGTTGTAAATTCGACTCGGGACAGTGTCTAAACCCTTTTGTTTGTGTCCTTTTCCCCCCTGTCATTGTGAAACTTTTGCAGGTTCTTCTTATTGATTTCATTAGATTATTTTATATTATTTGCAATATGAAAAATTAGAAATTTTATACACGTAAAAAACTTTGTAAATTTATTTTTATGAAAGATGTATATGAACAATCCTGAATGTGATTCAATGTAATTAGTTATGAGCCACAGACAAATTTCAAATGTCTAATTGGATAATTTATTACTATTAACTAAAATTTTTCTTGCAACAACACGATACATAACAATTATTCTCTTCTTAAAGTATTACTTTTAAATAAAATATATTACAAATAGACCCTATTTATATTTGTTGTTTATGCAATTAACCCTTTTACTTTTTGACTTTAATGCTTTTAGATCCTTATACACAGTTTTCCAAAAAAAAAATGAAAAATCAAAAGAAACTATTAAATATAACAAAATACTATGAAAATAAAAAAAATAATAAGAAAATAAGAGGTCTAGAAAAAAAATAAGAGATCTCACATTTTGAAATTATATATATATATATAATAGCAAATTTTTAATCAACACTAAAACTTTAAAGTGTAATGCCATCATCAATTCATTATTTATTATCATTATCAACGTCAACAAACCAATTAAAATTCTACTTTGATAATGTTGTCTTGAATCTTCCTTGTTTTCATCTACAAGTCACTAAACCACACATATAATTAGATAGATAAAAGCTTAAAAACATAAATCAAGAATCACACTTATAATTAGATGGATAAAAGCTTTTGATCATTAATGAAGAGAAAATATTACCAAATATAGGGTTAAGGGTCTATGGAGCACATATAATGAGATATAATTTACCCTTTTAAATATTATGAAGAGCTAGTAGATTCATATTTTCAACAAAAGAAAGAAAGAAATTTCAAAAAATTCATGAGCTAGTAAAGTTGAACCAATAAGTGATATAGTTGTTGCAAATCTGTGTAACTTAATTGTTATGAAATTTGGTTTTTGAGGATGGAACAAGTTTCAGTTCCTCCTTCTCATTAGTTTAATGTAATAATAATAATAATAATAATAATAATAATAAAGAAGTAGTGATATAGTTGTCCCACCACCATCTTTGCATATTTTTCTTTAGGCGAGAGTAATCATTCATACATTTGTATTCTTTTGTAATTATGTACTGCATAGAGAGAGAGATGTATGCAAAGATATGGAGGTAGGTGATTGTTGTTCCTGTACGGACAAGATTCTTTGTTATCTAGTAAACAAGTAAATGGTACTTCCAACTGGACTGACGGACGCTTGCTAGCAAGGAAATAAAAGATTCGTTTTGTTAATGAAATGCTTTCACAGATTTGTTAAATATATTTAATGAAAAACATTTTGGTTGAATTGTATATGCATTCTTTTGTAACTGTTTTTGTATATACTTAATTACAATTTTTTAATTTCATCGTTTAAATCTTATAATATATACTTTTAGTAACCATCTTGTCCTTTTTAAAATGGCAAAAAAAAAAATGATTAGTTTGCGACTTATCTAAAAAATTATAGATCTCTTACACTAATTATACATTTGATTGAATAAAATTATCAGGAAAGTTGCAATAATCTTATTCATTTTTCTTTTTTTTTTTTTAGTTTTTTCCAATCGAAAGATCTACCAGTTAAATCTTGGCTGTTGAATGCAAACATGTAGAAATGAGGTACTAAACTTTGTACGGCTTGTCTCCTACAATAGCATAATGAGAACATGGTTTTGGGAGCAATAATTGCCATAAACTCTTAGCTTTAACAGCTTTTGCTTTGTTAATTAATTTTACTGTGTTGGCGCGTTTTGTCGAGGCAAATCATCTGATAATTAAGTGGAAATCTTAATGTAAATCTTATTAAAAATAAAATGGCAGTGCCAGTCGACCATTGGGTCAAGTTTCTAGGTCTGCTTCGGACTCTCCTACTGGTATTCTCTCTCTCTCTCTCTCTCGGCTCAGACCATCACTTTATCATTTCACGACGAGATCCATTTTCGATGGTTGAATTTGTCGGGAGTAGTGGCCAACTGGTCGTCAGACTCGCCTGTCTAAAACCAAAACCCAAAAAAAGAAGAAGAAGAAGACGAAGAAAACACCGAATTCAACATGCATTGTGCGGCTTGATCCATTCCTGATTTTCTGTCCGTGGTCCTCATCCCTTCTTGGTTTCGTGCTACGCTTTGCCAGCCTGCGAATTGGGTTGGGTGTATATTTCACAGTACTATCATTTCACCTGGAAAATATTACACAAGAAGGGACAAAATTACACGTTTGCAATGATTTCCCTATTTGAATCAATAATGTTTTACTCTCTTTTTTTTCTATTTAAATTTTCATTATTTTCAATCTTTTAGATTAGTAGAACTTATTTCATTTCCATTGAATTTTTTGCTAATCTTCGATATCTAATGAATTCCGATTCGTGTTAGGCTGGCTGGCCAAAGCATTTAGGGTTTGCATAACCTTTTGCAGCCCCTTTTCCTCTTTCTTCTTTTTGGTTTATTTATTTTTACTATATTATGTAATTAGATATATTGAATTGAATATTATTTTTAATCATATCATATAATTAATTAATGTTATTATATTATTAAATTAATTATTATAAACCAATCAAAAAGTAATATGTGTCAAGCATAAATGAAAAATTTAATGAAGTTAATGGATGTCTTAATATTATAAATGTTTGTAGACATTGAGAATTCAAATAAAAATATGAATAAATAAAATGGCCTTAAGAATTCAAATAGTAAAATAGATAAATGATAAGAACTAAATTCATACTTTTCTTACAATCAAATAATTTGTTTTAATAAATGATATGAATAAAATATAAACTCTTGATGACCATTAAATCAACAATAAACATTATTTTGTGAAGAAAACTATGGACAAATATTCACAAGATAATTTATTAATCTGCAAAGGTTAGAATATAATAAGATTTGTAATCCTCAAAAACATTAATAATGCCCTCAACTTAATTGACTCATGTACTAAAGGATTATAAATACTTGAACAATTGGGCAAGCCCAATGAGCCTTGAGCCTGGATTGTGAATTCTATAAAGGAAAAAGAAAGTAAGTTGCAAATGATATTTCCTTTTCTTTAAAAGAGAGTAGAAAGACCCTAATTTTTATATAAGTATATAATCGGTAAAGACGTTTGATTTATTTCAATTAAGTTGTGTAGATATGGATTTTAAAAGTCTTAAAAGAACCCATTTTATCCATGTTTCTTCCTTTACATTATATTTGGTAACTTTTTACTAAAGTGAAAATGGAAGGAAAATTGTGAAAAGGAAAAGAAAGGAAAGGGAAGGGAAAAAAAGGAAATAGAATTTTTTTTCCTCATTTGAAAATAAAGAGTGGAAATATTTATCTTGTCCGAAAAATATAAAGAAAAGAAAAGAAGAGAAATATCATAGCAAATTGGCCAAATTACCCTTCATCCATTTTTGCAGATGAAGAAGGGAACAAATCAGCTAAGCCAGCTAAGGAAGCCCAGAAGAATCCTTCAACTGTGAGACCTGCCCAAATAAGAGGATTACTGTGATGGAAGAGGAAGCAAAAGCTAAGGATTTTCTTCTTTTTTTTTTGAAAAGGAAGCTGAAGCATGAATCTTTTCATTCCTCTCTTTTTGGGGTATTTTGGTAACCCCATCGCCATGTCAAGCAATGCCCTTGCATTTTGCCCAGATGTGGAGAGAAAAAGAAATACACGTTTTAGTGAAAAAAATTGTTTCTATTTTCTCCAATTTATCTCATCTCTACCTTTATGAAATTAGTCAAACACATATTTTCTTTCCTTTGAATTCAACTGATTTTAACCCATCCAAACACAGTGTTAACCAGACAAAACATAAAAATTCTAAAAACTCTGTCTAATCCTCCAAGTACTGTGAAGTTGAAGAATCGGACATGGGCATAATTGGTTTTCCAAAAGAGTAGACATGTGCATTACCGCTGATAGTCCCATTAAGCCAAAGGTGCCTCTAAGGGTTGGTCCAAACGCTTTTTTGGTGAAAATTGTCTACTTGTCATGCGACCCCTACATGCTTTGTATATTATCTCTCTACTATTATTCACATGCGTTGTAATTCTTTATTATTATTATTTTGTTCATCAATACATAATATTTATATTTCCAATTAAAACGAATTTTCCGGAAGACAAATGGTTTGAAAAAAAATGCTGCATATTATCATGATTAAATCTTTCACAAGCATGATCAAATTCTTTATACAAAAACTACGTTCTCTCTCTCTTTCTCTCTTTTCTTTTCTTTTTTTTTTCTTCCCTTAATGTTAACAAAGGACTTCTACATAACCAATAGGGGTGGGAATTGCGGGACGGGCCAAAAAAATCTGACCCGCAGAGGTGCGGGCCATTTTAGCCCGCACCCGCTTGACCCGCGGGGCGGGGCGGGCAATCCACGCGGGCTGCGGGCCAACCCACCAGATTCTGTAGTTGCAAGCAGAACTGCACGGCACGGCATGGCAGGCGGCAGCAACGGCTTGTCGGCTTGAGATGACATGCAAGTACGACGACCTGCTGCTGGACGTGACGAGGACGACATGATGACTATGCCCTGCACCGCCGCCGCCAACTGAGAAGTGACGCCAGTTGAAGACTTGAAGTGACGCCGCCCACGCCACATTGAAGAAGTCGAACACACACACACACACCAAACACCACAGCAGTCCACAGTCCACATCCACACCACAGCAACAGCACAGTCCACACTCCATAGCTCGCACACAGGTCGTCGTCTGTCCGTGGCTCTGTGCACCTCGACCTCGTCCATAGGACCGCAGCCCGCACGCAGGCCGCAGCTGCCACCACCGCCGGCTACCTTTTAGACGCCGTTAATTAAGGTAAAACAATTCTCTTTTCTCTACTATTGTCCTCTACTGTATTGTGTGTGGCTGGTGGTTCGGCCGTGTGGTGTGGTGTGGTGGCAGTGTGGTGTGGCCGTGTGGTGTGGTGGCCGTGTAGCGTGGTGGCGTAGTGTGGGTCGTGTGGTGTGGTGGTCGTGTGGCATGGTGGCATGTGGTGTGGTCGTATGGTGGTGGCGTGTGGTGTGGTGTGGTGGGTCGTGTAGGGTGGGGGGGGTGAGTGACGCCGGTGGTGGTGGTGGTGGAGGCTTAGTGAATGGAGAATGGAGATTGGATAGTAGGGTGGTGGTGGTGGTGGCCGTGGCCGTGGGGGTGGTGGGCCGTGTGGGGTGAGGGTGGGTGAGTGTCGCCAGTGGTGGTGTGGGGGTGTGGGCCGTGTGGTGTGGTGGTCGTGTGGCATGGTGGCGTGTCGTGTGGCCGTGTGGCGTGTGGTGTGGTGTAGTGGTCGTGGGGCGTGTGGTGTGGCGTATGGCCGTATGGTGTGGCGTGTGGTGTGGCCCTGTGGCCGTGGGTGTGGTCGTATGGTGTAGCGTAGTGTGGTGGGCCGTATGGGGTGGGCGTGGGTGAGTGACGCCGGTGGTGGTGAAGGCTTGGTGAATGGAGAATGGAGATTAGATAGTAGGGTGGTGGTGGTGGTGGTCGTGGGGGGTGGTGGGCCATGTGGGGTGAGGGTGGGTGAGTGTCGCCAGTGGTGGTGGTGGTGGGAGGGAGGCTTGGTGAATGGAGAATGGAGAATGGAGATTAGATAGTAGGGTGGTGGTGGTGGCCGTGTGGTGTGGCCCGTGGGGGGTGAGTGACGCCGGTGGTGGTGGTCCACTGGTGGAGGCATGGTGAATGGAGAATGGTGAATGGAGAGTAGGGTGGTGGTGGGGTGGTGGTGGTCGTATGGTGTGTGGTGGTTATATTTAGTTATTTACATATATTTAACTACTACTAATAATATTTTTTTTATATTTATAGAATGGATCCTATAAGTAACGAGGCTGCAATGGAACCAATGGAACCTATTAATGTGGATCATGTATCTGAAGTTGGTGGGCATAACGATAATCTACAACCAGGATCTTCTCAATCTAAAGAACGTGCAAGTAAGAAGGCTCGAGTAAGTAGCTCTTCTTCTCAAGTTTGGGAATTATTTACAAAAATTGGTATTGGGAATGATGGTAAAAATAGGGCTAAGTGTAAAGCATGTGAGAAGGAATATGTGATTGGAACACATTCACATGGAACTTCATCTTTACGTCGACATATAGAGAAGTGTCGTTTGAGTCAAATTCCTAGATATCATGATGTTGGTGATATGATAATTGATCATGCGGGGAAGTTAAGATCAAGAAAACCTGATCCTAAATTTGCTCATGAGGTCATGGTTATGGCTATTATTGAGTATGATCTGCCATTTTCATTTGTTGAATATAGGAGGATTACACAATTTATAAGGCTATATAATCCTGATTATAAGCCAATCAGTAGAAAAACTGCTACATCAAATGTTTGGAATTTATATTTGACTCAGAAGGAGAATTTGAAACAAATTTTGCAAAAAATTCCAGGGAAAGTATGCTTGACCTCTGATTTATGGACTGCTTCTACTAGTGAGGGATATATTTGTTTGACCGCACATTATGTGGATGCCAATTGGAAATTGAATAATAAAATTCTTGCTTTTTCTAAAATGTCCCCTCCTCACTCAGGGTTTGAGTTGTCGAAAAAAGTATTTGAATTTCTGAAAGATTGGGGCATAGATAGAAAGATATTCTCCCTTACATTGGATAATGCATCTGCAAATGATTGTATGCAAGATTTTCTGAAAGAGCAATTGAATTTACAACATAGTTTGTTATGTAGTGGTGAGTTTTTTCATATTAGATGTTGTGCTCATATTCTTCACTTGATCGTTAAAGAAGGATTGGATGTAAGTAGTGAAGCATTGCACAAAGTAAGGGAAAGTGTGAAGTATGTGAAGGGTTCTGAGAGTAGAATGAAACACTTTTTGGAGTGTGTTGAACAGGTTGGCAACATTGATACGAATATCGGTTTGCGCTTGGATGTAACTACTAGATGGAATTCCACTTATCTTATGCTTGATAGCGCACTCAGGTATCGACGTGCTTTTTCTTGCTTTCAATTGAATGATCATCATTACAAATACTGTCTAACCATTGATGAGTAGGAAAGAGCAAAAAAGATATGCAGGTTTTTGAGCCCGTTTCATAGTATCACCAATTTGATGTCAAGATCAGCATATCCAACATCAAACCACTATTTTTTGCAAGTATGGAAGATTGAATGCTTGCTCAATGAAAATTTAAATAGTGAAGATCATGTCATAAGGGAGATGCCCATTAGAATGAAACAGAAGTTCGATAAGTATTGGAGTGATTATAGTGTTATCCTTGCACTTGGAGCAATCTTTGATACTCGAATGAAATTTGATTTTTTGAGCTTCTGTTTTAACAAACTTGATCCCCTCACTTGTGAAGAGAAGATGGCTCATATAAAAAGCAAGTTATATAAACTTTATGGAGAATACAAGAAGAGCAAAACAGATCACATATCTAGAAGTAGAAGCAATCAGGTTGGATCATCTCCTCAAACACAAGACATATCTGGAGGTAGCAGCAGTAAGGGAGCAGCAACACATAGAGCTGGAAAGGGCTTGGAGATTGATTTTGCTACATTAGTAGTAAGTTTAATAATTTTTTATTTCCTCAATAATTTTTTTTATAATATATATTGGTATGTAAATAGTTTTTTCTTAATAATATAGGAATTCTGATACCGTCAAGTAGAAGTACAAAGTTCTAGTAAATCTTCTTTAGATATTTATCTAGATGAGCCAGTAATGGATATGGACTTCTACTTAGAATTGGATGTGTTACAACATTGGAAGAGTCAAAGCCAGAGATATCCTGATTTATCTATCATGGCCTCCGATGTGCTTAGCATTCCAATTACTACTGTAGCGTCGGAGTCAGCTTTCAGTATTGGCGCTCATGTACTTAATAAGTATCGCAGTTCTATGCTTCCATCCAATGTAGAAGCTCTCATTTGTACACAAAATTGGTTACAAGGATTTGCATGTGAAGGTATTTTTTTTTTGTTCTATTTCTAATAATTTCTTTTAATGTATTCACCCTAATATAATATATTCCTAATTATATGTGTAATCTTATAAATTGTAGATCAAGAAGAAGACAATGGGAGTGTGGGTGGGACTGCGACTACTTCATCGAAAGGGACGCCAATTTAGTTATTGATGATTATGATAGTGATGATTGATTTATATATGTAATTTTATTTGCTTCATTATTATATTTGTTTTCCTATGTAATTAGTAAAAACTGAAAAGTACTTTATCTTAATTGCTTGATTATCGTTTTAAGTACATATAAATTGAAGTCTCTATTCAAGCATCATTTTTATAGTAAGAAAAAGAGAGAGAGAGTAACTTAAATGTCAACTAATCTAATTTACTTTGTTTACAAACTATTGTTACACAATAGTGTATTATACAATTATACACAAATGTCTATCATATTATGTAGTAAAGAGTTAGAAAAAAAAAAAAAAAGGAAAATGAATAAAAGAGATCCTGTTTAAGTGTGTACAATTCGAATTTGGAAGTTAGTAGATTCCTTCAAGATCATATATTTGATTCTCAATGCTGAAACCCTGTAACTCACCAAAGAATTTATGTCAAAATAAATCTGAAGGCAAGAGGCGAGGCAAGCCCATAGTTTATCGTAGAGAAACAAATGGACAGCAAAAACAATTACAAAATGGGTGTCAACTGATTTTAAGGATTCAAATTAAGGTGCGTAAATATTAATCGATGTATAAATAGGAATGATAATATGTTGTCACAAGTTTGGATGTTGGAACAAAGTGGACCATATTTGAACTTCTGAAAAAGAGATGGAATGGACCATTGAGAAGTGGGTCTGGGTCTGGTGTTTCTTTTAATTCGGTCCAAGCGATTCGAGCCACTTGGAATTGTAGAAGCAAGAATAGCCAGTGGGCCTTCATCGGTGCATGTGGTTCAAATATGAAGAAGTACCAAGAGGGCCTGGCAGTTTAAGTCACAAAACGAAATAAGAAAATTTATGGGCTGGCAAATGTTCAATTGAATGAACAAAAGACAACGTATTTAATTAGGACTTGTTTCCTGCAAGAAAAATATTTTTCTGGAAGATAAATATTTTTTTCATTTGTTAGATTAAAAATAGCCTTTCAAATACAAAAACATTTCTCTCTTTCCCATTAGAGGAAAAATCCTAGCATTTTTACAAGAAAACATTTTATGCAATTTAAAAGCGGATTGTTTTCTAGATTGGTCTCTCCACAAGTCCATGAACCATGGGAATGTGTTTTCCGTTGAGTTTTTATTAGAATTGACTTACAAATATATATGAAAGGACTCTGAGGGAAAATATATAAATAATTTAAAATGTTACAAAAATATGCTAAATTTGATGTAATCATGAATGTTAAAAATTCCCCCAGATTTTACACCTTTTTTAACTTTACATGAAGGGTTTTGTAGCGTAATTTATGTTGAAATTCGCATTAAACAGCGCAAAGCTTTTCAGTACATTTTTTTTATAATTTCAGGGAAAAAAAAAAAGAAGTTTTTAATGGAAAACATTTTGCGGAGCTTCCAATACGTTCCTTTTTCATTGGGCTCCATTTGTATGAAGATTGGGTGTACCCACATTGGGCCGAAAAAGCTGGTCTGAAAGAGATGTCTTGCATCGGGTTGCCACTGTCCTGTCCAGGAGGTTAGATTTTGGTTTGAGGACAACATGATATTCTGACATTTAATAATTCCTTTGGTCCTCCGACCATGATTTTATACTTATCACTGTTCAGATTTCAGAGAACTCTTGAGTCCAACCCTTTCTATCACATTAAAAAAAAAAATGAAAAATGTAACTATTACGTCCATCATCACTTGCCAGTTTAAACCCTAGTTAAATTGACAAGAAGTCTTGGTTACTGTAGTATTAAATTTACTTCATCCACAAATGGTCACATCATTATTCGAAATGGTCATATTATTATTTTATCAGACCATATGAGAGGGTACCCAGCTCTTAATAGCACCGTCACATTAGCTTTATTAGTGTTTACTTATCAACGAAACAATCAAGATAACGACGTATTCTTCGATAGAGCCATAATAACTGTCCGCTCCTTGACTACTTCAAATCGATCTATAAAATGGGAAGGGCCATCCCATCTGGCGAAGAGAGAAAGTACCAGGAGATTGTTCAATTCGGATTTAGGACTTGAAACCCTAGTCAAGCTCTTATCAACGTCCATGAATGGAGTTGTGTTCTAACGCCATGGAATTGTGGAGATATGTTGGAGGTCTGTAAGTACTTTGTTTTGATTTTGTTAATGACAAAAAAACAATAACAAGAATAAATAATAATCGCAAAAAATAAAATAAAATACATATAAAATTTACATAGAAAACCTAAATTGGGTAAAAAAACCACAACAAAAAAAAAAAAGAGAGAAATCTACTAATTTAAAATTAGAATACAAAATTATATCACACTATATTTTAAAACTCTAAAACACTCCGTATATATAAATACAGGTATGAAACAAATAAAATATGAAACTAAACAAATTAGATTTATGCTTTAAAACATCTCATATATATAAATACAAGTGTGAAATGAATAAATAGGAAACTAGACAAATTGGATCCATATATACAGGAGGTTGCCGGCCTTCCACAAATTTGGGGTATATTCATCAACAATCTCTACCTTAACATCGAATTTGATCATTCTCGGTTATCTCCAAAACTTCAATATGCAACAGAAACATTCTTCTCCTCTTCCACAAACCCTAAAGGGTAATAATCAGCAACCAACACTAACCAAGTTCAAGTAATGCTCAAACTTAGCTATAGGAAGTGTTTTTGTCAACATATCAACAGGATTATTATGGGTACTGACTTTACTCACTACAATTTCACCACGAGCAACAATATCACAAACAAAGTGATATCTAACATCGATGTGTTTTGACCTCTCATCAAACATCTGATCCTTTGTGAGATAAATTGCACTCTGATTATCACAATTAACAATAATAGTTTTCACATCATCACTGAGCTCTCTAAATAATCCCTACAACCAAATATCTTCTTTAAAAGCTTCTGTGATGGCCATATATTTAGCTTCAATAATAGATAGAGCTACTATAGCTTGCAATGTGGCTTTCCAACTGATGGCATAGCCTCTAAGTGTAAAGATATACCCTATGAGAGATCTCCTCTTATCTAAATCTCCAGCAAAATCAAAGTCCACAAAACCAATAAGACCATCTCTAGCTTTACTAAACTGTAAACAGATATTAGTTGTACCTCTTAAGTATCTGAAGATCCACTAAACTGCTTTCTAATGTTCTTTGCCAGGATTTGCCATATACTTGCTAACAATACTTATAGCATGTGACAAGTCTGGGTAAGTTCAAAGCATACTATACATAAGAGATCCTACAATGCTCGAATAGGGAACCATTAATATATAATTTATTTCTTTATCTGATTTAAGAGATTGAGTAGACGAAAGCTTTAAGTGAGATGCTAAGGGAGTACTGACAGGTTTAGCATTCATCATATTGAACCTGCGAAGTATCTTTTCAAAGTACCCCTTTTGGCTAAAATGCAACGTTTTTTATTTTTTGTTTCTTAGAATTTTCATTCCAAGTATCTTCTTTGTTGCTCCCAAATCCTTCATATCAAACTCTGTACTCAATTGGGTTATAACCCTTTTAATCTCTCTTCTATCTTTAGTTGTAATCAGCATATCATCAACATATAATAATAAATAAGCAAAAGACTCATCGTCACATTTCTTGAAATAGACACAACTATCATAACTACTTCTCCTAAATTGATGAGAAGTCATAAAAGAATCAAATCTTTTATACCACTGCCTGGGTGACTGTTTTAACTCATAAAGGGATTTCTTCAATATGCAAACATGGTCCTCCTTTCCTAAGGCCACAAAGCCTTCTATCTATTACATGTAAATATCTTCCTCAAGCTCTCCATGTAGGAAAGCCGTCTTCACATCTAGCTATTCTAATTCAAGATCTTGCAAGGCTACAATACCAAAAAAGTGCTCTAATTAAACTATGTTTTACAACAAGAGAAAACACATCAGGGAAATGAAATCAATACCTGGTATATGACTGTAACCTTTTGCGATTAGTCTAGCCTTATATTTGGGTTCTTCAGTATCTTGTGTACTTTCTTTCTTCTTATAAACCCATTTGCACTTAACCGTTTTCTTCCCCTTAAGAAGCTTCACCAAATCCCATGTACTATTTTTCTAAAGGGATTCCATCTCTTCCTGCATTGCAATTATACACTTACTAGAGACTTCATAATTAATAGCCTTTGTGTAAGTGGATGGCTCCTTATTAGAATCAACATCCTCTGCAACAATGAGAGCATGAGCTACAAGATCTGCTTTTGTAAATCTCTAAGGTGGCCTAACTTCTCTCTTAGGCCTATCTCTAGCAATGGAGTATTGTAGCTATGAAGGCATAGAGACAAGACTATCTTTAGTCTATGATAAAGGTTGAGAAAAAGTGTTTAATTTAGAACCTGAACCAATTTCAACCTCTACCTACATGGATAATTTCTACTTGACTTCATCAAATGAAAAGTTAGATGACAAATCAGATAACATAGACACCTTATCAAAAATAACATCTCTGTTCACTATAACTTTCTTCAATTCAGGACACCACGGTTTATATCCTTGACACCAGGTTTAAAACCAAGGAATATACACTTCAATGACTGTGGTTTAAGCTTTCCATTATCAACATGTGAATATGCAGGATAACAACAAATTTTTAGTTTAAAGTAATTACCAAGAGTGCCAAACCACACTTCAAATGGATTCTTCTTTTCTATAGCCATTAATGGAGATCTATTTATCAAGTAACATGTTGTAGAAGCAGCTTTTACCCAAATGACTTTGGTAATCTTGCAACCGAAAGCATATATTGGACTTTCTCCATAATCGTTCTGTTCATGCACTCTGCTACTCCATTCTAATGAGGTGTGCTTGGAACTGTTAAGTATCACACAATTCTCTCTACTTTGCATAGATTATTAAAATCATTAGAACGGAACTCTAATCCATTATCAGTGCGTAAATGCTTTAACTCTTTCTCGATTTGCTTCTTACTCTGTTTTCCATTCTTTGAATGTGGGTAAAGCATCATTCTTTTACTTGAAGAGAAATACCCATACACGTCTAGAAAATTCATCTGTAATAGTCATCATGTAAGCAGCACCTCCACTAGATGGTACTCTCGATGGCCCCCAAAGATCAAAGTGGACATAATCCAGAATATCCTTTGTATTATGCGTACATATGGTGAATTTGACTCTTTTTTGTTTTCTAAACACACAATGTTCACAAAATTTTAACTTACTAATGTTTTGCCTCTCAAGTAGACCTCTTTACTCAACTCATTCATGCTAACTTCACTTATATGCTCCAAACGCATATGCTAGATTTTTGTAAAATCTTCATTTGACAAGGATGAAGAAGTAACAGCAACATCACTTGTAACGACTGAACCCTACAAAACATATAAGTTAGCAGCTTGTTTTTGCCTTTTCATCACCACCAACGATTCCCCACTAATCTTCAAAACTCTACCTTCACTAGTGTACTTATACCCTTTAGAATCAAGAGTACTTAGAGAAATCAAATTTCTCTTCAAGCCAGGAATATGTCTAACATCACCAAGCATCCTAACGGCACTGTCATACATTTTGATTTTAATCTTTCCAATATCTGCAATCCTGCAAGAAGCATTATTACCCAATAAAACAATACCCTTGCAAACCTTTTCATATGTTGAAAACCAGTCCCAATTGCGACACATATGAAAAGTACAACCAGAATCTAAGATCCATTCTTGACTAGTCTATGAACGTTAGAAACAATAAGAAGCTCACCATAACTAATTTCTTTAGCAACATCAACTTCACCAAATTTTTCTAATTATTTCTCCTATTGGTTATCATTATCTCTTTTGTTCTTGCTTTGCAATTTATAACAATCCGATTTTATATGTCCCTTCTTCTTGCAATAATTACAAGTTTTATTCCTATTTGTAGAATTTGATCTGTATCTTGAATTCCCACTAGAATTTCTATCTCGACTCCTTCCTCAATCTCAACTTTAGGCTCAATTCCAATAAAGTTTTCATCTTTTCATAAGAGGCTAAAACATCATAAACATCTTCCATAGTAATTGTATCATGACTATACAAGATTGTATCTCTAAAATTCGAATATGAAGGAGGTAACAAACATAACAAAATCAAAGCCAGATCTTCTTCATCATACTTACCTCCATGGATTCTAAATCTGATACAATCTCCTTAAATATGATCACGTGATCATCTACAAACCCTCCTTCCGTCAAACAGTGTGAGTATAGTCTTTACTTTGGATGCAATTCACTAGTTAAACTCTTCGTCATGCACAATTGCTCTAACTTCAACCATAGTGCAACAGTGGTCTTCTCCTTTAACACATCTTGCAAAATTTTATTTGAAAGATGAAGATGAATTTGAGAAAGGGCTTTACAATCCTTACGTTGTTTTTCTTCAGGAGTCCATGACACAGGCATCTTGTTAAACCCTAACAAAGCATCATCCAAATCCATCTGTGCAAGAACCACTCACATCTTAACCTATCATAAGGAAAATCTTGTGTTGCCATCTAGTAGCGGAATATCATACTTAACTGATGCCATTGTTTAGAACAAAATTAAAGAACTTTTTCTCTTATACCACTTGTTATGATTTTGTTAAGGATAAAAAACAATGACAAGAGTAAATAATAATCACAAGAAAAAAAAAACACACACACACACACACAAGATTTACATGGAAAACCCAAATTAGATAAAAAAATCACAGATAGAGGAGAGGAGAAATCTACTAATTTGAGGTACAATATTGTATCACACTGTATTTTAAAACCCTAAAACACCCCATATATATAGATATGAGTGTAAAATAATAAAATAAAAAACTAGACAAATTAAATCTAGACCCTAAAATATCCCATATATACAGATACAAGTGTAAAACGAATAAAATAGGAAGCTAAACAAATTGGATCTATATATACAAAAAGCTATCGGCCTTCCACAAATTCGAAGCATATTCATCATCTCACTTATTTTTGCCACCATTTTAAGCCCTCAAATTGTCAATCGTAATAGGACAATATTAATGAGGCTCATATCAAGTTCGTTCAAACAAGTAAACAAAAGACATAGGTGTAAATTTTTTATTAATGTTTTCGATGTTCTCCTCCTCACGTGTAGATTGAATCATACTTATTGCGAAGTCTATTCTTTTGAACTAACAAATTGAAGAATAAATATAAAAATTTCAATGTGAGATTTTCCACTCTAATACCATCTTAAGATTTAGAATCACAACCAGCTCATTTATTCATTCTTAAGACCCGTATAGAAATATAATGAGAAATAATGTATACACATTTATACTTTAATAGTTTGATACACCGAGCCCATGAAGGAATAGATTAAACAAGGATGAAAGTGGCTCTTCTAATTTGTACTTGTATTAAACTTGTCCCTGTGATAATAGAGGGCAGCGTGAGATATATGGATTTGGAATTAATGATTGGGTAGGTAGAAACAATACCCTGAAGTTGAACTCTAGGCTCCTTGAAGGGGCTGAAGATTTGAAAAGGAAAGACACACGTATGTAATTGAGATTGAAAAGACCAAATGTTGGTGTTTAGTTGGTTGCAGTTACTTATATCAGTATTTATGCACTATTAATCATTTCACATACCGAGCTACTACCAATGAAACCTTTCTCATCAATGGAAGCTCTATATTTTGGTCATTCAAACTAAAACATTGCTATCGATCCCAACACAAAGCATCAACAGGTAGACTTTTGGGCGAGATGGCTAAAAAAAATGAGACACATGACACAACTAGCTAACCAAGTTTAGACAAGACAAAATCATGTTTTGTTGACTCACCATTTTCTTTTATTAGACTTTCGATATTTTCGGTGATGAATGTATCATGTTTCTTCATTGATATGCCAATATTATTGGCGCGATACGATGTCGAAGCTAGGATATGACAATATTAGGCAACAACACAGTTTGCATTTGGGAGAAAGATAAAATGATATATACTTATATACCTTATATTAGATCATATATCTATACATATATTCATTTGAATGGAGTTAATTAGTATTGCGCCAAACGTCAAAGAATAATATTGCGATGTTATGTAATTGAGATACAACCATTTTTCTCAAGTCTTAGTGCTCTAGAAGTTCCTTGATCATGCAAAGGATTTGGATTTTTTTAATTAATTATTATTATTATTTCTATCAATTATATTTCTTTAAATATTGTGACATATGATAAAAGATTAATATTATATAAAAAAAAAAGATAACATATAACACTACTTGTTAAAACATAATCTTAATCATTAATTTATAAATCGATTCAATCGGAAGGATCCATTTCATAAAACATATAACACTGCTTATTAAGGAAGCATTTCGAGAAGCTGTATGCGGATGTGGTTGTTGTCTGCTGACAAGTCTCCTGGGAAACAACTCCCAAATAGACCGGAGAGTGGAGTTGTGCAGTAAAAGATCCTCCTTGGAAGTATTGATCTTTTTGTTTTTGTAGTCCACACGTAATTATTTTAATTGTCTAATTCAAGCCTTATCTATAGGTGTGAAAACATTAATGTCGTTTGACGGTAGTTTGTTTTATTTGTACTACTACTTGCACTAGCACATATATTTTGTACATCTCCAATTGCATATATATATATATATATATTATTAATATAATTAGCTAATCTGTCCTTTAATAGCTATCTTTAAATATATATAAATATAATGAGTTATTTGATATATGTATATATATATATAGAAGTAAATGTTAATGAGTATTCAAAGTATTTATTAACAAAAAAAAGTTTTTTTTTATATTTTTTATATATCTATTTTTCTTAAATTCATAATCATATTGAAAAGATGAAATGTTTTCTTTTTAAGTTTGTTAGCTGGCGCTTAAGACACATATCAAAAGGATTGTCAATTAAAATAATAATAATAATAATAAAAGTTGTTTTCGTTAGGTTTTGTCTCTTAGAGGATAAGGGATATGGTTTTTTTTTTTTTTTCTTGTTTATATATATATAATATTATAATCCAATGAGAAAAATGCCACGATCTTCCAAGAAACTTCCTGTGATAGATAATTCTACATGCGTGCAACATTGTTTTAATAAAGGGATAATGTTAAAATCAATACTTAAATTATAGCTATTTTTTAACTTCACACATGATGTTTCAAGTTATTAAATTTCATATTTAATTTTTGCTTATCATTTACTATTTTACCTTTAAGTTATATTTTTTAATCAATAAATAAATGCCACTTTATCTTTTAAATGTAGTAAATTTTATAATTTGAAATTCATTTTAAGTATACTATATGTATTAAATTTAAGTTTCTAATAAATAAAAAAATTTAATTAAATATAACATTTAGTAGTCTTATATTTTTAAGTATAAAATCGTAAAGACACGTAGAGTTAGTAGCGAATGTGATATTATCATTTTAGTAAATAATAAAAGAGATCGTTGGATGAAAAATGGTGAATGAGTATGTTATGAGCTTGTCATCAGGTCAAGTGCGAAAACAATTACAAAAATCATAGGAGGGAGCGAGGGCTATAAACAAGACAAAGGAAAGAAGGTTCTTCCTTAAATTATTGTTTTGTCGCTTGCATTTGACTTTAGCCCTGTCGGTGACCTGTTTTCCTTGTGATGGAGGATGAGAAAATCCTTGAAAATATCATAGCCATACCAATCTTGCTTTTACAATTCCTCAATAAGTGGCTGGCATGCATGTACTATCTAAAACATGTATTTCTTCCACAGCTGGTGAAGAGACACATTTTTTTTTTACTTGGAAGAAAGTCCTAGAACATCAATTGTGGAAAAAAAAAAAACAAAAAAACAAAGCATATATATTTTATGCACAGCATTTTTCAATGTGCCATTCGATGGACCATTCTTTTGAGTGGTTAAGTAAAGGCTTTTAGTTAGCCATGATGGTCTTTTTTTGTTTTTGTTTTTTTTTTTAGTTTATTTTTTAAATTTAAAAAAAAAAACCCAAAAACCATATAATGTTTAACATATTTTTTAAATAAGTTGAAGAATATTTACATTTATTTATACACAACTATATCTAAAGAGAGTTATAATATTAGTAATATGAGATAAAAGCTTAAAAAACAATATCAAAAAACAAAAATTAATTTTAATGCCATATTGTTGAGAAATGATTTGTTTTTAGTGAAAGTTTATAAGTATTCAAACAAATATGCTTTTAAAATGTATTCATTTCTTATATTATTAATATTAATATATTAAATACTGTAAATAAAAAATGATTTTTTCTATTTTACATGAAAATAAATTTTTTTATTTGACGAGCTTGATGGAACCTGCTTTGGACTCAACCTAGTAGATCCCCGCAGGGTTAGAAACCATTCAAGCCGGGCCGGTTCCAGTTTCGACACGGAGAACCGATTTTGGATTGTGTTCGTTTCATAACCTGGCTCGTATCCCGGACTGCATTTGTGGAATGGGTTTATCCATAAGAGAACATGCATAGGGGGAAGTGCAAACTTTGATAATAAAGAAAGGGGATGTCTTCAAATTTAGGAGATCATGTGCATGACAGGATGGAGAAAAAAGATTTAGGGATGTGGAATTAGGGGTGTAAATGAGGTGAATTGAAATAGTATAGCATTGAATTTGAGTGTGAGTTTAAATTTAACTTACGGTTTTAAAGTTCAAGCTTAACTTGAGATTGATCTTGATTGAATTTATAATTGTGAACTTGAGCTCAAACTTAACATAAAATTTTAAAAATCAATGTTAACTCAATTAAATTTATTTATAATCGATTTATCTCAATTTTTTTAATTATAATAATATTAATATATAACTTCGACTTAAACTCAATTTATATCTACATTCGATTTGATCTCAATCAAGCTTGCAAGCTAATCAAGTTAAATATTATAAAATTCAAACTCAAAATAGTTTGAGCATAATGTCAACTCTAATGTTTTTAAGTCAATTTTCAATAAATATCGAGACTAATTCAAGCACCAATAATTTAAATCATTTTCACGCACAAAGTTACAAAGTACTGAATTTATTCGATACGAATTTCAATACATTTAAGTCTTACTGGTCTAACAGCCGTTGATCTTATAGAGAATATAAATAATCTCCAGACGATAGAGTTATATTATTTTTCTATTTACCTAAATTGAGTTTAACGAACAAGCATATGGTCTGTGATCGATGAATGGCAACATCCACATTGCTAATGGTAGATATATCGTCATATATCAAACTATTTGCAGTTATGTATTTATAGACCGGTTATTATTATTATTATTATTATTATTATTATTATTATTATTATTATTATTATTATATCGTTGAGGAATTGAGGCTTAGCAAGAGAACATTTTATCTACACGGTGTCCATTATTCCATTAGTCCAAAATAATAGATATAGATCTCACGTAATTATAAATCAACAGGGCAGTAATTAAGAAAACTAGAGAATAAAGATTTTCCAAATACCATGGTTTTTTTTTTTTTTTTTTTTGCCACTAAATTGATGGACGAGAGTGATAGTAAAGATGTATACGGTGAACTCGTTACACAAGTCTCATCTTCAATGGTCAATTTCATTCTCATATTTAAAGGTGCAATCAAGTCAAGTCAAATCGACATGGTATGGAGTTTGAACTCGAGATTGATGTAAAAACTTAAAAACTAAAATCAAGTTTTAAGTTTTTTATTCGAATTCGAGTTAAATATATATTTAACAAGCATGAGTTCAACTCAATTAGCTTAATTAAGTTTGAATTTTATAATTTTTTTCCTAAGTTACATAAGAACCTCACTGTGCTTTGAATTGAATTTTAATTGTTAAATTCAAATTCATAAATCTAATAAGAAGTTTTTTCCTGCATTTATCTAAAAAAATGAAAGATAAGACTACCAACCATCGATAATTAATTAAAAAAATTAACAAAAAGAGACAACATTATGTAACATTTAAAATCCAAAAGACTTTAATTGAATAGACAAGATAGATATAATCTATTACATGTAAAAAAAAATCCAAAATATAATATTGTAAAAGGCTATTAATTCTATTTTCCATCATAGTTACACAATCTAATTCCATTCAACTCAACAAGCAATTATATAACAAAAGAGATTGTAAAGCATAAACTTCTCAAGGATCAATTACTAATCAACTAATACATTAGTTGCCAAAGTAAACACTACATGGATTCAAACCAAAAGACAATAAAATGCAACAAATTTGAAAACATGACAACAAATATATTTCTATACAGGGTAATGAAAGTAGCAAAAAAGTGCAGAAACTTCATCATAGCAACAACACACATGGCAATGAGATGAGAAATGCACCATCTGCAATTGTTTGAAGTCAACAAAGCTACCAAGATGAATCCCCACATTCATGGTGGTCTTAGGCCCTAATTAACAAACAAGTAATTTTTTGAAATAAGGTGGTGGACAAAACACAAAATATAAAGTTTCAAAACTATAAATAATTAAATATCTTCTTGGATAATCCTTCATTATACCCTTATTCTTTAAAGCAAATAAGATTGCCACATGTTTCCACCTATTTAAAATGAAATGCTGGCAAAAAGAAATACATAGTATAGCCAAATTAGAAAATTTGTATGAAACGAAGTGTTTCAAAAATTTGTAATAAAATTTTGCTCTCATTCATTGAGCATAAATCAATAAATCAATGAGTATAAAGGATTTTTACATTAAATAAAAGTAAAACACTTGAGACATTTGGAACAAAATTGTTACAAAGCATGATAGAATGAAGAAATACAAGCATATGTTAAGAATTTTACTTGCTTTAGCAAAACCGCTCACCTCAAAAGAGACACTATTGTTCAATGAGGAGCTTAGGCAAAGGCCAAGTCCATTGCAAAAACATGAATTCCCAAGGATGAATTTTCAATTGGGTTGAACATGATTTCAAAGATCTCTTGGTAGTTGTCAAGTTAAGTAAGTACTTTAGAAAAACAAATTAAATGATTTAATGTGTGAAGTTGTTAATAAATGCTCATATGAACTACAAATGCATCTAATGTTCTTGTTAGCACTTTGCTATGATCTAAGTCGTTTGTAGGATAAAAGTGTGTCACCATGAGAAAAATAAGGGTTTGAAATTGATTAAATGCTTATAAAACATGAGAAAAAACAAGAAATATAACCGGTTGAAAATGAGTCAATTATATATCCCATTTGTTGCAAAGGAAATATAGAGAAAAATCTCACAATAGCTTAAAACTCTTAGATGAAAGGTCTATGAAATTAACATAATAGGAATAATATAAATATATATTTTGTTACACTGGAAGGACCATTTTTAGTCATAGGAAGACCACTTATCTATAAGACACTTTAAATTTCTAGAAATTGAATCACAAAACAAAACATACTAGAAACATCTACTATGGTGCACATAAAACAATAATAAAGATAAACATACCCTTTATAGATTCATGGAAATGCTTGTGGGACTAGAAGAAGGATTTCTATTGGTTTTGTTTCTGCTTGTAAAGAAAATAGCATGAATAACATGAAGATCCATTAAAGCAATAAAGGAAACCATAATTAAAACAATAGAGTAAAAATTCAATACATTATGAGAAATATAAAATTAAATTACCTTATACATCCTTTTTACTCCATGAAGGTTGCGACAACAATCACCACCAAAAAGTAAGACTTGAATGGTTTCTAGAGTTAATGAAAAATAATAGGCATCAATAACACTACTATTAGCACTTAAAGTGGCTTTTGAAGCCAATATGGTGATAAGAATAGCAAATAAATGACAAGCCACTTTAGAAAGAACGCAATACTTCATCTGGTTCATCTATCCACCAATCTAAAGCATCAAATTCTTTTGAAGTATGTTTGCAAATATAACATCCCTCCAAAAAGTTATATTAAATGTGAAGTGTTCTTACTTTTAAAAATTAAATGATCACACTTATAATGTATGCATTGTACCTTTTTCGTGCCATAAGGAAGAGTCACTTCTTTCAACTCTAACTACATTGTAGATGTTTTAGATCTCCTTTTTTTTTTTTTTCACTCGAAATTGATTGTCCTCATTACCATTACCTTTACAACCATTTTCATCTATACAAGTAGAACCACCAACATCATAAGTTTGTGAATCTTTGGGAGTAGAATTTGCATCGCTATTAAATGGCCCATTATGTACCACAATCTTGTTAATAGAACCCCTCAATGACAAATCTAGATTTAAAGGAACTTCTCATGACATCTCTATAAAATTAAAAAAAAAAAAAAAGAGCACATTATCATATCTTATCCTATATTGGTGGAAATATAATTACAAAGAAATGACACCTTATCTAAAGAGATGATCAACCAAGCATTTAAATGGAAAGAACATAAGATGACACAAGAACCCAACTATTTGGCTATAAATAAAGCTTTACAATGATGAAGAACAATAATGATATAAAGAAATGAAAATGATTAGAATTAAAAAAGGTTTACTTTGAAATTTTCTTTTAAATGATTTGGTTGTCGGTGATAGAACTATAGTGTTGAACAAAACCACTATAGATATTTGTCAAAAATAAAAATTGATGTTGTAAATTAACAATAGCATCAATGATTTATTATCACTAGAACCAAGTTATGGAAGTCAAAATTCCAAGAAAAACTTTTGCAAATTGAAAGAATATCAAGCAAAGAAAATTACTTTTTTTTTTTCCATATCAACATCTATATCAAAATTTAAATATTTTCCTATTATACCTTCTTCTATCGCTGCATGTTCATATATTTGTATCAATAAATATACTTAGTTTTTCCCCCTTTATTCTATAAGAGGACTTGGAATTGTTTATTTCAAATGAAAATATATCTTAGTTCTATTTTAACAATTTCAGCATATTAAACCACATCAATGACTTAGTCCAACCATAAGCAAATACTAGAATTTGAAGAAAAGAAAAACATGGAGACAGTGTAATAAAAATATTTACTTGAGAAGGAACAAAATATAAGCTCCATGCATGTTGTCAAAACAACATATATTTTTAAATCTACTTAACATTTCATCTAAAGGGTATTTCAAATCAACCAGAAGCACAACAAAAAATTAAAAAAAGAAATGATCAAATATACCTAGACATTGAAGTAAAGAGTGAAAATAAAGAGCAAAAGAGCTCTCTTTTTATAAAAATAAAGAGAAAAGGTGTCTCTTTTTAAAAGAGAGGATGAACCCCATTGTTGATACAAATATATAATACAAGGCATCAAGAGATTGAAAAGATTTATGTTTCTAATGCAGTTATGGATCACATAAATGATGAGAGTAAAAAATATAAATATGTATTTTGAACAAAGAAATATCGAATTTGTACTCAAAGTCGAAATTTTTTACATTATATCAAATTTGGATGATAAGAAAATAAAAGGTACCTATGTTGTGTTGTTGAATTTGGAATATGGGGACAAATAAATTGATCCTTCAAAGACTTGGTTAGGGATGACCAGATGAGAGTGAGAATGGCAAAGGGAGTTTGAATTTGGAATCATTCATTGAAAAGTTAGAATGTGAAGAGACAGTAGAAGTGACAAAGAAAATAAAATAAGTCATTAGTTTTATGCAGTAAAATGAAAAGTTTGGATATGCGAGGTAGAATTTATAGGACTAGGGTCAGTTTTTTCATTCTTTTCTTTTTAAAAATAAATTGTCTAACTTACATTTAAAAAAAAATTTATTATTATACAAAACTAATTAAATTCACAAATCTAATGAATTTAGTATTTTAAAGCTTAAACTTGACTCAATTAACTATTAGAGTAGCTGAAGATCGAACTCACCTTAATATCACTGAATCAAATTCGATAAAAATCAAGTTAAACTTGAATAATTTGTGAACTTAGTTTGTTTACATCCCTAGTCATGTCGATCAAAGGTTGTGCATAGACTAAATTTGTCAAGTATACTACTAATCAGAAAGACAAATCAAACTTAAAAAATTTAAAGGCCTATGATACACGAAATGACTTGACTTTGGTAGCTATACTACTATATTTTATCTTATTATTAGTATTTATTTATTTATTCATTACAACGGGTGAAGGAAATTCAAACCATACCATTTTTTTTTTTTTTTGTAAGAGAACACAATTATGTTTACGATGATCTAGCCACAAAGTACTTTACTATCGATAATAATTTGATCTTTTGTAGTTTAACTTTTAAGATTGAAAACAAATAAGGTACATTTGCGGTAAAACCAAACATCAAGGGCAAATTATAAATTGTCATGGTTTAGATGCTCATTTATGCATTTGCATGTTTAATAACAAGGAAAAATATTTATCAATAGATCCCGCTATGTGTAAAAAAAATACGTAGTACGCTTTGCTTTGGTTGAGTATCATTCAAATTTTTTGCTGTTAATATGAAAATCTTCAGTGTTATATAAACTTGAAGCGAAATAAGAATTAATCTGATGCGACCTTAGCAAAAGAGGAATGAAAACAAATGTCTCTGGAAGCTGGATTCATGAACAGAACTAATCGATTTATCTGCGAGTTCATTTGTTTCATTTTTTTTTTTATCTTTCTAATATATATATATATATATATTAATATCTATTAAAATGTCAAGAAGATGAAAATATAAATACAAATATACCCTTCTCATAAAATTAAATTCCTAAAAGATTCCTTAACTTATCTGCCCCTTTATTTTATTTATTTTTTGATAATTAAAATTTTCTTTTTTTTTAATGTATAAAATATATATTTTTTAAACTTTTTCTCACAAAATATGTAAATTTTCACTTCTCAACTTTTGTTCCTCAATCACTATCTTCATCATAATTATAAAAGAAAAATAAATAAGACACAAATAAATTAATTTTCCAAATATTAATTTTTAAAAAAATAAATAAATATCAAATACATAACAGCTGCATGTAAAATATAGAAAAAAATATATAAAAATTCTAAATGGGCGCTTATGCATTGGTCCACTAGCCCATTCAAATCAGCGTTTTGGGGGAAGGAAGTGTTCAATGACTTGACTTTGCTCCGCAATTGATGTCATTTTCTCATTAGCTCTATTGTATATTTTGTGTTATGTTCAATTTTGTTAGTTTAATCTTTATGTAAGTACACAAATTATATGTATATATAAATATATATATATATAATATTAATAACATGCAACAAAGGATAAGCTGGTAATTAAATAAAAAAAGGGGGTCAATGTGATCATTACACGGTCAAGATATATAAACCCTTCTATGACCTAGGGTTAAAACTTTCTTCCTTTTGACAATTGCAAGTTGTGAGACTTTCACAAAGCCCTAGACACCCTTTTTTCAAAAACCCAAGAGAACAGAGGACAACCAAGTGTTACAATTCACTAATTGAATTGAGGTAAGTAAATTGATCGTTAAATTCACGTATGTTAATGTATTAGGATTTCTATAGATCAAATTGTGCTACGCAAGGTTTGGGACAAGGATTCAAGTTCTAAGACGACTCAATCCAATAAGTCTTTAATTTAGGCCTATTAGCAATTTATGTGGAAAAATAATGCATAATGAGGATTAAAATGGTTAGAATTAGGTTAGAGTTAGAAAGAACAAAGAATTTTGAGTTGGAAATATAGGATTTGTAGTGAACAAAAAAGTATATGGCCTCCTAACATGACTATGTCAAACCTCATGTTAAAATCCAAAGCATACAGAAAGGTACATGACCTATCAATATGACTGTGTCATGTCCCATATCGAAACTTAATTCATACAGAGAGATATATGACCTTTCAACATGATTGTGTCAAAACTCGTGTCAAACCCAAACTACTCAAAAAGGTGCATAACCTCTCAACATGACCATATCTCTATTGTGTTAAAAAAAATGTACACAACCTTTGGCATGGTCATGTACTACCCCATGTTGAGCATCTTTTTCCATTTTAGTTTATAGAAGTACAATTCTAAAAGCTTGTAATTGGGATTGTGTATAGGTTTAGAGGATTTGTGAGGTTGTAGAACTAGAAAGAAACCAAGTATTTGCAAAGTCTAGAATGTGTATACCATGTATGTCGTTTATACTTGAAAAGTTAGATATTGTATGTGGATTAATTATTATTGTAATTGAATTAGATTGTTTGCACATGTGTTTGTGACTTACTAGGTTTGAGAAACCAAGTGTGGGTCAGTGTTCTTACGATGACATCCCAATAATCAGTATGTGATATTGTCCCTAGTGTAGTCGTATACTGAAATGATCAGGATAGTATGTAGAAGGATGTTGTGAAAAGACTTTGATTATGGAAGGATGTGGTGAAAGGATTTATGAACAGTGAGAAATACCTATTATCATATATGTGTATGTGTGTGTGTGTGTGTGTATGTATACATTATTTGTGGAAGAATTGTGTGAAAAGATGTTGTGAATGTTATGTGTGATGTATTTATGATGTCATTGTGTATTGGCTAAAAACTGTGAAGGATAAATAAAATTGAGTATGAATATTATGTTCCATCATGCATGTGTTATTGTTTCTGTCATAGCATGTGTATGTGTTTGTTAATATACACAGTGCTAAGTATTAGCTTATCCTTCGTGAAAACCTTTTTTAGTTGCAAGTACCATAAAAGAGATTATAGGGTATGATGAAACCCTAATAGAAACAAATCAAGATACAAAGAAGAATGTGGAATATATGTATTATGACGAGTAGTATCCCGATTAGAAGAAAGGAGAATATGGAATAATTTGTAATTGTGATTTTGACTATCATGTTATTTAAGTTATTAAAAACTTTCATTGTATTTAAGTTAAGGAGATTGAACAGGAATTATGCTTTGAGGATATACATTTCTTTTAGAAATTATTGCATTGTTGGAGTTTATAAATGCTCCTACTACAGTAACTTAAGAGATTCATTTATTATATTGAATATTTGAAGGTTAATATTTGGATAATTGTAGTAATTGAGCATTTGTGTCTTCAAGTACTGAGAACACATGGTGGACCATAGCGCTCCCAGATTCTAAAGCGTTACACTTTATTTTAGCTATAATTTATAAATAGATGTACAAGATTATTATCTAGAGAGTACTTCAATTACTTTAACAAGCTTTTTAATTTGATGATGCGATTAACTTTTGGTGTGAGTTTGTCTAGATAGATGCCATAACTCTGAAAATAGTTTCAGAGCTAAAGAGGAAAGGACTCTATTTTAATAAAGTTTTACGAATGGTTTTGGTTACTTCTTGAAATAAAATTGTAAGGTATGAAAACAAACATTGATAATATAATGGAAAGTTAAATTAAATATATTTAATTATAAAATATAATAATAATTAAAAATAAAATAAAAGTACTGCAATAAAATTATGTATACCCTAGCTATATTTTGGCCACTCCCAAGACTAATATGAAATTAATAAATATTAAGAATATATGAAAAACTTAATAGAGTATCTTTATAAAAAATTTAAATATTGAACGTAGAATGCTTTGGTATCCATGCATATATAGTAGATTATATATATATATATATAAACAACAGAGGAATTGTTGATGTAAATTAGCAATTGTTTAGAAATAATTGCTTCAATTGCCCACTTATTGTAGCAATTCTACTTTTAGTAAATATCTACTATAATTAAATTTTTTTGTATTGTAGTAATAACTAATATATTAGAAAAAATTTAAAATTATGCAACATAAAAACCATTACAAAATATCATTACTACTAGAGTATTCATGGCACTTTCAAATTGATAATACTTACCAATAGTTTAAAAGTGATGGCATATCATAGTAGCAAGGTGTAATAGTTATTGCTACAATATGCAAAATAAATAAATAAATAAAATAAAATTGTGCAGTAGGTATTTATTGAAAACAATATTGCATCTATAGGTTAGTAACTGCAGCTTTTGTTCACAAATCGCTACTATTTACAATTGCAATTGATGTTTCTTTTCTTTTAGTGATAGATACCTACATGTTAGACTTGTAGTGTGTTGAAAAATTAAATTGCATTTTTGTTGACAATCTAGTTGCAATATCTCCTAATGGAGAAGTACCAAGATGAACCCTATTTTAATAGGTCATAACATGTTCAAGAAAATAGTAATTGACGATTGAAGTCTTAGTCCCTCAATACGTAAATCACAATCTTGATGCAAGCTCAAATTTAGGGACAAATTTACTTTCTAAGAGTAGTTGAAAATAATCTTATAAATGAAAAATTTTAGGATGCACTCACTTAAAAATGACTACACAACATAATTAATTTCTTTTATTATAATTTCATTTTTTTTAAATACAATAAAAATAAAATTTCATTAAGGTACAAAATAATTATCGACAATCCAATATAATCATCAATAATCTAATATATCTGTCAACAGATATTTTAATATAATATAACACTTTTATTTATAATAAAATAAAAACTATTAATATAATTATTTTTATATAACTATATCTTAAAATTTATCCATAAAAAGTCTAGCACACGAAAGATTCTCGATAAGCGGGCAATAATTATTAAAGAGATGGAAATTGAGAATTCAAAACCAATAAAATGAACGCATTAATTACGTTTGTTTTGATGATATTTCTGATGGACTTTTGTCCAATTCTAAGTGGGGAGTATTGGTTGCAATTATGGCTGTCCTTGTTGCTTGTACGTATTGATAAGTAATATTCTTTCACTCGAGTAGAATATGTTTTGCTTACTTTCAACCTCTATGAAATAATTGTAATAAGGAAAAAAAATGGAATTATGTTTTAGATTAGATAAAATATTTTTGAATTTTTCATATTCTATATTATATGGAAAATTTTCTAGAGTATAACGAAAAAAAATCATTCAAACTTATATAGAAAAATAGTATTTATACTATAATGTTATAAAAGCTTTGATTTTGACTATATTTTAATCAAAAGCTCTTTAGAAGAATTCAATCCTAAAACTGAGGATCCTATCCTCATTAAACAAGTGACCATGCCACAGGTGGTGTTTTCAAAAGGAAACAAACGTGTAAAAAGAGCTGGAATCACTAAATTTCAACAAGGGATCGACCACAAATTAATTGGACATTGATCAGCAGTTCCTAGGCTACAGTTTCATTTACTCTCACCTGAATCCGACATGTAATGAATGTGCTGTAAGCCAACGTATGAATTACATAAATATGGATATTAATATCGACAAAAATTGGATGCAACCATCATGTGGCTATCAATGGTTCTACGAACAAGGGATTCAAATTGAAATGGGACCACACAAACTTTTAGACAACTTAGTGCCACTTTGTGCCTCTAAAGCCAACTGGGAGGGGCACCCTTCGTATAGAAATTTCAATGCAGCGTGACCATAAGTCTATTCTTATTGTGCACCAAAGCCAACTTGATGATTCACATTGACTAAGTTTGTATTAGAGACTTTGTTTATGCGGATGCCATTATTAGGGACCATTTTGAGGTTTGTGATTCACATAACTTTATCTTAAGAGATGCATGCCCACCACTATGTTTTTTCATTGGGTTGGAACCCCCCCTTTTTTTTTTCTATTACTTTCTTTCATGAACCCTTTAGTTTTTTTTTTTTTTTCTCTTTCTATCTTGGTGAGTTTGTTGCTTATTCTGGCCCCTTACTCTACTTTGTGTGTGTGTGTGTGTGTGTTTTTCTCACCTTATCCCTCAAAAGAACTTTAGATGATTAAGGCCAGAAATAAAAGAGAAAAAGAAAACAAAAGGCGACTAAAGTTTGGACTTTTACAATTTTTCTTTTGATTAATTGATAGCATACTCTACATTGAAGAGAAATTATGACAAGTGGTTTTTTCCTTATTAGAGGAAATTGTAAAAGAATAAGAAAAAAAATAAAAAAGATGGATCGAATTAAGTTTAAATGTTTAAGGTTATTAATTTATGAATTTATACTTTTTTTTACTAAAACATTTATCATAAAAAAAAATATCATATATATTTAAGGTAGGTAGAGGGTAGAAAGACCTCATACCTGTACTTTACCTTATACAAGTAGGTTCCCAAAAATCTGTATCTAAAACATATCCTATACCCTCTAATACCCATCTGAAATCTACTAAGTTGAGTAGTATGGATGGACACATTGTGCAACAAAGTTACCTGCTTAAACCCTAGTTAGAACAATAAAAAGAGTTAATTTGTGTTGAAAATTATTTTGATTCACATAGCACAAGTGCTATGGAAAAATAAAATTTTGAGTAAATTATATTGATCACTCTTAAAATTTTTGAAAATTACATAAATCCTAGTCTTTACAATTAGGAATGGGTATAGCTCAGTGCAATTCGATTTTCTATTTATTAAACCAAACCATACATTTCAAATTAGGAATTTTCTCAAATGATGAAATTTTAATTAATTTATAGATTAAACCATATTTTGTAATCTAGAAAAGTATAATAACATAACATGTAATCTCATAAGAAAGGTACTAAATTTATGTAATAATTATGAGTATTAATATCATTTAAGAGGTTGTTAAATTCAATATTCATGTGATAAAGAAATTTTAAATATGTATCAACAAATAATTTATTCATAAAATTAGAATATAATTTCCAACAAAAAAGAAAGTTATAATATAATATAAATTTCAAGCCAATATATATATATATATATAAAATTTATAAATTAAAGTAATAAAATTTAAATATATATACATTTTAATAAGTGTAAACTAAAAATTCTTTTAAGTATCATTTTACAACAAAAGAATTTTTATTTACAAGTTAAAAAATTACTATGTTTTTTTTTTTATTGAATTGGTTTGTTTTATAATTTAATTTAATTTAATTTATTATTTGAAACCAGTCATTTCAGTTAGGTTTATATTGGGAATTTTCTAAAGAAAAATGTAAAAAATAAGAAAGAAAAAAACCATTTTTTGGTTCTACTTGATTGATTTGATTTGATCATTTTGTTTTCTTTTACCCCTAATTATAGCTAATATGGACGGTATTAAAAATATATTTATAACTAATGTAATAAAAATACTAAAAATTGTAGCTGCGTAGGTGTAAATTTCCTCTAGGTGGCCTACAATGGCGGCTTTCTTTTTTTTTTTTTTTTAATTTTCTACGTTTGTTTTCTTTTTTCTTTTAATTATTTTTGTTCCATTAAGGGATGGTCGGCGATGATGACTTCTTTTTACCCTTTTTTTTTTTCTTTACTTTCTGGCATTGTTTTTTTTTTTTCTTCTTCGTCTTTTTACTTTCTACTTCCTTTAGCATTTTATTACTGTAATGAACTAATTATACTTTGTTACTATTTATGTCAGCTGCAATTTACACATAAGCGACTCAGTTAACAAAAAGTGGTTTATTTCTATGCTAGATGGATAAATGTTGACTTTTAAAAAAGTTAAAGTTTTATATAATTTTTTAAAATAATTTGTATAATTTACCATAAAATTTTTAAAGACCCGGACCAAGGGTTTTGTGTTATGTTTGTGTGAGTTAGAGACTTTAGGTTAAAAGAAAATTATGCCTGAATTAAAAAAAAAAAAAAACCTGTGATGCTTTTATATTTTCTTAGCCATCAATATATATGAAAGTCAAGACTTAATGTCACCTAAAAAAATTCTTATGTGGATTAATTGGCTTACGAATTTTGTGTTTTTGAATTTTAGAAATGTGGGAATTGAGACTCACATAAAGTAGTGATACATTATGACTAATCTAAAGGATTCATTGCATGTTCACTTGGAAGAATAGTTTTCCTATTACATATAAAGTTATTGTTATGATGTTCGATTCATGGAATAGAAATTTTTAATAAATTGCTATTACTCAAAATATTGAATAGTAATTCATGTTCTCAACTTATAAATTACTATTCATTGGCCAATTTACCATCTTTACAATGAATACCCTATCGTTAAAAGTTATGTTGAAATTATATTGATTATGAAAAATGGAGAATGATAGGAATTTTAAAGATATAACGGGTAGTTTATTTTTTATTTTTATCATATTCATTATTAATTTTTGTGTCAACTAAATAAAATAATAAATATATAATAATTATTATATGTTTATTTAATTCTTATTGAATTACAATTCAGTTCCCCTTGCATTTCATTTAGCAGAAATTGACAATCTAAACATTAATAGATGCTATTTTCTTTATGGAAAGTGGATACTATAACCTCATATCCTATTTTCTCTCATAAGCGTTTCTTCGTTCTTTAATTAGAAGAAAAAAGTAACGATCATCAATCAAATAGAGAGAAGGTGAAGAAAGAATTCATGTCTAAATGCTAAGCAAAGATCTTGAGAGGAATTATAAAAAATTAAGTAATGTTTGAAAAGGGTCTCGAAACAAATCTAGGAGAGAAAGTGAGTAAAGACCTTGAAGGCCTTAGTGAGATGAAAGTGACCATGGAATATAAGGATTTTAATGTCTTTAGGTAAAATTAGTAAGCTTATAATGCTAAAGAGGAGAAGGCCAAAACAATTTGAAAGAACAAGCTCATTAAACACCTAGATAAGAAAAGAAAACTAGGTGGTGAAAACCATACTAAAAAGCAGTGTTCCAACGATAGGCTAAGATCCAGAAGGAGAGGAAGTAAGGAGTGGACTCTAGTTCTAACATCCTAAAACCTAAGTATTCTATGACCTGTCACATGTCCTAACTAGATGAAGATACGCAAAGGCTTCAATACTACAATTCTCCAATATTAAATTCATAATTCCATAAGGAATAACAAAAATAAATCTCCACATACAAAAGATTTATGAAGAAGTCTATTTTCATAAGTACATCATACTTATATCTCTTAAACTTAGTACAATAGAAGCTCTCAATATTTAAAATACTACAATATTCTTCAATTCATGAAACCATTTCAAGTAATGATTATTCTTTTAACCATCTGTCCACCATTCATCATAGTAAACGTATTAAACGTTGTCCTCATCCTCGTGATTTTGATTTGTTTCTATTAGGGTTTCATCATAACTTACAATCTCTCTTGTAATACCTACAACTAAAAAAAAAAAAAAATCCCATAAGGGGTGAGCTAACACCTAGTATAGTGCATACCCACACTCACGCATGCATGCCATGTCAAGCACATCATCACATACATCATGCACCATATGTATAAGTTATTCATCTTTTACAATATTTAACTAGTATATAGTCTCAACATCAACAAATAACCTTTCACACAATTATACAGTCCTTCCACAAACAATTATGTATATATATACATATATGACAGTAGGTATTCTCCACTACCTATGAGTCCTTCGCATAACATCCTTCCACAATCATTCATATAATAACCTTCCATAATGTCTTTACACAAATTACCTGGATCATTTCGATACACGACTCTACTAGAGACAACATTACATACTGATTATGAGGGTGTTACCCCGAGAACACCGACCCACACTTGGTTTCTCGGACCCAGCAATTTGCAATTACATGCACATGCAATTCAATTCATTTACAATCTTATTAAATCCACACTCAATTTCTAATCTATTAAATGCAAGCAACAAACATGGTATACACGTACCTAGGATGCAAAACTTGGTTTCTTTCCACTTCTATAACTTCACAATTCCTCCAAACCTATACATAATCCTAATTACATGCTTTTAGAATTGTATTTCAATGAAATTAAATGGAAAAGGAAGTGTTTCAACTCAACATGGCCATAGTAAGAGGTCGTGTTGGTGAACATGGGGTAGTACATGGTTGTGCCAAAGGTTGTGTAGATTTCTATGACTGTTTGAACTCAACACGAGCAAGGCACAACTATGTTGAGGGACCATGTATCTCTCTATTCACTTTGGGTTTTTAATATGGTCACAACACAGTCATGTTGAGAAGTCGTGTATCTCTTTGTTTACTTTGAGTTTTTAACATGGTTACAACATGATTGTGTTAAGAGATCGTGTATCTCTCTATAACTCTTTAAATTCAACACACCTATAATACGGTTATGTTGAAGAGCCATGTATCTTACTGTATTCTTTGTAAATCAATATCTTGGTCTAATTTCTAATAAATTTAACCTAATTGATCTATCTGATATAAAATTTATAATATAATACACTAGTAGATATACTTATTTGACTTGGATTGTTATCATGATGGATGAATTGCTTGTTTTCATCCCTTACGTATCACAAATTAACTTTGATCTATAAATAATTCTAATACATTAGTTCTCACAGTACCATATCCATATGTAAGTAACAATTTGCAATCGTTGATCTATGCACTTACCTTGATTTGATAAATTTGCGATAGTGTATTTTTCTTCTCCACTCGTTGATTCACACAAAAAGTTTAGGGTTCTATGAGGTGCAAAGTGAGGGAAAAAAGTCATTAGGGTTTATAACAGTCTATTTATACCTCTTATCCCAATTGTTGATTTGCCCTTGTTTCCTTCCAATCATTTATGATGTTAACCTTAGGTTTGATTTTTATTATTTTTATATATATATTTACTCATGTATTTAGACCAGTACATGGATCCACCATGAATCAACACAAGCAATGGGTATTTATAATGAAGTTAAACCATTCACATAGTCATAACTCTAATATACCCATAGCTAACCATAAAATAAATAAATTATAAATAAAATCCTAAATTATTAGTTAAGTATGGATAAATTTCTTAAATTTTAAAGTCTGATTTTATTTTACTATTACTTTTGAAAATGTAAGGAACAATCGTAATTGTTGCTCAAGCTTCCGAATCATTGCCAATTATATAGGTTTCAAGCAAGAGTTTTAGGATTCTAACGATAATTTAGAGGTTATTTACATATTCTCAAAAAAAAAAAAACTATTAGAGTTTAGGATGTTACAAATTCAGTATAAACCACACCGTGTAAGCCTGGCTGAGGAAGAATTATGGAGTGTAAAAGAAATACACAGATAAGGGAATTCTGCATATATTTGTTTTGTATATGTGATACCAATCTTAGTCGATTTAATTCCCTAACTATTACGAAACCTCGTAGATTTGCCAAGAAGCACAATGAATGGATGCACCGACTACAATTGGTAATTGACGGATCGATATATGCATGTGGAATGCCTGTCCCCTCTGAGCTATTAGTGGAAAGAAGTGAAGCCCACACGCCCAACGATGCTTTATTGTGTAAAAGAGACCTTTAAACTTGATAGCCCCCTGTGGTTAACTTTGAGTAATAAGAAATATAGTTTCCAAATATGAAACATTTATATGAAACGGTTTTTCCAATTTGAGATTTCAGATCCATTCTTTCACTTTCAATTGCAATTTTTTTAGAGAAAAGTAGTATTAGTTCCTTTTTGTCATTTAACTTCCTCTTAGATATATGCATCCCTTGACACACAACAAACAAGTTTGATCAAAAAACCCTTTTGTTTTCTGATATTAGATAGATGACTTACAAAATTTAAAATAGGACACTACTAAAAAATTTAAAGGGTTAATTATTAATAAGATATATATGCATTTTTATCATTTTACATACTTGTATCTAATTAGATATTAAAAATAGCCACATGGAATGCATGTAAGGGGGAAAAAAGAAAAAAAAAAGAAAAGATCAAAAATACATTTGGATTAGAGAAATGAAAAGGAAACAGTTTTCTAGGTTTTTTTTTTTCCCCACATACATTGATACCTATTTTTAACATGCAGTTAAACAATGCTTTCGAAAGTGAGGAAATATGGATAGGTAAAGTGCATCCAAAGTGAAAAATGCTAAAAACATATATATATTTTTCATAATTAATCTTAAATTAAAAAAAAAAAAAGTCAAATGGAAAGCAAAAGAATGGAATAGCAGAACAATCTAAAAAATCATGAGTTAACCCTAGAACCTTTAGAAGAAAAAGAATCATCACACTCAAGGCTTTGTTAGTCTATTCAACAATAAGGAATACAAGGGTGAAGTTTGGGTATGAGAAATCTGAAAGCATATTTTAGATTTTTAACTGCATTGAAAGCAAAAGCCATTTTCATTTAACTCCAATTTTGTACTCTCTAATAATTGACTTTAAAGCGAGGTGACCCGCAAGAAGGGTCAGGACGAGATTATGTATGTGGGCCGACTTTACGGTGTATTATGAAGCAGGCAATCGCCAAAATGTAGGATGCAGACATCTACTACGAAACAGGTAAAATGAAAAAAGAATAAGAAGAATATGGGGACTCTAGTAGGACTTCAAAATGTGATTAAGTTATTTCTTTTTCTATTTTTATATTTTCTTGTCTCAAGTGGTTGAAAAATATCATGATTAATAATAGAAAAAATGTTTTTAAACAATAAAACTAAACAAAACCTCGCACTTTGAAATGGTGAATAAAATCATCCACAAAAGTTCAAAATAAAAAAGATATATGAATATCATCTACATCTTTAAATAATAATGTAATATTTTTCTTATAAATAATCAAAGTAGTGATTATCTCTATTAATAAGGTTATCTTTATTACATTTTGCATTATTAGTTGTCTTTATTTATTTATTTTGTTAAAGAGTTATTGTAAAGAATTACAACAATCTCTCTCTCTAAAAATATATAGAGGTATGCATTTATAAGTATCAACCTTAATATTTCCTTTGTTTGTTTACCAATCTTAGTCTTACCTCTAATAAATTAATAAAAGGCAAATCCTACCCCATTAAGTGAAATTTCAAGATGTAATCACTTCCAATTTGTTCACGAAGAGCAAGCTCTAAAGGGTGGCTTTAAAATCACCTGCGCTTGACACTTTAGGCTAGTGATAGGAGGGGGGGGGGGGGTCAAAAATTCATGATTTGGGATGACTTAAAAGGATTTGATATGAGAAGCTTGAAACATAGAACATTATGTTGATTCATCCACTTTTAACATTTTTCAGGTAAACTGACACTTAGAAAGCTTTCCATGGGTTTAGATGTAAGAAAAGCCCATATAAGGATCCATCAAGAAAATGAGTTATCTTAGTTATCAATAGTCAATGCAAACCAAGGGGCATTGTCAATAGAGAAACCATATATGCTAAATAAATCCTTCTCATTCAAAACAATTTAAAGGTTAGAGAAATAGCATTATGCTATCAAGATTCTGCTTTTAAAGATAAGGGTTAGAAGAACAACAAGATACTTCTATTCAAGCATAATAAGGTTGATGCTTTAAACTCTTTTATTTATCACTTGTACATTTAAGCCTATTGAGATTGCTTCTTCCCTCATACTTCTTTATCCAAGTCATCCCTTTATGTATCATTTGCACTTTACTCCGTGTGGTGACTTGAAGAGCAAAAATTCACACCACATGCACATGATACCATTAGTCATGTCTTAACATCTGCAGAGGTCTTAATATTTTATGATTGAGTTCTGTTAAGTACCCTTCAATAATTAATCAAATTATTCTATTATTTCAATATTTCTCACATTTATTTACAAAAGGTTCATTTAGATTTTGGTGTTACTAATGAACGCGCCAGAAAAAGAAATTATATGGCTAAAATATAGTCATTTTTGCCATAGGCAATAAAGACTCTATATATACATAAGTATGCATTATACAGTTATAATAAATGATCAATTATAAGAGTATACCGGTTATAGTTTTGAAAACATGTTATATTGAAATATAAGTGAGAAACTTTTAGATTAATTTAACAGTTATATATAATATTATAGTTTTAAGGATGGTTACGAATCATGGAAATTAATTGGGAGTTTATAAAAATTGCATAAGGTAATCTTAAGAAATTAGTCCGATGCCTATACATACTTGCATACATTATTTTGTTGTTAGCATGTCAATGCCAAGTTACAATCTCATTATTTGTTATATATCCTAAAAAAAAAAAAAAAAAACCATGAGAGAAGGAGGGGCAATATTTATTATAAATCAAGAAAGTATAAAGTGAGTGGTATATGTAACTTATTTTTGGATTATGGTAATGTCACTCATAAAAATTAGACAAAACCCACTCTCAAGAATCCATAGAGAATCATAAAGATAATCTCTCTCTCAATGAACTCCAATAGTTAGTCCTAAATTCATAGAATTAGACACACAAAATTTAATGAGCCAAAGGCTATGGATGAAGCCAATCTTGAATGTGCATTCTTTAAATGTCGTCATAGTAATGTTAATAATCATTTATGCTCCTTCTATATTAACATAATTAACTATATCTTTCCAAAAAAAAAGGGCGGGGGCGGTATTATTATGTTTTTAATGGAGAAAATTTGTTAAATTCAAATCAATCATTGTAAAGTTGATAAGACAAAATTTATGGGAAATGAAGTGAGATTAAAAGTTTCAAAAGGAAATTTTGGAAAATTATTTTTTAAAAAATTATTATTATTGAGTTGATGTTTAAATGGTACAATAAAAATTTACTTTTTGTATGTTTGAGCTATAAAGAAAAAGCTGTAAGAATTAAAATGACATACTTTGTAAGTTATGGTAAGTTATTGAACAATATATTAATGTGCAAGACATATTATGATATTCTATGTTTGTTAAGATCGGATCAACAGATAAGCTTATTTATGGTATGTTGATTTTTCTTGAATAGAAATTTTTTGAATGTGTAGACGATTTCTTTAGTATATAATTGACGTATAGAAATGGTAGGGAACAATTGTTAAGATATATTATGGTGATAAGAAATCTTGATATGTCTAAAAACAAAATTTTAATGTGCTCCATTATAAAAAAAGAATAGTTAGAGAGAGCCTAATACAATAATAACAAAACTATATTTTTAGTGCATCATAATAAACAATCTTTACATGATTAGACACACAAAAAAAGGTTATGATATATGACAATTTCATACAAATTCTTTGTTACTGATGGATCCATATTTTGCTAAAAATGTTAATATATTCTAGGAATCCTTATATGCTATAAAGGTGAATAAATAATTTTTTGAATGTCATCATTATTACTTAAGGGAAAGCATAAGAAAATACAAAAAAGTAAAAAGTAAAAAAGATTATTTGATAAATATTTTGTCATCATAAAAATAGGGGGAGATTATTAGATATCCTAAAGATAGTTTTGATTATAATAAAGCACTATATTAAGCTTACTAACAAGTTCATCTAATATGTAGTTAAAAGTGTTAGACATTTTATACAATTGATAAAATCATAATCGGAATCGAAAATCAAAATCAAAATTAGAATTGGAAATTAAGTCAGAATGAAGCCGGAAAGAGTAAAAAATAGTCAAAATAAAGTTAGAAAAAGTTAGAATCATTTTAAAAACAGTTATAATCAAATTGGAAATGGATGAAATCAAATAAAAAATGGTTAGATTCAACTTGGGAACAGTCAGAATCAAGTTAGAAATGGTCGGAATCAAGTCACCAATAGTCGTAATTAGTCAAAATCGATCGAAAACCTTAGTTGGAAGCAATAAAATAAAGCTAAAAGTCACTATGGCTATCTTATGAAGGTTGAGATAAGAAATAATTATTAAGAAAAAAGGATTTGAATGAGAAAACAATTATTATAAAGGCTATTAGCTAGAGAACCTCATGAGGAAAAAGGAAAGGCACAACATATAAAAGAGATTTTCATGGAATGAAGCGAATATATAATATTATTACAATGACTACTTCCATATTGGACCTTTGGATATTGCCTATATAAAGAGTTGCACAAGACTTGAGAAGATACAACAACAACAACAAAAACAAGATGAAATAACAAAAAAAAAAAATTATGCTAGAATTTTTACAATATTATTTTATAGATATATTTATGCAAATTGTAGAGGAATCCATTGTCATCCTTGATGGAATTGCTAAACTCTTAAAAACATGGTGGGATAGTTATTTGAGAAAATAGTGAGGGGACTTTATAGACTTGTGTAGATGAAGGGTTTTAGCTGGAGTAGTCATGTAAGTATCACGCGGGTACCATATTGAACCTAACTTTATAGATGTGATGTGAAGATGATACGTGATGGAATGACTAAGAAGAGATTGGTAGGGAGGAAGAATAGGTAATAACGAGAATCTCAAATGTACAAGTAATAAATAAAGAAGCTAAGGGGACCTTAGGCATCAACCTTACAATTCTTGAGTCATGGAGACTGTTCTTCACCTAAAATCTTATTTGACCCTTGAGGGTAGAGAATTCTTAGTGAAACGTCATTTCTCTAATCTTAGAAATTATATAAAATAAGGAGGAATAACTGAGTATTTATAAACTCTTGAACTTGATAATATTCATCAGATCACCTTAGTAATGAATGAATAAGACGAAGTATGCTCATTCTAAAGTTATCCCAATGAGCTTGCTAGGAGCTGAAGGCTAGTAACATTCCTTATGAGTGCATGGGCTTATTTGAGAAAAGTTAGATGTAGATGAATCAGTCCAACAATTCCTATTCCTAGCCCATTAAGTCAAATCTCCTTAAATCATGCCAATGATTAGACTAGATTCACTAAGCCCTATCAGCTAGTCCAATTAGTCAAGTTAAATAATTAATAAGCTTAACTCAATAATTAATATAACAGGTTTCTGGCACTCTATAACTTGTATTATTCTTGTGCTAAAGAGTAGGGAGGTTAGGGCTAATAATTCATGTAATTGTGTCATATCTCGTATTTGTGTCTAATTGGGTTCAAGTCTAAAAACTTTAACTTGTAACATGACTTATTTATTAATTATATATAAAAACCTAAACTTATAACCTAACCCATTTAATTAGTATGTCTCGTGTCTAGATTGGACCCATTTATTGATTAAAGAAGTTATAAATAAATTTGTAAAATACTTGCATATACAAAGTGAAAAAGCCAATAATGAAATTAAGAGAGAAGTACATTTTAATCATCAACATCTATGTACATTTCTATTTTGATCCTCAACATTTTATTGTTTTATTTAAGTCATCAACGTTTTAAAAAAAGTATAAAAAAACTTATGTCAAATTTATTAAATTTTCATTCTTCTATGGTACGTATCAACTTTAAATTGATCCATAATAATTAAAATAACAAAATGATAGAATTAAGTAGATTTATTTACATAATATAACAAATAATAATATTAAATATAATAATGATATAATATAATGAAAAATAATTAAAATTAAGAAAATTGGTTAGAAAATTTTCTATTTCGATCCTCAACCTTTTTATTCTTCTATTAAAGTCATCAACGTTTTCAAAAACTTATAAAAAAAGTCTTATGTCAAATTATTAAATTTTCATCCATCTATGGTACGTATCAACTTTAAATCAATATACAATAATTAAAATAACAAAATGATATAATTAAGTAGATTTATTTACATAATATAACAAAAAATAATATTAAATATATATAATGATATCATATAATGAAAAATAATAAAAAGTAAAATAATAATAATTAAAATTAAGAAAATGGGTTAGAAACTTTTCTATTTCGATCCTCAACCTTTTTATTCTTTTAAGTTATTAATGTTTTCATAAACTTATAAAGAAAAAGACTTATGTCCAAATTTATTAAATTTTTATCCATCTGTGATACATATTAACTTGAAATCAATACACAATAATTAAAATAAAAAATGATAGAATTAAGTAAATTTATTTACATAATCTAACAAACAACAATATTAAACGTATATATAATGATATAATATAATGAAAAATAATAAAAATAATAATAATTAAAAATTAAGAAAATGGGTTAGAAAAATTTGTATGTATCCTAATCACCTTGACTAACTAGCTCAAGGCTAATCAAAAACTGATGCATGCTTAAGATGAACTAAAAATTTAATGTATTTAGTAGAAGTTCTATTTTTGTAAGATTTTTAAAACATTGATAACTAAAATAAAAGAAGAAAAAAAAATTGAGGACTCAAACAAAAAAGTAGGAGCATGTTGAGAACTAAAAGGGTAATTTTCCAAAAAAATAAGTTATACAAACATTAATGACATAAGACCTTAAAAGTTAACATGAAATTACAATCAAATAACAATTTTAGTAAAATCTCACTAATATAACAAATTTAAAAACCTACAAGTTTCATAACATAATTGAGTTGACCTAAACTCATGACTCAACATATTCCGTCAAATCTTCAGGAGAGACAATTAAAGAATTTACACACATAAAATAATAACATCAATGAAAATATATGCCATTGAAAATTTTATAAAAGTAGTTTAGTTTATTACTTCTGTCTCTATAGAGCTAATTATATATATAAGAGATTCTACAATTTCTAGCTTCAATAAGCCATGATGTTGATCAAGAATTTAACCTCCAATATTAAATATAGATTTTAAAGCTACCAAAGATATTGGTATGCCTAAGATATCTCGTGTCATTTTCACAACTTGAGGATATCATAATTAATTGGTTTTTCAATAACTTAATACATTTAATTCAACAATTGTGTGTTGTTCTTTATCTAAAAATACCTTTAGTTTAGATTTGGTATTATACTAAAACTCTCATTATATGTTTATAAACCAACCGAGCCTAGCACCAAACAAACTTGTCAAAACAATAGAAATTTTGATAATTAATAGACTTAAAAACTGAGACTATTTATATAAATAACACAGACCACTTATCACTAAAGAGATAGAGAAGGAGGGATTCGCTTACTTTTATCATTGTTCATAATATTGTTAAGTGCAACTCTCTAGGTATGATGACATAATGCTTTTCAAATAACTAAAAGATAAGGAAGAGAAATTTATCCAAAGGAAAGAAAAAAAAAAAGATGATGATGAGAGATAAAATAATTGGGAAAAAGAGAGAGAGATATGATGTGTTGTCGGCATTGCACAAAAGAACCATGAAACCTTAAGTAATACAATCAATAGTACTTGGGAATAAAAAATATATAGATTATTAATATTAAACAAGTTTGTGAGTTAAACTTATGATATGTTTAATAAATGAGTTTATAAACGAGATTAAAAGTTGAACATAAATCTAAATATAAATTTTGTTGTGTCTAAATGAATTTAATCCATTTGTGTATTCTGTCAATTTTTTTTCATATACAAATTCTTCTATTTTGTGTCGTATCATGTCTTGTTTTCATATATCAAGTCTCAAATTATCAACCCTATGATTGGTAAGGTAGAGTCAAGACTAATAACTTGTAGCATAAGTTATACATCACATGTTAATTTCTTTTAAATAGTAGAATACATCTGTATAAATGGTATATATTGACCGATGAAACTTTTTTCTTAGATGACTAGATCCTTAATACGAGGTGTTGGAAGAAAGAATTAACTCATAAGGGAAAAATTCATAGAATTTTTCAAGATAAGAGATCAAAAGGACAAAATGAAATTAGTAATTGAACAATGTAACTCAAAGGTGACTGCAAGAATGACGGCACAATGCTATATGTGCTAGATCACTTTTTTTTCTTCTTCTTCTTCTTCTTTTGCATGCGATTAGCATAGTGAATACAGTGAATCTATCCATACGACGATGTAATTCTCATAAATTAACGTTGCAGAAATATCGCCTAAACAAGAGTAATTGAACATTTAATCGTGGTTCCATAATTGAATAGTTGTGAACATCAATTGTTGACCAGTGAAAAGTTTCCTCAACTCACCTTACGAACATAAATATAAGAACATGAGTACAAATTCAACATGAATAGAACTGTGAATGTAAAGACAAAAAAATCGATATGATACACAAACAAAATATGATTATAATTTTTAAAAATTATGTATAACCTCTGTTTGAGTTTATATATTTTTAATACTAAACTAAAATTCCATAGAGTAAAGCACAAAACCGACCTACAACACAAAATGTTTAACCCTTTACACTATGTTTGGGAAGAAGGAATGAGTTGGAGATGAAAGAAAGGGAAAGAAAAAAAATTAGAAGGAAAGAAGATGAATATTTAACCTTGTTTGAAAAATAAAAGGAATGAATTAAGTGGAAAGTTGATATTTTTAAAATTTAAACACTTACAAATACTAAATAATCCTTTACGTGCAATAATTTATTTAAAAAATAGAGCTTATGAAGTTCTTATTCTTTCCACTCATGGAGAGAATTTTTTTTTTTTTTTATGGAGCCTATGGATTTAATTACCCTCACATTTCTTTTCCTCCCTCATTCTTTCCTTCCCATTTCCCAAACATAATGTAAATGGAAAGCAAAATCAGGTCAAAACTGGCCATAATTCACTTGCAAAAGATCGCCTGCAGGCTGCAACGAAAGTACCGCTGATTACAGAATGCCTTCCTTATCCAATGTAGAATGGAATACTGCTAATTGGCTCTTTTTATCTCCATCACACTGCCCTGTAGCTCTTGACCAACCGTACCATCCCAAAGTACATGTAACGCAGGTTCTTCATTATATTTGTCCCCACGATAATCATGTAATTGACAAGCCCTGCACTGACCCAAAAATATTACTAGACTCACTCGATATATACTCCAGAGGGCAGATTTTTCGTTTTTCTTCTTAATTTCATTCCTACTTTTTTAAAATAATGGCCGTATGAGGATCTATCTATCGATATATATTTTTTACTTTTTCTTTTTCTTTTTTGCATTTATACATTTATATTTTGGTATTTTAAGCTTGAAAAAGCTTCCCGATGGTGTCCTAACCTAAAACTAAAAAGAATAATAATAATAATACTTGAAAGTTAAATATTAAAAATGCGTATTTTAATGTGCTAAACATTATTTAATATTATAATTTATTATACAAACTTAAAATTAAACAATGACAAAAGGCAAGAGTTATAGCCATGCTTGGCTCTTTTTTTTCTTAGTTATTATTTTTTAATATGTTTTACAACTACAGGACATTTGTAAATAAATTACCTTTCCTTTTTGAAATTTAACTATTTATATCGTGGGCAAATCTAACGGAGTATTATGTGGGCATTACCTTTGTCCTCTTATAGTTTTTAGATAGGGATATTACCGGATTTGAGATAAGTTTTGTAAAACTCAAACTTGACTCAGGCAACTTGTAAGAATTTCTTAAAATCTATTTCTAAATTTTATATAATCTTTATCTCATATCTAAAATCCGTCTCCATATAGTATTATTGAATTTGTGACTTGATGTGATCCGAATTACTATAATAATAAATAATCTTTTAAAAAGTTCATATTATTGACATATGTATGATCTTTTTAGTTTTCCAAAGTTCCATGGAAATTATATATAATTTCTTATTACGAAATATTATATGACCACTTTAATGAGAAATAGTTGTTGATTTGAAGGAATGCTTTTATGTTTGGTTTTAACTTGGTTTTCCTATTAATTATTATGAGATTTTTTTTTTTTTTGGAAAAATGATTTGTAAATAATATAATGATAATATATTTTCTACCATATTTTTTTGCTTTCATTTTGATTTTTATTATTTTTTAAAAGGACATAAAACAAAATTTTCCGCTTGTTCTTCAAGCAATGATGCATTAATTAATCGCATCATTGAATTGTTTATCTTTTACTTCGATACAATATCTAATATTGAAGTCAAATAAAGAATGCATCATTTTAGATAATGCGAAATGAAAGAAAAATTATTTATTGGAATAAAAAATATTATCTAATATTGTTATTAGGTTAGGTTTTCCATTGGATCCAATTTAAAATTTGAAACCTAACCTATAAACTTATGGAATTTTGAAATAATACCTAAGTCTATTCAAAAATCATATAGAATAGTTTGCAAGTTAGATAGGTCAAATATCTTATAACAATCCACCAGATGACATTCTTATATATATCATCAACTCCCATTTGTGTATTTCTTATATCAAATCGTGATAAAGTTTAGGACTTTCTTTATTAAAGTTGAGAATGGCATGAAAAGTACATAGGTTTAAGGCATGGGAACAACAAAAGGAAAGAAAAGAAGGAAAAATAAAGGTCGATAGCATAGATAATAGATATAATGACTCCATTTTAGCCAAACATTTCTTGTCTTATTATATTAAAACAATAATAATGATAATAAAAATGATAATGATTATAAAAATAGTAATAACGATGATAATGATTTTGGTGATAATAGTAACGATAATAACAATGAGAATAATATTAATAAATATAATTTAACTGACAATTTTGATTTGCATAAGATTATCATTTTTTAATTCCAACCCTAATTCAATTAGAAAAAAGAAAATTACACTCCTATTAGATTATTAGGATAGGTTGTTCATGTTTACACAATATTGGGTTTCTAAGGGTAAATTAAGTTGATATTCGGTGTACCTCAAAATAATAGAAAATTATATATATTCACGAGTATAAATTGTTTTGACCCTCTAAAAGGCCAATCGATCCCTGGAATTTCATCGGACTGTAGATTTCTAGACACATATACATTATTGTTTTTCAATTATGATATGCGCAATTTGATTGGAACAAGCAAATCTTATCAACCATTAATAATCAAAACATTAAATGTTAAGTTTTCATATGTAGAAAATAAAAAGCTAGTTACTAAAACCACAAATTCTCTTTTTCTTTTCAATTTTTTTTAATTTTTATTTATCAAAATTTTAATATGCTATAATATTAACTATTTAATCATATTAAATATATTAAAATTATGAATTTTTAGCGTGCTCACTAATGGAGACAATAACATTAACCTTTCTCCAGAGTTGATATCACTGTTTGATTTGAATCATATTTGAAAGTAATAAACTCAAAATAGCAAACCTACAAAAATATTAATCATATTTTGAGTAATAAACTCAAAATAACCACTTTTTTTTTTTAACAATCATATACTAATAATATTATGGATGATTTTTCAGTGTCAACCTTTCGTTTTTTTTTTTTTTCCTTTTATTCAGAGTAAAGCATGGTCAAAACATAAAATGAAATTGGAAATCTTTACGGTCATGGAGTGAAGATCCGGGATGTCAAGCACTTGGTCCCGATGATCAAAAGGCTGCAACCAGAGCAGAGTGTACTAGTGCTGGTGTAGTAAGCCATGTATGTATTAGTAGGATGGTCCATGCATTGCAAAGGCTGAATTGGACCACTCTATATAGGGTACATAAACCCTAACGTAGTTACAAGTTTCAAAGCTAACACCAAAAATGTACGCTGTTCACCAATCTTTTCAGCCAAAAAGAAAAAAGAAAACAACAGGCTATGTCTATTGTCTACACCACCCCGCCTTTTATGGGTGCTTGTGACCTGAAACCTACAAAACAGCATATGACTCTAACTCTTGCTTTTGCATATGCATAAGAGGAAAAGCTAAAACGAAATTGAATGACCAAAGAAATGTTTTCCAAGAAGAATAAGATAAATTATGGTCTTTTTTTCTTTCTGTTTTTCCTTAACCCTTTTGTTTGGTTTTCATACTGTTTTCAAATTGTATATTTACCAAAAGTAAAATATAAAAAAATGGAAATACAAGTATAATCCCTCCTATAGAATAGAATAAGTACTTAGAAAATCTCTATAAAACTAGACTCATTTACTTTTTATTTATTCATTTTTATAAAGAACCAAATAAATTATCATTTTTTGATGATAAAAGATATCATCCATCAAATCTTCTATTAAAATTACTTGTATTGCCATTTTTCGATTTTCATTGTCAATCACTATATTCATCATAATCATACTATATGATGTAATATGGACAATTAATATAAACATTTGTTTTGAAAAAGGAATAGAATGGATATTCGATCAGATAATTTTCTAAATTAAATATCAAACAAATACATATCGGACATAATTGTTAAATATATTTATTTAACATGCCCTTTAAGTCATTAATTAAACAAGATAAAACATCTTATACTTTTACTTTTAGACTCCTGACAAGAATTGTACTTACTATGCATCCCCCGATCTTGTTTAGATGAAATGTCGTATGGTACGATATATTCATATTATAAGCCTAGGACAAAAACTTAAAGAATTTCGTTAACAAGTGTTTACGGTACAATATTTAAGACGTAAATAAAAGAAATCTTTCTTTCATAATTCAATAGTTGTTTCGAAGGCCCTTATCGCTATTTTTCAATTTGGAATAGAAATTAGAAAACCAGCTAGTGTATATATATATATATATATATAATTATGCATATGAATATAATTATTACGCTGAATGGAGTACGTTTGCGATTTTAGACCCAAGGACATGTAATATAAATGCCATGGGGAGTTACGTGTCCAAAGGTTGTTGACGTCATCACGACGTAGAGTCCCGGTGTAACGGCGGCAAAGAAAGTTTCTTCCCGCATAGGACCACCAGCTTTATTTTAATGGACAAAAAGCAAAGCCTCCAATGATATACTTCTAATCCCTACTCACTCCAGCTCGCGCGTGCAGTTTGATTCTCTTGTGTTTACGCCAGTTAATATACGAAAACTCGAAATACATTAAAGTTTTAATAGCACATTAGTATGATCACAAGAAGATTCAACTCCGGTCTAAATCAAACCCAAGTATGCGTACAAAACTAGGCATTTAATATTGTAAACATTGTCTACCCTAAAAATTGGGAATATAAATAATTCGCTATATACTCACATCATAACATAACATCAATATACAAAAAGCTCATATTAATTAATATCTATAAATTATAATTATTGTGAAATTACTCCAATATCTTATACTAATATCTTTTATTTTCAATATTTTACTACTCTACAAATATATATTAACTAAATTACTAATTATTCAAATTTCAAACTAGGATAAAACAACTTAAAAAATATTGAAATTCCCTAGCATCTTAACTAAGGTGCCAAACATAGGTCCATAGTATTAATCCATACATGATTTCATTTATTTATAATCCCTTAAAATAATTCTCATGAGGGTGCACTAATGCTTAATACAGTCACACCCACACATGCACATGAATATGCAAACACATAAACACATACATTCAATCTATTCTAATGCAACAATTCATTAGTTATAATCTTTGATTTAACTGTTCAAATAGCCCAACCTTAGGTTAGTCGTGACTAACTATAGACTAAACTTAAAGTAACTCATGACTCCAATAAGTAGTAATAGTAATAACAACTAGGTAGAGTTTCCAAAATCATTAGCTACCTTGGTTGATAGGGATTAATCTCCTAGTGTGGCTCTATATGACTTGTTTTTCATTCAACAACTCAATAAGAAATATTTATTGTGAACTTTACATGATTTATGTAGACTTCATTAGTTTTGCATAGTGGATTTGCCTGGAATAATACTTATATATTAGTCAAAAGGTACATAAAAAATTTAAAAATTGAAAAAGACAAAAATACACAAAATCAAAGTCCTTAAAAGTGAGAAAATAGGAAATTACCAAAAGAAGAAGAAGAAAATTAGAAGAAAAAAAAATCAAAAGATTAAAAAATTTAGAAAATAAAATAGAAGCATTTCTCGAAGGTGAAAAAGATATTTTGGGTCAAAAATTAGTTTTTCACATTCAAGAGTAAATTTTAGAGTCAAAATATGGATGTGAGATTTAATGGCTTTTCAAATTTCAGTTCAAAAGCACTTAATTTTATTATAAATTAATTTTTGAAGATTAGTTGAGTTTAATCATTCCTAAAATCTTACAATAAGATCAAGTTAAGTGGCATATAGCTTCAAACAACACCTCATTACACTTAAATTAATCATTTTATGCTAGTTTTATTTTTAGTGAAAATCAAACCATAAATGAACTAAAGTATGAAAAACCATTAAACTAATTTCAATTTGAGAATTAATTTTTTCATATGTATATAGACTAATTACAAGATTATTGTAACTTGAATTTCTTAAGTACCAATCAGTTAGGCTTCAATTTTGACCTAAACCTAATTGAAAATCTAAAACCAGTTTAGGCTAATTAAAAGACCAAATATGTTTAGAATGCATTATTTAATGAGAAAAAACAACAACCCAGTTGGTCGAAGCCTAAGATAGGCATGGATGAGGTCATGGCTTTGACTCTATTGTGCATAATTTTCTTATGCTACGATGCTACATAGTGTTGTCTTCTCTATTGAGACTCTATCGTTGGAGTTCTCACAAGATGGTTATCCGAGTCTAATTTTGAACTTGTTTAACACAGATTTTGATTCAAATTTAATGGAACTAATGGCCTAAAGTCATTAACATCAAATATTTTCAACTTAAACCATCAATTGGAGCTTCACATAGATCATTGCATTTTTAAATTTCAAAATTTGGAGAAGTCTATCTTAAAATGAAAACTATGTGTTTTAAATCAAAAGTTGACATGTATTATGAAATTAATCAATGGCTAAACCTAATCTTAATCCATTCTTCATGGTTAGTAGCCTTTGGATCAAATATTTGACATAGATTAAAGAAAAAGATAAGCTTGAATTGCTAACCATGGTTGTCTTCAAGCTTTATCTTTTTTCTTTGGACTTTTACTATAAATAGAGAATTTTACAAGTTTTGGGGGGTGAGTTTCTGATAGAAAATAACACTTGAAACCCATTAAAAAATCACCAAGTTCACAACTAAAGATTTCGCAACCTATTATCAACCACCATTATCGACCACCATTGTTACACCTAATAAGCATCAATTCCAACCACTTCCATCATTCAAGCTTAACTTTCCATTAGTTTGTCATCCCAAAGCCACCAATGAAAACCACTCGAACTCTCTTGAAACCATCAAGGTTAGAAGCTTGAAGTGTTGATGCCCTTTTCCAACCACATACGTGTTGAAGAATGATTTAAAGTCTAGTACCATTAGTGGAGTCTTATTTTTTAGTATTTACTTGGAAATAAAAATAAAAATAAAATTAGTTACTGTTGTTGCTAAGACTATGTTAGTGGGCATAGTGGACTTTGTTAGTTGAGTTACTAACCGTTAATTTTCACAATTTGTTTTTTTTTTTTTTGTAAGCCTATATATATAGACACATTTACTTTAGATATGTATAGGCATTTTATCATATTTTAATTCTCTATATTTGAGAATTTACTTCAACTTCATTTCTTGTTCATATTTTGATTTCTTTTTCCTAACATAAGTAATACTAGAGTAAGTTAAGAGAGTGAGTAGAGTGCACAATGTGCCTAAATAAAAAAAAAAAAATAGATCCAAACACTACTAGCCTTTCAAATGTATGTGCTTAAGACAAATCAATCATTAAGCCAATTCAAAAAATAAGAAGAAAAAACCTCAAAACCTTTATTTGGGGAAAATTTAGCCACTAGACCACACAATTAACAATATTTTTGTAAGGTTTTATCTATTAATTGAACAACATAATAAACAAGGATATAAACAATTCCTTCAATGGATATGACATACCAAGAGAAGATTGAACTACATACAAGCTACTTGATATGAATTACAAGAAAGTTATATGGTTTACTCTCTAGAACCTAAGAAGACTAATAAGAGCAAATATATTGAATGAGAAGAAACCTACACAATAAGTAGGTTTATTTATAGTAGATCGATTACACATACATGAAAATAATTGAAAAGAAAAGTAAATATAACCTATAACAAGAAAGAAAATGTTAACTAATAATCTCCTTGATTAGTTCCTTTAGATTCTTCAATATAATAAATGTAGCTTTCATAATTGATGAAAGGAATATCCCTTTTTTAAATTTAAACTCTAGTCCCTTTAACAAGTCATTAACCTTTTAAAACATTGATCTCTAAATTGGCTTAAAAAATAGGATCAAAATCATAATTTACTTAATTCCCTTCTTATTAAAACCCCTTGAATCAGAGTTAACTTTAGTATCATACTTAAAACAACAAATATTATTCTTTTTGAAAGAGTTGTCGCTAGTTCATCTCTCTTCCTTTTTTTTTTTTTTTTATAACAATAAGCTTATTCCCAAAGTGATGCTATGAACTAAATACCTTTTGAAATAAATTTACTCATCACTCATCATAGTTCCTTGTAAAACTCTTTCTGTTAGGTGTTTTAAACCTTCATCCTAGCTTAGGTCATTGGTCCTCAAGGTTTTCTCATCACTCATCATAGTTCCTTCCAAAACTCTTTCTACCAAGTAATTCAAATCTTTCATCCTAGCTTTAGGCTATTCGTCCTCCTTATTTATAACTTAGATTGAAATTTGATTCTCATAATTTCCTAAGGGTTAATGAAAAATTTCCCTCAAATTTGACATTTCTTATGTACAATCTTATTCTCGTTCCTAAATATATGGTGATAAATCTACTACATTGAATGTGATAGAAACTCCTCTAAAATCATTTGGCTACTTGAGCTGTTAAGCATTATCATTGATTTTTCTTAAAATTTTTAAAAGTTCTTTCTTCTATAGGTGCTAGCTTTTATTAACTCTAATTTACGAACCTCTCTTTCCAAAGATGTAACCATATAAAATCTATAGGTTGAAACCCCTTATGCTTTGTTCCCTAGTCTCTACATGACTTCTATATTGCTACTGTCTTCTTAAGCTTTTCCACTTTCCCTAGTGTTCTCAACCTCACTTAAGCTCTCTTCTTTTGAAGCTACAATTGATAGCATATCAACTGGAATAGTAGAATCGTACCTATAAACAACTTCAAATAGTAACCCTCCTATAGATGTATGCACTATTTTTTTAAATGCGAACTTTAATGCACGCAAGAACTTATCCCAATTTGGTAAGTTTTTCTCCACTATAGCTTTCAATAAGGCTCCTAAAGTGTGATTGACCACTTCTATTTGCCCATTAATATGAGGATCACATGATGTGGTGAATATCAACTTATTAACCAATCTCTTCCATAGTACTCTCCAAAAGAAACTTGGAAACTTGACATCCTTATTTGAAATAATATTATGCGAAATTCCATACAACATAACAATTTCCTACAAGGAGTTAGAAATGTACGTAGCATTATTTGTTTCATAGCTTGGAATGAAGTGTGACATCTTGCTAAATGTATCTACTATCACTAAAATTGAATCATCTCCTAAAGCTATTCAAGGCAAACTTAGAATAAAATCCATACTTATTTTTACCCATAATTTGGATGGTATAGGTAGAGGCCTATAAACTCCAAAAGCTTGTATCTACTCCTAGTCCTCCAATAAGTCGCACATTCTCTAAGTATATTGTGCACATTTTTCAATCATATTAGGCCAATACAAATTCAATAATTCATAAGTCTTCTTATCTCCAAAATGACCAAATGCTCCACAATGTGTCTCCTTCGCTAACAATTCTCTCATTGAATTTGATGAAATACATAATTCAACCTTTCAAAATAAATACCCTTCTATTAGATAATAATCATCTACTACTAATCTATCCTTACATTGAACCACCATAGGGCTAAAGAATCAATCCTCAAAATTTGGTACCTTAAATAAACTAAAGCTAAGCAATCTAGATTATAAACTAGTAATTAGAACATACCTTTATGACAATGCATTTGCAACAACATTTGTATTGCTCCCTTTTATGTTTGATGACATAAGAAAAGCTTTCTAGAAACTTAACCCACTTTACTTATCTACAAGATAGTTTTTGCTAGCTTTTCAAGTACTTTAGAGACATGTGAACAATATAGATAATGAACAAGATTAGTGTGGATTCACTCAAATTCTCATTGAAATAAGCCATTGGTTGCTTCTCTTGCAACAAAATTGCACCAATTTCAGCTTTAGATGCATCATATTCAAATTCAAATGTTTTATTAAAGTCAAGAAGAATCAACATAGGAGAATAAGTAAGTCTCCACTTAACCTCTTCAAAACTCCATTGTGTCTTTTCATTCCATTTGAACTCCACATTCTTTTTGTAAGTTCTATCAATAGAGTTACATTGGTACTAAAGTTTAAGTTTGATAAAAAGATGTAATTTCATGAAAGTTTCGAACCTAGGCTACTGACTTCAAAACTAGCCACTCTATAATTGCTTTGACCTTTTTAAGATCAGCCTTACCTCCCCTTTTGGATGCAATAGATTCCAAAAATACTACTTTTGATTGGGAAAATGTGCATTTTTTCAAATTTGTATATAACGGGCCATCTCTTAACAAAAGAAAATAGAACATAGATGTTTTTAATGACTATTTATATCAAAACTAAAAAAAAAAATATCATGAAAGTATACCACAATAAACTTACTAATAAATTTACTCAAGACATGGTTCATTAATCCTATGAAGGTAATAAGTGCATTAGTCAGACCAAATGACATGATGATGCGAACCCTAGGTATATTGAACCTAGAACCCGGCGATCGTGATTTGAAATCGGATTCCCAAGAATCGTCTTGAACAAGCGATGAACGAAACTAGACCCCAACCACACCTGTTGATTAAAACCTAAGTTATCAAGATGACTTCCCCAAGCGTTTAGATCGAAGAAATCAAAAGCAGTTCTTTCGCAAAGAACAAAAGAGAGAGAGCTCTCAAAAGGTGTATTCAACAATGAAATATCCGTCATCATCTAACCCTAGCGTATCTGACAAGAGGATATTTATACTAAAGAAATAATAAAATACACGCATAGTACACGGTTTCATACACGGCCGTGTTTCCAAACCATTTATGATGCTGGGCATGCGACGAACAAAGTACACGGTCTCGTACACGGCTGTGCCTCTAGGCCGTGTATGTGTCTGTGTATATGACGAGCACAGTACACGGTTTCATACACGACCGTGCCTTTTGGCCGTGTATTCATCTGTGAAATTTCGATTGGGACACACGGTTGTGCCGCTAGCTGTGCTGTTAGGCCGTGTAAGTATACACGGTCGTGATACACGGCCGTGTATGGAGGCCGTGCATGATCCTGTTGATTCCTTTCGATTCCTTCTCTTGCAGCTCCATCACTAATCCTTACAAAGCTTCTCTCATCCGCTTAGCTCTGGCTCTTGTCATTGGACCTCCAATACCATGTAATGGGTCATTGGACTTTGACTCTTGAACTCTTGATGCTAGTTGATCCCCATCATTCCCTCATTCCTCGAAAAGATTCGTCCTCGAATCACCTGCATCATATAGAGTAAGATCAGAAACATTAAAAATTGCGCTTACATTACCATAGTGACTTGGTAAGTCAATCTTGTAAACGTTATCATTGATGCGTTCCAACACTTGGAATGGCCCATCTCCCCTAAGGTGCAGCTTAGATTTTCGCTGTTCAGCAAATCGCTCCTTTCTCAGATGCACCCACACCCAATCTCCTGGATGAAAGACAACCTTCACACGACCCTTATTGGCCTAGCGAGCATAATGCTCATTCTTCTTCTCAATGTTAGCCCGAACCTGAGCATGCAATTCCCGCACAAATTCTGCCTTTTTCTTTCCATCAAGATCAACAAATTCATTAACAGGCAAAGACAAAATATCCAGTGGAGTCAAAGGATTAAAACCATACACAATCTCAAATGGAGAGTAAGATATAGTAGCATGCACAGTCCTATTATATGCAAATTCTACATGTAGTAGACATTGCTCCCATTGTTTCAAATTTTTATGAATCACAGCACGCAACAGGGTTGAAAGAGTCCTATTGACTACTTCGGTCTGACCATCAGTTTGAGGATGTGCAACAATAGAGAACAACAACTTAGTGCCTAGCCTATTCCACAAAGTACACCAAAAATGACTCAAGAATTTCACATCCCTATCACTCACAATAGAATTGGGCAAGCCATGCAATCGCACAATCTCTCTAAAGAACAAATCAGCAATATGTTGTGCATCATTAGTTTTAGAACAGGCAATGAAGTGAGCCATCTTACTAAACCTATCAACAACAACAAATATGCTATCTTTTCCACTTTGAGACCGTGGTAACCCTAACACAAAATCCATAGAAATGTCAATCCAAGGTTGATTAGGCACGGGTAATGGAATGTATTCTCCATGGGGCATTACTTTGGATTTAGCCTGTTTACATGTAATGCACTTGTCACACATAGTTTGCACATCACGCTTCATTTTTGGCCAATAAAAATGTTCATGCAAAATATCTAAAGTCTTTGTAACACCAAAGTGTCCCATTAAACCACCCCCATGTGTTTCCCTCACAAGCAATTCACGCACAGAACTTTTAGGCACGCACAACCTATCTTTCTTAAACAAGTACCCATCATACCTATAATAGTCAGCATATCCAGACTCAGCACAAGCAGCCCAAATTTGACCAAAATCAGCATCAGTCTCATACAATTCCTTAATGAGTTCAAATCCAAGCAATCTAGTATGCAAAAAAGTCAAAAGTGAATACCTTCGAGAAAGTGCATCAGCCACCACATTCTCTTTTCCTTGCTTGTATTTAATCACATACGGGAATGTCTTAATGAACTCCAGCCACTTTGCATGCCTCTTGTTCAACTTACCTTGAGTTTTCAGAAACTTCAAACTCTCATGATCGGAATGAATGATGAGCTCCTTAGGCCATAGGTAATGTTGCTAAGTTTGCAAGGTCCTCACCAAAGCATATAACTCCTTGTCATAGACTGGGTAATTTAATGTAGCGCCATTGAGTTTTTCGCTAAAATAAGCGATTGGTTTGGATTCCTGCATCAAAACACCACCAATACCTTTCCCAAAAGCATCGCATTCAATCTCAAAAACTTTCTCAAAATTAGGTAGAATAAGTAATGGTGCATTAGTCAACTTACCTTTCAACGCATTAAAAGCCTCCTCATGCACTTTCGTCCACCTAAACTCAGCATTTTTCTTAACAAGGTCATTTAAAGGAGCAGCTATAGAACTAAAGTCCCTAACAAACCTCCTATAAAAACTTGCTAATCCATGAAAGCTTCTGACCTCACTTGCGTTCCTAGGTGTTGGCCACTCCCTGATCGCCTTCACCTTTTCTTCATCCATAGCAATCCCATCTGCACCTACAACAAATCCAAGAAAAACCACAGATTCCATACAAAAGGTGCACTTCTTCAAGTTTGCATACAACTTGTTTTCTCGCAAAACAGTAAACACACTTTGTAAATGCTGAACATGTTCATTTAAAGTCGTGCTGTAAACTAAGATATCATCAAAGTAGACAACAACAAACTTTCCAATGAAAACGCGAAGAACATGATTCATCAACCTCATAAATGTGCTAGGCGCATTTGTTAATCCAAAAGGCATTACCATCTACTCATATAAACCATGTTTAGTTTTAAAAGCCGTTTTCCACTCATCTCCCTCTTTCATGCGAATTTGGTAATAACCATTCTTTAAATCAATTTTGGAAAACAAACAGGCACCATGCAACTCATCAAGCATATCATCAAGTCTAGGGATAGGATGTCTATACTTAACTGTGATCTTGTTGATTGCTGTCAACACACATCCGCCATGTTCCATCCTTCTTGGGAACCAGGATGACAGGAACTGAGCATGGACTGAGGCTTTCTCTCACAAACCCCTTCTCTACTAGATCATCAACCTGCCTTTGGATCTCCTTAGTTTCCTCTGGATTGGCCCGATAAGCTCGGCGATTAGGAATGGAAACACCCGAGATAAAGTCAATCTGGTGCTCAATGCCTCTTATTGGAGGCAATCCCCTTGGTACTTCCTCAGGAAACAAGTCCTCATATTCCTGCAAAAGAGACACAACCACACTTGGCAAAGAAGAGTTAAGGTTAGTAGTAGTAAAATACAAATCCTTGTACATGAGTACAAGTAGTTGTTTCCTGGCCACTATTGCACTCTTAACCTCACTTTTTCTTGCAACTCCACTCTCTCCTGCAATTTTCTCTCCACTCAGTGTGTTAAGCTCTTCACTCTCTTGGCTCACAAGTGTTTGCCTCTCACTCTTTCTTTCTCTTTCACTCTTTTCTTGTCCACTCAAGTGTTTCTCTCTAAACTCTTTTGCTAGCCTCACTTGATCCTCACAAGCCTCTCATGATTTCTGGGGAGTTAGAACCACATTTCTCTTGTTTAAAACAAAAGAGTAATGGTTCTTGTACCCATCATACATTACCCTCCGATCGAACTGCCATGGTCGCCCCAACAATATGTGACTAGCCTGCATGGGAACTACATCACACATCACCTCATCATGATAACTCCCAATAGAAAATGAAATAAGAACCTGCCTGGTCACCTTCACTTCCCCACACTCATTCAACCACTGTAACCGGTATGGTTTCTGATGCTTCGAAGTTTTCAACCTCAACTTATCAACCAATAAGGTACTAGCAACGTTAGTACAGCTATCACTATCAATGATCAAGCTGCATACCTTCTTCTGCACATGACACCGGGTGTGAAAAATATGCTCACGCTGAACCCCTTCACCATCATCCTTAGGCTGAGTACTAAGGACTCGCCTAGTAACTAGCAATTCCCCACTCATGGGTCCCTCAACGTCCACATCAATATAATCCTCCAATGGTGGCATGTCGTCATCATTGGAACTAATACTCTCCACATCTCCATTATCCTGAATGATCATGGCCCTTTGATTTGGACATTGAGATGCAATATGTCCAAACCCCTGACACCTGAAACATTTGACATCACGAGTTCTAGTGAATGGTTTAGTGTCAGATTTACCTTTAGAGGAAGTAACTGAACTTTTGGCCTTCGCATCCTCTTTTGGTTTTGAGTCTGCAGTGTTCTTCTTCCAATTTGACTTCCATGAAGAGTTAGAAGTCGCTCAAGATTTAGAATTCCCTTTATACTTCAACTGCTTCTCTACCTTGATCGCCTTATGCAGCAATTCCTCAATATCCACATAATGTTGTAAGTCTACTACATCAGCGATCTCCTGATTCAACCCATTGAGGAATCTAATCATTGTAGCCTCATCTTCCTCATCCGCTTTAGCTCTAATCATAGCTATCTTCATCTCCTTATAATAATCCTCTACACTTTTGGATCCTTGTGTCAACCCCTGTAATTTCCTATGCAAATCCCTATAATAATGACTAGGGATAAACCTCTTCTGCATAATTGTTTTCATCTCATTCCAAGTGCCAACAGGCCTCTCACCACACCTTCTCCTATTACGCACCAGCTGATCCCACCATACATTGGCATAATCAAAAAATTCAATTGCAGCTAACTTTATCTTCTTCTCCTCACTATAATTATGGCAATCAAATACATGGTCCACTTTTCTCTCCCACTCCAAATACAGCTCTGGATCATTCTTCCCTTGAAAGGAAGGTATCTTCATCTTAATACTACCCAAATTACCATCTCGCCGTTGGGTGTCTCTTCTCTCCCTCATGAAACCATATTCCTCTGAATCAGTATCCTCATTCTCTTCTATACTCACTCCACCTCTTGAATGCCTATTAGTTCTTCTCCCCACAACATTACTACCTGATGGTTCCCTACTCTGCTCCATCTTATCCAACCTCTCATGAACTTGTTCCATTTCAGCACTCAGCATTTTTCTCATCTCACCGAATAATGCCTCAAACATCAATTTCTTATCTATGCCTCCCTTCTCTCCATTAGTAGGACTTTGATCAGCCATATTGCTGCAACAAAAGGGCTAGAAATAACACACAAAAAAAAACCTCACAATTCACTCCCTTACTTGTTTACACTCACAGATGTGAATTCACTCGTGTTTCGTTCAATAAATAGATGATCCTCACAACTCGCTCTTATAGGCTCTTTGATCAGAACTCAATCAAAATTTCTTTAACATAAACCACTAAGGCAACTCACTTTTTTAAAACAAACGGTTCCAATTCAACAGCCAATTAAGAGAAACACGGACAAGGACTCCAATAGGGACACAATGAATACAATCGAATGAACGAGAAATATAGATACTGGATTACTGAAATGTTCTTTTTTTTTTTTAATACGAATTTCTCTTCTTCTTCTTCTTCTTCTTTTAAAACCTAATCTAATTTGTCTGCGACTTGCAGTGGCCGCAGTGGAAAAAGGCAACGAATTTGTAAGACAGGAGGATTCAGATTCTTTGCGTCGACTAATGGAAAACTCTTGCGGAGAAATCCAATTTGACGAATTTCCAGACAGAGATGAACAAAAATAACAATAATCAAATTCCAATGTATGTAATTAGACGGAATTCAATTGGGACGACGCACTGACCAATGAAGAACTGTTTGCGGAGAAAATAAAAATCTGGGGACAATTGAAGATATATATATATATGAGACGAATTTCCAGACGATTTTTTTTTTTTTGAAGACAATGATAATTAATAGAAAATGATAGAATTACTTGAATCAAGAAGCCGTGGCTCTGATACCAAATGATGCGAACCCTAGGTATATTAAACCTAGAACCCGACGATCGTGATTTGAAATCGAATTCCCAAGAATCGTCTTGAACAAGCGATGAACGGAACTAGACCCCAACCACACCTGTTGATTGAAACCTAAGTTATCAAGATGACTTCCCTAAGCGTTTAGATCGAAGAAATCAAAAGGAGTTCTTTCGCAAAGAACAAAAGAGAGAGAGCTCTCAAAAGGTGTATTCAACAATGAAATATCCATCATCATCTAACCCTAGCGTATCTGACAAGAGGGTATTTATACTAAAGAAATAATAAAATACACGCATAGTACACGGTTTCATACACGGCCGTGTTTCCAAACTGTGTATGATGCTGGGCATGCGATGAACAAAGTACACGGTCTCGTACACGGCTGTGCCTCTAGGCCGTGTATGTGTCTGTGTATATGACGAGCACAGTACACGGTTTTATACACGACCGTGCCTTTTGGCCGTATATTCATCTGTGAAATTTCGACTGGGACACACGGTTGGGACACACGGTTGTGCCGCTGGCCGTGCTGTTAGGCCGTGTAAGTATACACGGTCGTGATACACGGCCGTGTATGGAGGCCATGCATGATCCTGTTGATTCCTTCCGGTTCCTTCTCTTGCAGCTCCATCACTAATCCTTGCAAAGCTTCTCTCATCCGCTTAGCTCTGGCTCTTGTCATTGGAACTCCAATACCATGTAACGGGTCATTGGACTTTGACTCTTGAACTCTTGATGCTAGTTGATCCCCATCACATGACCTTTCATTTATAAAGACCATACTTTGTCTTGAAAGCAATCTTCCACTCATCTCCTACCCTTATGCAAATATGATAATTCCCTCTCTTTAGATATATCTTTGAAAAGATTTTTGCACCATGCATTTCAGACAAGATGTCATCTAAATGCACATTTGAATATTTGTACTTGATAGTAATTCTACTCATAGCTTGAAAATTTACGTGCATCCTCTATGAACCAACCTTCTTTGAAACCAATAAAGCAAGAATAGTGCATGAACTCGTACTATCCCTAGCATACCCTCTATCAATCAACTCATCCACTTGCCTTTTCAATTCTTTTGCTTATTCTAGGTTCATGTAACAAGTTGGTATATTAGGTAACAAAACTCCTTATACAAGGTTGATATTATGATCGATACCTTACATTAGAGGTAATCCCTTTGGTAACTCCTTAGGAAATACATTTGTAAATTACTCTTATAGCTTGCAAATGGCTTTAGGGATTGGTCCTTATACTTCTAAAATTAGAACCTATTGAATGTACGACATGTACATAGAACCATTAATTCTAATAATGTTTAAAACCTCACCTTCATTAATAATGAATTTTTTTTTTATCTTTGACCAATATCATTTAAGTATTGTTTACTTTAGAAGGACTTATAGGTAACAACAAAATCTTCTACCATCTATAGTGAATACATAAGTGTTCCAGTATCAATCGTACAATATTCATCAATCAAATAAGCATAGCCTTCCCAAGAATACATGAAAAGCACTTATGGGAACTACATCACACTCTATCTCATCCCTATAATGATTAGTAATGTAGATCGGAACCCCAACCTACTTAGTGACATGCATAGCTCCTTTGTCATTAAGCCAATAAAGTTTATACAGTTTAAGATGGTAAAAAATAGTTAATTTCAACTTCTCTACCAAAGCAATAGCAGCTACATTGGTACAACTCCCTCTACTCTACTTCTAGTATAATATTTGCACTCGGAGAATGCCTTACTACCAAAGAAATTACATTACCTTTAACACTCCTAGTTTCATCCTCTTCATCATCATACCGATTTAGAAATTACTCCAAATCATACACTTCTTCCTCCTCATCTTCTTCACTTTCAACATCACTTCTTTGTTTCTTCACCATCATCCTTTTGTTTGGATATTGTGTAGTTATATGCCAAATCCAAGACATTTAAAACACTTAAGTTGACTATTACACCTCCAAAACAAAAATTGATCTTCTCCTTTGACTTCAAAACTAGTGGAAGCCTTCCTTTTAACACCTTCTTTCTTCTTATATGGTTTTTCTTCATTCTTTCTCTTCTTACCTCCTTCTCTCTTCAACTCTTCCTATCATTAAAAAACTTTTGGATTTTGTCATATAAGGTATCTTGTAAGGGTTTCCAATCAATTGTCACTCCACCCCTATGGCTAATTATATACCGACCTCCAAAGTATCAATCTTTTAAAGCTCCACAACCTTCATAATATCATACTTTGATCTAGCTATTAAATGAGAGATAGTATACACAATGGGCTCCATTACCTCACATCTGATCATAAGTACCTCAAACTCCTTAATATGCCTTTCTATATTAACTCCACCCAATCTCAAGGTTTGAGTCTTGCATGCAACTCCGACTTATAATATTAAGGAACAAAGCATGTACACATAAGGTGTTTCATCTCTGACCATGTTTCTATATCTCCTTTACCTCTTTGTAATCTTTAATCCTTCAAATTCTTCCATTATAAGGCAGCATATCCATTAAACCCTAATGCCACTAGCCTCACCTTAGTTTCTTTATCATAATTATGATAACAAAAATATTTTCAATATTATGCTCTCAATTAAAATATAATTCTATAGACTTATCTCCTTTAAAAGGTAAAATTTTCATCATAATTGTCTTCATCTCTTATTGTTAATAATTTCCTCCATTATATGCTTCTATCTTAAAGTTATTATTAATACCTTTGTCAGGATCGGTAGCTACCCTTCTGACTTGTCCATGTGTTCCTCTTCTTTGTGTCCCCAAGTTGCTTAGTCTAACATTAATCATCCCAATAGATCTCACTAAGTCTCATAGAGTATCCTCAATCATAACTTCAGCTACAATCTCTACTAATATACATCCATTACCTTCTCCTACACATCAAATATCTTCTTCAACACCATTATGCACATTGTTCCTAGACATCTTCACTTTCAATCACTCAACACACACTTCCCTTTGTTCAAACCTTTACTCTAATACCAAAACATGATGTCCTTGGATAAAAAATATTCAAATCCAAACACTTTCAACCTTTTAAACATATATGATTAGGGTATATCAATCACTAAGCCAATTCAAAATAGAAAACCCAAAAGCCCAATCTAGGGAGAATTCAGCCATCATACCACTCAATCAATAATATTTTTATAAGATTTTATCTATTAATTGAACAAAAAAAATAAAAAAAAGATATAGAAGACTTTTCTAATGCATATGATGCACCAAGGGAAGATCAAACTATACAAAAACTACTTGATGTGACACATAAGTAGGTTACATGGTTTACTCACCATAATTTAAGAAAACTGAAAAGAACATAAAAATCAAATGAGAAGAAACTCATACAATACATAAAGGGGGTAATATCATGTTGTTACTATTCATCATAGGGTTATATAGGTCCTTTTATACTAAAGTAGTTATACATATAGGAAAATAACCGGAAGAAAGTAAATATAGCCTATAACAAGAAAGAAAATATTAACTAATATCTTCCTAAATTAATGCATCTATATTATTTGGTATAATAAATGTAACTTCCACAACTATCAAAAGGAATATACTTTGTTCAAATTTAAACTTTGGCACCTTCAACAAGTTGCTAACCATAGGAAACCCTAATTTTTAGATTAGCTTTAGGAACCGGATTAGAATTATAACTTCCCTTCTTATTAGATGCTATTAAATCAAAGTTAGCACTAGTATTAGGGTTGAAACCACAAATATTCTTCTTTTTGGAAGTCTTGTCATTGGTTTTTCTTTCCTCTTGTGATAACAAGAAGCTTCCTTCTAAAGTAATGTGGGAATTAAATACCATTTGAAATGCATTTACATATCACTCATCATAATTCCTTACAAAACTCTTTCCACTAAGTGATCAAACCCATTGTCCTAGCTTGGGTCATTAGCCATTCTTATGTTAGAAACTTGGTTTAGAATTTCATTCCAATCAGTGTAAACACCTAAGTTGAGTGACAAGCTAGAGAGGAAATTTAATGGTTAGCACTAACAATGCAATGAGTGCTACACAATCTCTCATTCCCATCTTTGAGGGAAATGGCTTCTAGAGTATTCATACAGAAACTTTACTAAAATCTCAAGATCCATGGGACTTTGTAGTGCATAGATACTCTAATCCTAATGAAGAAGTAAGCTACAAGTGAATAGGAAGAAAGATTTCAAAGCATCCCAATCAATATTTTGTCATAATTATTAGTCACATTGTAGTTCTTTAAATACTTTTTGTTATATTTATATATATGCACGCACACACGTGTATGTGTGTGTGAAGCTCTCTAAACACGTGCTATAAATTGGAAAACAAAATAAGATATCAATGAAGATAAAATTATGCGAGTAGACTTATGTGTGTGTGTGTGTGTATTTGTATTATGGAAAAAAAAATTAATTTAAAACACATTTATGTCATTCTTAGTATACAATTATTGTTTGGAATAAAATGAATTGGAATGGAATCAAGAAAGGAATAACAAATCCATTCCAATGTTTGGAAATGTTTACAAAATTCTTGATTCCATTCATGTATTATAATAGTAATTATAAAAAATGCCCATAATTTGTGAATAAAAAAAAATATGCATTGACTATATTAAATGTTTATTTTTGTAAATTTCAATTAATGAGGTGGAATAGAATCATGACACCTTCTTACTACTAGAATTGCAATCCACCTTACAGCCAAAATCAATGATTTCAAAAAATCATAATTCTAATCTCTTAAATACATCTAAACATAGGAAATGAAAGGAAACCTAGAGTTACGATTTCATTCGAAGTCCATTTTGACATTATCGAATATGAAATTTTTATATTAAGCATTATTTGAAATCGCATTTTTCTTACTGTCATGTTTAGTATATTGGAATAGATTCAAGATAAAATCGTGATTTTTGAGTTTCATTTTGTTTTTCATATTTGGATGCATTTTAAGAAGTCGGAATCATGATTTCATGTAATCACTGGTTTTGGCTTTAAAAAGGGCAAAATTGGGATTTCATTACAGTTTACTAATTTAAATTTGCAAAAATAGACATTTAATATATAATGCATATTTATTTTATTAATAAATTATGGGTATTTTTTTTTTCACAATCAACACTATAATACATAAATAGAATTAACATTTTATAAAAGTTTCCAAACATTATAATAGATTTGTCATGCCCTTTTTTGTTTCCATTCAATTCTATTTCAAACCTTTCTTACATACTAAACCTGATATGAGTAACTTAAGGTATCACTTAAACATAATCCTCTTGAAATAATACGGCCAGAACAGACACAAACAAACCTGGTGATGCGCGTGGACATGGCATATATTTCCAAGAAAAGGTGCGGTCCCGTTCTGTTCTTTGCGAAGGGGAGGGAGAGAGGGATGGATGGGTGGACTACTTTAATGGGGGGAAATAAATTAGAATTAGATGGAAATATAGGACCACCTCATCTCTTCTCCTGCTCAGGCCCTCCTTTTGGGAATTTTCTTCACATTCCCAAGCGCATCGTATTCTCTTCCCTCTTCCAAATACATATTACATTAACATAACCAGAACATACTTCTCTCTCTCCCTCTCTCTCTCTCTCCTCAGTCATCACAGAAGAAATGATTTCCATGATTGTTTTTGGGACGTGTAAAAGAAATGAGTTTCTACTTGGTTCTGATGAGTCCTGACATTTTAGTACACAAATAATAGAACTTAAAGCTTTCTTTGCAGTTTACCCCCCACCCATCCACATCCACCCAAAAAGAAGTCAGACTGCATATAACCATCTGAAAAAGCCTGCCACAACACCCACTTAGGTACTCTGAAAAAAAAAACTCATTGGGATTTGTGTCGTACAAAGATTTCTCCTTCACAGCATATGTCTTCTCATGTATATATATATAATTTGAACAAGGTATGTCTTCTTAGATATTAATAATTTTGATTGTATAAAGATATATAACTTTTACCGTATATGCCCAAATTATTTTAAGAAGTCTAAATAAAGCTACTTCTAGATTATATATTTTAAGTAAAAATTATTGTGTAAAAGTACATAAAAATTACTTTTATTGGCCAATAACAAATACCTAAAGCACTCATTAACATTTCTCTTATAAAAAATTAACATATAGTCTATAACAAAGTTGGAAGCAGATTTAATATATTTACAAAGTCATAAAAAGCATAGGCACGTTATATTTAATTTCATGGTAAAAGTGGTATTCCTATCCATAACAAAGGGTCTAGTTTATGCAAATTAAGCAAACTATAGGCATATGAATTGGTAGCAACAATCCATGTGGCGTAGTGTGGCGGCTAATATTACAGTTTCCTTAGGAAAGACAGATGATAGACGATATTTCATGCAATATTAATACTATCTAATTAATGCAAAGGATATAATATTCACCTTCATTACATAGGCTACATTTAAAATTTTAACTTTTGTTTCCATTTTCTTGTTTTTAACAACTTTTATAATGCGTATGAAATAATTGAAGAGTATTTAAATACTTTCTAAGAAGTCTATTTTGGATGTATGTATGCATGCATTGACCCACTTGAGAGAAAAGAAAGAGAGAAAAATCATATGATGATCAAAGGTGTAGATGTAGGACTTTTACTTCAACCGTCTCAATCTGATCTTTCACTAATGTTGTAAGAAGATGTTTGTGTCTCATCTTTATTGTCTTAGGTTATGCTTTTCTATAACATATCATATAACATATTATGTTTTATTTATACGGAGAAATGATATACTTATATTATTGGTTTCTAAAATTAAAAAAAAAAAAGCTATACAAAAATACAATAAAGACAACAATCGTAAAAGGAAGAAAAGAAAAACCCATTGATATTATAAAAAGAAAAAGAAAAAAAAAATAGTTATACACAAGATTATTTTAATAAGACCAGTATACAAAAGAAATTCAAACAAAAGACAACACTATTTAAAACTCCATCCATCATAACATCATCATCATCATCATCATCATCCCTCTCGCTCTCACACACAACTCTCTCTCTCTCCCCAAAGAACACCACCATAAAGCGAAATCCACTATACTATTGCAACATAAAGGGTTTATTAACAAATTCTAGAAGCATGACATAGTCCACACTCTTGTTCACCTGGTATGTGCTACCTCTTTTTCTTTACAATAACAAAAACTCAATCAACATCATACCAAGCTTGATTCTTTGTGATCTCTTAATCTGGTTTTTACTAATAGGATCTCTCTCTCTCTCTCACACACACACACACACATATATATATATATATATAGTCTTGGATTAGACTTGTAAACTTTTTACTTTTGATGAAATTAAGGTTTAGCCAGAACCAAACTTTCACTACCAATATTTAATTCATCGATTCATGTCAAGGGCAAACATGGTATCATCATCTGGGTTCTGTTACGCGGCCGACACATCGGCTAATAATCCAGCCATCCATATCCAGACCCACCTGGCAAATCAAGTCGCGGTCGGGTACGACTCGAACCCAGATCTGATCTTTAACTTAAGCACTGGAATGGAGATGGTTGGGTTCCCAAAACATCACCAAGGGGATAGTCAGGATCACCATAACAATACAGCAAGCACTTCAAACTCCATGTTGTGGAAAGGTTTCTTTGGGAAAAGTAGTACAAGTCCTTCCTCATCAAAGGCAGCAACAACAATCAATGAAATCACAAATGAGTACTACCACCACCATCAGCAGCAACAACAACATCAATACGATAAACCCGAATTCACTACAAGCGGAAACATGATGGTCGCTGATGATCCTTCCTTAAGGTGTGTGTTTCCATGCGAAGGAAATGAAAGACCAAGCCAAGGGCTCTCTCTTTCACTTTCTTCAAGCAACCCTTCGAGTATAGGTTTACAATCTTTTGAGTTGAGGGACGCCAACAGCAATCCTAGTCAGCCACAAGAGCAACATCATGATGATGATCATACAAAAGAGGGGTTCTTCTTTGGAAGAACTGTTGGGATTCAACAACACATGGTTCAAGATGGTAGCTTTATCCCTAAAGGAGTTAGTAGCAATTTTCATCATCATCAACAAGGGCAGATTCAGTTTAGGAATTCAAAGTACTTGGGCCCGGCTCGGGAGTTGCTTAATGAGTTCTGCAGCCTTGGGTCCTTTCAAAATGATCCATCGCCAAAGCAAAAGAACCAGAAGAGTAAAATCTCTTGGGAAGATGACAACAATGGAAACACAAGTAGCGGATCATCAAAGCAACAATCTGTTTACTCACTTGATTTCGTGGAGTTACAAAAGAGAAAATCAAAGCTTCTTTCCATGCTTGATGAGGTAATTTAGTAATACCATAAAAGGAATGAGTAGTTTTTACGGTTTTTTGTCTGTCAATTCTTCAAGACTCTACTTCACCTCTATGTAACCATGGAAATAAAGATTACACCTTTTTTATTCTCTTGCCTTTATGTATATAAGCATAAAAAGATACAGACCATGTTTTTAACACACCATATTTATAATAGATAAATAAATTCAAGAAGAGTTGTTTTGATGCTTTTGTTGATTTCTTGATATGATTTGAAGTTGAATGGGGTCGTCTCTTCAACTAACTAAGCGACTGGTATGGCTTTTCTCATTATTGTCCATATGGTGACAATTTGGGTATTTTTCAATCTACTTTAAGAAATTTTTATTCCATTATCTTTTCATAGTATCTTGATTCATAGATATTGTTATTCCCTCATTATATATCATCAATTATAAAATTTCCTCTAGCTAGGCCTTGTTTTCTTTTTTTTTTTTAAAGAATGTTTAGATGAAGATATTATCATTTTAATCGAATTTTGGTACTATTCAGCTTGATAGAAGATATAGGCATTATTGTGATCAAATGAAGGCAGTGGTATCATCATTCGAGGCGGTGGCAGGTGATGGGGCGGCGAAGGTGTACTCCGCCCTTGCTTCTAAGGCGATGTCACGGCATTTTAGGTGTCTGAGGGATGGGATTGTGGCTCAAATTCATGTTACAAAGAAAGCCATGGGGGAGAAAGATGCGGTTACACAGGGAACATCCCGGGGTGAGACGCCTCGGCTTCGGATTATAGATCAGGCCCTAAGGCAACAGAAAGCCTTCCAGCAGATGAGCATGATGGAGAATCATCCATGGAGACCCCAACGAGGCCTACCTGAACGATCTGTTTCTATCCTTCGGGCTTGGTTATTCGAACATTTTTTGCACCCGTAATCATCTATCTCTCGACTTGTTTATTTATCCATTTTAGCATCTTCATCCATCTACTAATGTTACGTCTTCTCGTTGAGAATTTGCAAAATTTTACGTTACCATGAACGATAAATTTACGTTTCAATTTGTGGGTGATCTAAGTTCACTTGACTTATGGCTAGTAAAGGACCTATTGGTTCTTATACCATATAACTTCTTGTGTCAAATTATATTGAAGAAAGAAGAAAAAAAAGATTCATTGATACTAAAATGCCATATAGTAAGATTAATGATGTATAAGTATTAATAAAATTTTTAAAACTTAATAGTAATAACAGATATTTTATAATAAATTACTGTTTATTTTTTTTACTATTAAAATTTTATTAGTAGTTATATATCATTAATCAATTTACATGATGTTTGTAATATTGAACTCTTGCCAAAAAAGAAGAGGAAGGAAGGCATGAATGTAGGAACTGGTACCGAGTATATATTTATGTGTGTGAAATAACTGTGGAGCGTGTATATGTATGTAGTTCAATCATTTGGTTGCCGAAACAAAACACACTTTTGGTAGTTTCTTTTAAACATCATTCAGATTCCATTATTAACTGTCCATCTCAATCATTTAGCTTCTTATAATGCTTTGCTCCCTAGCTAATGTCTCTCTCTCTCTCTCATATGTTATTGTGTGTAACTTTTGTGGATTGATTCCGTTCCACTGGACCCAACTTTCTCTCTCTCTCAAACCAGCAATAATATTAACGACCATGAAAGCAGCAACCCTTTTTGTTGCAATTCTCTGTTGATCAACACATTTGGATGGTTTTTCTAATTCCTCGGGTTTCATTTCGTTGCTTTTTCAGGTATCCAAGTGATGTGGATAAGCATATTTTAGCCCGGCAGACAGGTCTTTCAAGAAGCCAGGCACGTCCACATTCATTATTGTTCGTTACACTAATGTTACTTTAATCTTGAAGAATATTAAATGTTTTGCTCGAATGTAGCATAACTTCTTAGGTACCATGATTGCCTTTATTAAATATTCCTGATTAATGATTGCAAGATAAGATACTGTATAATTATGGTGCCATATGGTTTTGATGCGTTCGTTTTCTTGTACATTTGCGTAAACAGGTGTCCAATTGGTTTATTAATGCAAGGGTTAGGCTATGGAAGCCCATGGTAGAAGAGATGTACATCGAAGAGATAAAGGAGCAAGACCAATTAGGCTCATCCGATGGTATGACCGATCCTGATGAAATTGGCCAATCGGACCGGACCCTCCCGGTTCACATTGAAGATCAAAAACCAACCCCGGATCAACTTGTCCGAATCGATTCCGAATGTCTCTCCTCCATCATCACCAGCCCGGATAGCAAAATTGACCCAAAGTCCAACCGGAACCCTCAAAACCATCAACTCCAGCACCATAATCAGCAAACCAATTTCGGATACAACGTCATGGAACTCGACTTCTCGTCTTACGGGCACCATGCTGCAGTTTCTGGGGCGGTGTCCTATGCAAATGACCCATCTAACAATCAGAATTTTACTAGGGGAGGGGGTGTGTCGTTGACATTAGGGTTACAACAACATGAAGGAAACAGTGGAGGAGTGGGCTTGGCATTTTCACCCACATCACAAAGCTCTCTATTCTACCATAGGGATCCCATTGAAGATTGCCAAACCGTGCAATACTCGTTATTAGATGGAGAAGCCCAGAATTTGCCATATAGAAACCTTACGGGTGCCCAGTTGCTACACGATTTGGCTGGATAGATGATATGGTTTGGTGGATTCGTTGAATTCTATACTCATGCAAGGGTTGTCGTGAGTGATTAAAAAAGCTTTCTTGGTATACTTTAATAATTATGAAGACACCTTATCATACAAAAAAAAAAAAAAAAATAGCTATAGATATATAATTTCTCTTGTACGAGCTAGCATATATCATGATATAAAAATTAGGACATGGCTAGTTGTTGTAGCTTAGCTTTGCATTTCCTTTTTGTTTCTACTAGCTTTGTTTTTTTTTTTTTTTTTGATTGAATTAGAAGGAAAAAGGATATTTATTGTTTCCAACTTGTTTAAGGTAATTTGAAATATATATGGCTCGTGAATCATGATCAAAGGGTGATTTTAAATTTTATACATATATATTATATGTAGTTTTGTTTTTTCTTTCTTAACATATGTATATATATATATGGTAGAATGTTGTTTTCAAGGATTTATTCCAATATGTGCACCAACAATGAGCCACCCACCACTGTACCTTACCCCATCTCTAGAGCTTTCTCTCATCATCTTAGTGATTGAATCTCTTGTGGTTCTTGTTAGAAATTGAATTTTATTGGTCTTCTAATATAGATATTTCCTAGTTTTTTCTTTCTTTTTTTTTTCTTTAATAATGTGATGGAACATTAAATTAAGTACATAGAAAATATCGTTTAAGTTTGGTTTTTGTTTCATAGTTTTGTATAGATTAGGACATCTCCTCAAGAGATTACAAAATATCGCGTGATTCTTTCACTGTCGTGGTCCCTAAAAATTTTATGTGAATAAGAAGATGATATTTCATGCCAATAAGCATTGCCTGCTTCATGATTTGTCCACTTTGGACTGCTTACGCCTCTGCTTTCTCCAATAAAAAAGGTGCCTTTAGTAGCTTCCATTTTCTGCTCAATAATATTATGTAAAAAGAGATTTTTTCATTTTTGTGATAAAGCTAAAATTCCAAAGTCACGATAAAAGATTTATTAGGTATTATACATTATCTATTATATTCATGTGATGTGTGATTATTCATAAAATTTTAATAAATATAGTTTGTACAAAGTATGAGTGATAAATATTTTGAAAATTACTTATTTTATTATTACGCGTATGAAATTTAATTAACACTTACACATGGGGCTTCTAATACCCAATGATTTTTTTTTCTTAGTTCAAACCTTTTTTATAACTTGATAATGTTTTAGATCTTACTCTATATGTTATGTTATTTTTATGGTCATTATACTGATTCGGTTAAGTGTTAGCTTTCCTTCTTGGGCAAAAGATACCAAAAAAAAAAAGAAAATAGTAAAGAAAAAAGAAAAACAATTATAGCAATTTATAAATTTTGGCAACTCTATTATGGCTATTAAAGGCTTAGAATCTTTTCGCAATGATTTGCAGTTTTTCATCTGATTTTCGTCTTGATTCTGAGTAAAGGTTATGGTCGAAGTTTTACATCGAGATTGCTTGTTTTAAGCTTAAACAAACATCCATTTACAAATTGGCCTTCCCAATCAATTGCACATGAGAAAATTTTGTTGCACCGGATAAATTTATTACGTGAGGAATAAAGTTATAATATAAATAAGAAATATAAATGGACCATTGAATGTGAGCTCTTAAATGGAGCTTGGTTTGATTTTTGCAGAATTCATCTTTTATGAATCTGCTCTATATAGACTTTATTAAAGTTAAAAATTGCAATATCGATGGTTAAAATCTATATTGGAATTTTTGGTTTTTACAACATTTATATTGCACTTCTGCCACAGTACTTATTTATTGATGGAAACTTTATTTTAAAAGTTTAACTAATAATGACAAATCTCTTCCAAGAAATTGTTCATGCAGAAAATGTGCATATCAATCTAAAAAAAAAAGAAATATTGCATATAGAACATCGAAGGAAGTGATCATTGTGTTTTAACTGTGTTTATAGTAAATGTTTTCAGTTAATCATGTGTTATTTTCTATTATTTGTATCCGAAAATACTCTTCACGAAGCAAATGCTTCGTGTTTGTGTTATTTAATAATAGATAACAGATCAAGTTTCTCAAGTGACAGACACATCGTACTGTTTCATACTGATGACCATGCCAAAAAAAAAGTTAAAAGTGAGAACTTATATATTATATTTCACATGAAGAGTGGCAAAGGGTGTTTTGGAATACTAATCATGTAAAGAAGAAACTTTTTTCATGGTTTTTATATATTACTTTTTTGAATATTTAATTAATTTTTAAAGGTTTAGAAGTCTTCTGCATTAGCCCTATCAACAAATTTGAGTCAATATTAAGAAAGATATATCCATTGATATATTTACATGCCACAAACTCGTTGTATGCTTTGGTTATGATTCTTCCTGAAAGAACTGAAGAAACCTGAATAAAAATTTGATGACTGCTCATAAGTAATCCGGATCCACTTTCGGACTGATCAATTCTATTCTACGGCACAAAAACAAAAGTTGTCTTCCTGTCTTCAACATGTTTTGGCTTAGCATCGGTGTTTACAAGTCTCACTTGATGTTTCATTTAGTAATTGTATTTGCATGCTATCAGTCATTTCTCAAGCTCATCTCTAGTGGAGAAACTTTTCTTTCAGCTGTTATTCAGTTGAAAATATCGAGCATCTTTTGATATATACATATACATGTAATCCATCGATCTAAAGTCAGAAGCATACAGCATGTAGAAGTTTATGTTTTTGTAAGTGAAAACAATATAAAACAAGTCAAATTATTTTTTCTACGATAATAATATTTTACGTAGATCCTTTTTATGTTATAAATTACACACCACGGGTGCATATTCTTTAAGAATATATGATACTGTTGATCATTATGTAAAGCCTAGGTTAACCATACCTTGTGGTTTTTAGCAAAGGGTTTTTGCTTTTTCCATATAAAGCTAGGATAATATGTCAGTCACGATGTCGTTGTCGTCATTTTGGGTTTCAATCAAGAAAATCTCTAGTCAGCGAAAATAAAGAGTTTCAATAAACGGGGGTTTTACCAAAATCTTGAAAGAAGCTGGCTTTGTATACCGGCCGGCACTGTTAACTTTGCCTGATTGAGCCTTTGTACTAGTACTTGTCGGCATTACGTGCCAAAATATCCTATGTTAAACATACAAAATTCGTTTAAAGAATATGTATTCTAAATCAGGTTTTTCTTTCAATTGACTTTAGAAGAAAGAGACGAATTCGTTTTACAATTCATGAAATCCCACAAGAGAGAGAAAGTTTATGAGATTCACTGATAGGTATATCGTCTGTCCATAAAAAATGAATAACAAATGTACTACAAGAAAAGTAGGCTTTATAAATAGAAATTTTGTAATAAAAACTATTTTTCTTTAAAAAAAAATTAATTTGTGATAGATTTGGACGGATTTGTGGTAATATGAAAAGGACACATTTTTATAATTTTATTGGTTTTTGGCAATAGAGTCAAAGATGGATTTCCAAAAGATTTGCGAAAGATTTAATTTGTCGCAATTTCATCTCTGGTTCATTGTGGAAAACGAAAAAATTTTGGTGAAAAATTTATTTTTAGATTCTATTGCAAATTCAACTTTATATGTCAAAAATATAAATGTAACTTTTAAAGGTGGAAAATTTTTGTCTTTAATAGTAAATGTTAAAATTTTGATGTTATAATTGTGTTTTGAAAAATCGTTGCAAATCTATCTTTAAATTTATTTTCTCAATAATCTTGACTTTAAGAGATAGATTAATTTTGTCTCTAAAAGTAATTCATATATATACATAAATAATTAATATAATATATTCTATATTGTGTATTATAATTTATTATTTTATATATAAATATTATATATTATTTAATATAATTATATCATATATTATATTAAAAAAATATTAAATAAACAAGCATACAAATTATGGTTTTATTATATATAAATTTATATAGTAGTATATAATATAAATATATAATAAATAATATTTTTTTAAATAAGATAAAATTTTACATTTTTGCTATTTATAATTTACTATAAGTTAAATATGTTGTTATATGCTATTAGTTATATATATAAAAAATGTAACTTTAATAATAAAAACATGGGCTAGTTTTATGGCTATATGTTATACAAAACTCTAAAGTGAAGTATGCTCATAGAAGTTCACTATTAGGATGAGTGACCTCTTAAGAAATTGTACTAATAAGAAGAGATTATTAGTAAGGCATTTAATGTATAATTACCACAATGTAAGATATTCTAAAAGGTTGTTAAAATTTTAATTAAAATAATTAAATTGTAATTTAATGGAATTCAGAGAAATGAAAATTTTTTTATTTGCAATGAAATTTTGTGTCTTTGAATCTACTTTCTTGTAAATTTTGTTAACATTTTGCGATGAAATTAATTTTTTTTAGAATGATTTTTTATCGCAAATTTATGATAGAATATAATCTATCGCTAAATAGAATTAGCGATGATGATTATTGTAACAAAAATTTGCAATGAACACTCCATATTTAAAAGTTTTTTATAATAGAATTATTACTTCTCAAGATGGAATTTTCTATTTTTAAAACCCAATTTTCTTATAGTGTTTTTAGATATGATAGAAATAAATACAAAATAGATAAGGATAGTTGTTTTTCTTTTCTTTTCTTTTTTTCTTGCCCATGAATCTCTTAGGCACTTAGGCAATATATGAGTCAATACATTTGACTTCTCAAATAACTTGCTTGCCAAATAATAGAAACATTTTTACGTACATTTCTAATATAACTTATTCATCTTGTATATTATATATACTAGTGGTAAATGTATTCACGATGCATGTAAATATAAAAAAATAGTAAAATTAAATATGTTTGAATAGTTTACCAAAAGACAAATAATAATAATAATTTACATTATTACTTAACATACTTTAAGATCGAGAATAGTCTTTCTTTTTTTGAAAACCCCATTTTCCCTAGCGACTTAAAGACCAAAAATACCATAAAGAGATCTATGTTTTCTTTCTTTCCTCGTTACTTTATTATTAGGTTGAAATGCTCCATAACCCGTACTCGATCGTCTATTCGGTCATTGGAGGGAGACAACTACAAAAAAAAAAAAAAAAAAAAGGAGTATTTCACATGAAGTTAGCAAAAGGTGGAAGAGTTTTGGATAAGTAAATGTCGGAATAAATTGTCAATAGAGTATCAAATGGTTGCTGAAATATTTTACAGTAATCTTGGTTTATATAAAATTACTGTTTAAGAGGTTATTTAATGAAAGCAAAAGCGTTAATTTTATAAGTTAATTTATAAAAAAAAAAAAACGAAATAGGCGCCCGTTATTAATATATGCTGTGTCTTATATGTTTTTCTCTTTATTCGTAGATTCTTCCTTTTGAACCAGCAAGAGGTCGGTGTATTCTATGCTAATAGTGTGTATATTATATCCGCAGAAGAGTTCAACTATTTCTAGTATACGGCGAGTAGTCTCCACTCTACCATTTGAAGACATATATGGTAAGTAAAGCATACAACGTCCGAGAGATACCTATCCACTCGAAGAAAGTAATACAAGTGGCGATTATTCTCATTCATTATTCTCCACAAAATGCTATTCACGTCATTATCAAACTTTAGCTTGTTCTCTATAATGGGACAGCATTTAAATTTGTTTATATAAGTCTCACCATAGGGTCTTATTTCCGTCCGTTACTCTTTTTTATTTTTTATTTTTTAACCTTCGTAGGTATATGTTTTATGTATGAAAATCCATTTTCATTTTCTCGATTATATATATATATATATATTGTCACAAAGGTTAAAATCATAAAAAAGAAGAAGATAGTATTACAATGATATTATAAGATAATATGAAATTTTAAATAATTACAACCATTACTTTAAATATTAAGTATTAGTGAAAATTGAAATGATGAAAGTACCATCCATGAGAAGGTGCAAAGCAAGATCATGAGATCGAAGGGCCAGGCTTTATTTGCTTCTCTTTGTCGATTGATCGAGCCCCCATCAGAATCATGTATCAAATAGCTTTCTTTTATTTGAAGCCCATGAAATAGCAGAGTATCTTCTTTTTGTAGTGGGGTCAATACGTGTAAGCCGAAGTAGATAGCTGCTGCTGCCTCAGTTTTCCAAAAGTAGGCCAAGGGTCACACTGAAGTCCAATAAAGGCTATCCTTCATCAAGGAGAGAATTGGGCCTATCTTTTGCATTATAAATTCTTGGTGATCAAACCATTAGTTCAAAGGATTGATCCATATGGACTTTTCTGGTAATTACTTGCTTGACCCTCATCTATTACTCGGAATACAAAAGAACTAAATTTACAATGCTTATTGTTATGTAAGAAAATTCTCTTCAACTTAAAAAAAATACAAAAATTTACGTTAATATAATTACACTAGAAATTAACAAAATTAATACTTCACAAAATTTCGAAATGGTTTTCTTTCTTTCGTTTTTTTATTTATTTTTTACCACACAATTTTTCATTCTCTAGGTGTATAAGACATATGATGCAATTTTTGTTGCTTTTAAGGTTCTCCAACTTTGGAACCTCTATGATTTTCAAGGCAACATCGAAGCGTAATGTGGGAGAGCTTAATCACCTAAAATATTGATATACACCACAACAACCTCTAAATTACACAATGGCTCCCTTCATAAGGGTTCTAAATAGTCCAGATTCAATTACATAAAAAATACTCAACATTTAGAAAAAAATTCTTATTTTTTTTTATTTGTGCAATTAAACAAACTTTGACTAAAATCATGGGATGATTGACATAGGAAAGGCTAACTAGGAAGTCGACCAAAAGCACGACTAAGATGAGATTGATCAGACAATCGACCTATGCATAGTCAATCAATCTATAGTAAAGCAAGTTGATATGTGTAAACCTATTCTCTACTTTAAAACAAAAGCATATTTTTACTAATAAATGCACTAGGTTATGTATGCAATATATTATTGATGAGACTAGGACAAACCCATAGAAACAATTTAATTACTAGTAATTTCCTTCTTCATTTATTATCTAACCTTTAAATTAAAGTTTATAAATTAAAGCTAATAAAAATTAAATTAAAACTAGACTAAACTAATTTTATTAAACTAAAATAATAAGTAAAAATAGTGAAAACATAGAAAAATATAAACTACATACTCAAACATTGAATTCCCTATGAAAACTATATAATTTATTCCGTTAGTCTCATCTTAATTTTATTGGATCATGAGAATTCCTAATTTAAACTAATAATTCTTTTGTGATGATCAATTCCTAATTCTTAGTTGATTAATTGGAACTTCTTTTTAATTAAAATCCTTCAAGTCGCATTATCTTTCTATAAATCTTACTATTACGTTCGATCCTAATTTGAAGGATTTACATCACCCCACTTTTAAGGTTATGTGCAACTCTTTCTATTTATGTAGATCTAATTACATATAAGATTTCTCAATCTATATAAAATATCAAACATTAAATCAATATTTTGGAATTATTAATTCAAAGAACAAATAAAAAAATATGCAATTAAATGTCAATGAATCATTAAACATAGAATTGAAATAAGAAAAATTAGGAATTGAATTGCATAGTTCCTAGGGTTTCGATGTCTAACAACTATCTAATAATAATAATAAAGAATAAACAACAAAAAATAAAGATTCATAGTAAAAACCCCTTTAAAACTTGCTAGATCTATACTCTTCTTAACTTTGAGTTGCTCTTCTTCAAATCTTAGTTTGTAATCCTTAATACCAGAAAAAGTCCCTCTTTCTTATCTTGGAAAGCCTTAAATATTGAAAGAAAATTCGCAACCCAAGACATGATAATGGGCCATGAACACAATTGTGAACTTAGATTGTGATCTTGTCTAACTTCTTTTCTTGAATTCCAATGCTTGGCGCCTTCACGGCTAATGACCATGAGTGTGGTCTATGACCCTGAACTTTCTTGTTTTCTTGTATTATCTTTAATTGATCATAATCCAAGTTCCATAACTTCTTTAATTTGACGCAAAATTGCTTGAAACTTGATCAAATTCCCTCCTTATTCTTGATTTTTACTTCTCAACTCTCAAAAACAAAAAATTAATTCAATTAAGCATCAAAATTGAGTATAACACCCATTAAATTCATAAAAACACAATAAAAATCACCTAATAAAATTGGTACAATTAAACTCTATCAAATTTCCCTACATTTAATCTTTTTCATGTTCTCAAGCAAAATAAATCAATCAAATTCTAAAGATGACAATCTAATTGAATGCACTTCTTACATGGGAAACTAACTATTCATTGCACACAAACCGATAAAAGTTCAAGAAATCATACTCTCTTATTAATTTGCATCCAGAAAAATAAAAACCCAAACTCTAACAACTTTATCTTCTCATAGCTTTACTTAATAATATATTAATGCCCTTAAAACACTTAAACTACATAGGTATTCTAGAATTCAATAACTAATCTATGTAAACTAAAGTTAATCACATTATTTAAACAATAACTTACAAACTCAAAATCAAAATTAACATTAACCAACCAAAAGAAAGTAATCCATACTTTGTGTACTTAGCTAAAATGTATATACTCTCTTTTCTCCATCTCTCTATGTGAAGTTTGAAAAATTTCAAAAAATTATATAAACACTTAAAGGAAAATAAATAGAATAATAAATATTATTTTATTCTAAATTTGTGATAATAATAGGTTTTAAAAATTTAAAAAAATAGAAAGAATGACTTTCGCAAGGAAGATAAGATGATGAACGTAATAAATTGAATTTTATGAAATATATTACCAAATAAATTTAGGAAGCGACGTACTTGAAAATATCTGGATATAGATATATAAACGGATAAATAAAAATAATTGTAAAATTTAACTTTAGTTTGGGTAAATTAAATTAAAAGAATAAATTATTCGAAACATAATTTTTAGATAGTATTAGGTTAAACAATAAAATTAATTTAAATTATAAATCTAGAAATTTCAAATTAAAATTTAGAATAAATATTTATCTTCGGAATAATCAAATTAACCTAAACGTAAAATTTTTTAATAAATTGTTAAAGATATAATTTTTAAAGGTATTCCTATATGTGTGCGAAATGTTAAAATAAGGGTATTTTTAAAATAAAGTATAATTATAATATAAGTATAAATATAATATATATAACTGTTATAAAAAAAAGGTCCCATCCCTTTCTTTTCTTTATTTTCTTTCTTGATGTGCTAAAAAACCAAGCCCAAGCACACAAAACCCAATCGAAAGACCAATTACACAATGAAATCAAACTAGTCCTCTAAATTGCATAAACCGTCAATCTTTATAATTCTAAATCCACAAATATGAACATGTATGAAGATTGCATATCCAAGAATGATAATGCTCTGAAATTGAGTGAACCCTAGTGAAAATGTAATGAGATCCAAATACTTAATGATGCAATTACAATTCCACAAGGATAATTTCTTCTAACATAACACTAATCACTTGTAAATCCATGTGAATAATAAGCACAACAAATTTTCAACTCAAAGATCCCCTTTTCACTGAATACAAATCATGGCTCAAAATTAAGTACAATTGATAATAAACAACAAATGCTTAATACCAATTAACTAGGAAATAACAACTTGATTACGAATGTAATCAAATGATACCAAGAAGATTTCAATCTAACCCTATATATGACTCACTAGAGATGAAATGAAACACAACAACAAGAGATTGATATTACTCACAATTTCAAGTGTTGCACTTGCCACAATTTCAACTCTTGGGGTTGAAATTGATAAGAGTCTAATGACAATTAGGAGAACCCTAATCCTCACGATAAAGTGTATGTAAAATATGAAAAATGGCCTCCTCAAACCCTACTTTAAGCAAGTATTTATACTTGCTTCCTTTAGAGTTAGAAAATACACAAAATTACAACTATGCCACTTTTAGGAAGGCCGGTCCTAAATGAAAATTACAATCAAAATGAAAGTGTCTCAAAAGAAAATACAACATAAAATAGTCCAAATAAATAATTACAAATAAAAATAGTATCCATCATGTTAGCTCTTCCATAGAATTCATTGGGCTAACTCATCGCCAGTTTAGGTCGGTTCATGGATAACCTACAAGCTGAGTCTTAGTAAGTTTGTGCATTGCCTTGTAAAATATGATAAGTATGCCTTTTGGAATATATAATACATGAATAAGATAAAAGAGGTTAGTAAACAAATAATTCCAAGGTTGATTTGCTCAAAATGGGTCCTCATCGCCAAAATTCGAAATCCTTTAGTTCTTGCCCTAATGATAGGTCTTGTCAGATTTTGATTCCTATCATCTCCTCGAGCCTAAAAAAGATTTGTCCTCAAATCTGACAGATCAAATGCAATAGAGACTTTGTTTTCTCCTAGCAATCTATCTGAAGAAGTATATCTGCAGAATCCCAATATCTGAAATACTATAGAGGGTGATTGTTTTCTCTTCTCCATTTTCAAGACGTATCTCATCTGCAACACAAATAATGACCCATTATCCACTGAGGTATCCCATATCTCAACCCATTCCATTGATATTGTTTCCTCCTTTTCTAACTCATTTGTATGGCGCTGACCCTCATGGCCCTCTAATAGTTGGCTCAACCACTCATGGCCCTCGGAAACCTCTGATGATGGACACAAATGTCTTTGAACAGTTTAGCCCTCTAGTGATCTGCTCATATCACTCTGACCCTCAGTATCCCCTGAAGGTTTACTCAACTGCTCATAAGCCTTTTATATCTCTGAAGGTGAACATAACTACCCTTGAACAATTTTGTCCTCTGGTGATTTGCTCATCTGACTCTGTTCATTAGGATTATCTGAAGGTTGGTACATCTGTGACTGACAAATTTTGTGCTCTAAGGGTTGGTTCAACTACTCATGGCCTACTGATGGTCTACTGATTTGTTGCTGAACCCTTTGAACCTCTAAAGGCGACATTGGGTTCATAATAATTCATTTTCCCACCTTCTGGAATACATAAGTATTCCTGAAGCCATCATGTAACACCCTCCTATCATATAACCAAGGTCTGCTAAGTAATATATTGGATGTACACATAAGTAGAATATCACACTCGATTTCATCACAGTATTTATCCCCTACACTGAAAGGTATCCTAGCTCTTAAGGTCACATGTAAACTCTCATGATCACTAAGCCAATGCAATTTATACGGATCAGGATGTGGAGTAGTATCAAGTTTTAGTTTCGATACTAGCAATGTTGCTACCACATTGGTATAACCACCACCATCAACTATAAGGACACATAAATTTCCTTATATCTTACAAGAGGTATGGAATAAGTTTTCCCTTTGTTCTTCATCCTTAGTAGCAAATGTAGTCAATGTTCGGCGTAACACATTAGCATAATGAAACATCTCACTAGACATTGTTGTGTTTTAAATCCAATAACCCAATAATAATCTTTACACCTCCACGGCTCAAGTACACAACTAAACCACAAATGAGGTACACTCAACTACTTTCAAGTAGATAGAATTAAATTCAACTACAAGTGTTTAAGTAACTAGTTCAGTTATTTTCACACTTTAATGACTTGTTTGAATTTTAAATTCTACTACTCACTTTCCTTATTCTTACCTTGACTTCTCAACACTTAAATACACAATGGGCAGCAAGAAAAATACTCACACAACACACCATCCACCGCCATAAAAGTCCCCTTATGCTTACGGTTCAAGATGCTTCATGCCACAACTAACAATGTCCTTGACAACACATACAATAACCAATATCAAATGTACACAACCTCTACTAAATTAACAAGAATATAACTCCAAATACACTCCTAAAGCCATGGCATAATTCACTTCCACAAAATACAACCAAAACCGCAACTTCAACACAAGATAAGGCAGCTCACTTTCAAATTCAAAAAGAAGTTCAATAAGTGCACAACTCCACAAATGATAAGAGGCTTTTTCAAATTCAAATGATATACAATTAACTATGACTTAATGTGTATTTGAGATTTCAAATTGACCTCTTAATGTACACTTTCAATTCTGATATCAAATCTGAAAATAATAATTATGATTCCTCCAATTTTCGAAAATGCACACACTACACAATTCTACTTCACAATTGAAACACCACTCTTCCCCTTCATGGTTTGCTATCCATGCACTACACTCTCACACTTTAGCCTCAACGTACAACACCTTACTCCACACAACTTCCAAAAATTCACACCACTTTACAACACCTCAAGTGCAACACACTCACATCACCACTTACACAATACACACACAATGTACTAAATTCAAACACTAACAACAACAACACTCACAGTGCTGCACCTTCTTCTCACCACATGTAACACAAACTTCATCAATTCACTACTCCTCCTCAAGGAAAATTCAAGGACAACACATTGCAAATTCTTCACTTCAAACACAATTCCAAATCGTAACTTACACAAAAGGCAGCAATTTAAATTTGAAAATCAAACCACTTCACTAATTGCAACCCTTCCGCATTTGGTAAGAAGTAATTTTCAAATTCAAACAAACACACATTAACTCCTTCACTCTTAATGCTTGTTTTGAAAATCAAATAACTTCCATTCTTCCACACTACTCAAATTTGGAAATTGCAAATTGCTCTCCCCTAATTTTTCAAAAACAAACAACGTAAGAATCACAATTCTCTTCCTACACAATTGCACTTCCGAAATTGCATTAAAAAATGCACTATCTTTCCTCTTCCTTCATGGTGAAGTCCACAACAAAGAGGCTTCAACAAGTACTCAAAAAGCACTCCAACAAGCAGCAAATTCAATTTCCCAAACAAGACAATCACGCTACTTCAAGTAATCACAACAACAATTTAATTCTACTCTCAATTTCGGAATGAAGATATAAGACCATGAACCCTAAATTTTCGAAATTCAAATTGCAAATCCCTCCTCTTAAACCTCAAGATCTGATACCAAATTATGATGTGCTCAAAAACCAAGCCTAAGCACACAAAACCCAATTGAAAGACCAATTACACAATGAAATCAAACTAGTCCTCCAAATTGCATAAACCGTCAATCTTTATAATTCCAAATCCACAAATATAAACATGTATGAAGATTGCATATCTAAGAATGATAATGCTCTGATACCAAATTATGATGTGCCTAAAATCAAGGTCTAAGCACATACAAATGAACCAAAGGAATAACTTCAACTCTCAAAATCAAAACCAATTCAAAAGGGTAAAAATTGCGTGAACCCTAGTGAAAATGTAATGAGATCCAAATACTCAATGATGTTATTACAATTCCACAAGGATAATTTCTTCCAACATAACACTAATTGATGCGAAATCGGTTTGATCGGATTCCTAACTGATACGAACCACGCCAGCGTGTGACGAAACCCAATACCAATACGTTCGGAATTCGTTACCTAAGATGCCAAACACCTTCAAGTGGAAACCGCGACCCGTTGTCTATAAGCGAGACAAGAACCTTGGTATAATATGAAGACGCCACAATCGGGATGAAAGACTGATTGATAAGTCGGGATGAACGCCATGGAAGAAAAATCCGATAAGTTCAAGATTAGTTCTTTAAAGAACCAAGAGAGGAATTCTCTCAAAAGTGTTTTCAAACTTTCAATGTTGTATGTTCTATATTCTAACCCTAGGAGCTTTATATTAGGGTTTACAATTCGTAACAATAAAGCCCAAAACGACATAACTTAGATAAGTTGCATAAAAATCAACAAAACAAACATGTAGGCCGGCGGTGTAGACATGAAGGCCGGCGGCCTTGGAGACGGCCTTGAGCCGGTGTTGAAAATATACACGGCCGTGTAGTTCTAAACGTGTATCTTTCTGTGGATTTTCTTGACTACATACACGGCCGTGCCTTTTAGCCGTGTATATGGCCGTGTATGATTCTGTGTAACATTCAGACTCCTACACGGCCGTGCCTTGAAAAGGCACGCCCTCATCAACCCGTATCCTTTATGACTTGTACAAGAGCAAAGGCCTTCCCATGGTTGTTCCAATCCTTTCCAACTTCACGATTGCTCCAATCCTTTCCGGCTTCATGGACATCTTTTATCAACCCGTTAAGTGCTTCCTTGAATCGTTTCGCTCGATTTCTTGTAATCGGTCCAGGTGGCACTTCAAGAGGATCCACATTCCATCTTCTGGCTTGGCTCCCATCATGGATCTCATCATTCCCCTCCTCTTGAAAAGGATTTGTCCTCAAATCATCGCCTGCATCAAAAGGACTCATATTAGTAACATTAAATGTGGCACTTACTTGATACTCACCTAGTAAATCTATCTTGTATGCATTATCATTGATGCGCTCAAGAATTTGAAATGGTCCATCGCCTCTAGGATGTAATTTAGATCGACGTTGTACAGGAAACCGCTCTTTGCGCATGTGAACCCAAACCCAATCTCTAGGTTCAAAAACAGCTTGTCGACGACCCTTGTTGGCTTATTTCACATACTGCTCTATTCTTCGCTCAATGTTTAGCCTTGCCTTCTCATGGATCTGTTTAACAAATTTTGCTTTCTTCTTGCCATCTAAATTAACATACTTAGAAATAGGTAAAGGTGATAAATCCAAAGGAGTTAGTGGATTAAAACCATACACAATTTCAAAAGGAGTAAACTTAGTAGCAGAATGCACTGTACGGTTATAGGCAAATTCAACATGCGGCAAACAATCCTCCCAACTTTTAATATTCTTTTTAATTACAGCCTTCAACAAAGTAGATAAAGTTCGATTTACTACCTCAGTTTGACCATCAATGTGGATGACAAGTAGTAGAGAACAATAACTTAGTTCCTAACTTAGCCCACAAGGTCTTCCAGAAGTAGCTTGAGAACTTAGCATCTCCATCCGATACAATTGTTCTAGGCATACCATGTAATCTCACAACTTCCTTAAAGAACAAATTAGCAATATTGCAAGCATCATCTGTTTTGTGATAAGGAATGAAATGTGCCATCTTAGAAAATCTATCCACAACTACAAAAATAGAATCTCGACCATGTCTAGACCTGGGTAATCCTAACACATAATCCATGGAAATATCTACCCAAGGCTCATGAGGAATGGGAAGTGGGGTATAAAACCCTTGAGGTTGGACTCTAGATTTTGCTTGCTTACACGTGACACATCGCTCACAAATCCTCTCAACATCTCGTTTCATGTGAGGCCAATAAAAGTGTTCCTGCAATTCCCCTAAGGTTTTAGCTACTCCAAAATGTCCCATTAAACCTCCTCCATGAGACTCCCTCACTAATAATTCTCTTAAAGAACAAATTGGAATGCATAATTTACTCTCCCTAAACAAGAATCCTTCATGTTTATAAAATTTACTATACCCACTCTTCTCACAATGCACATACTCCTCACAAAAATCTCGATCAGCAGCATATAATTCCTTAATGTGCTCAAAACCAAGCAGTCTAGAACTAAGAGTAGAGATAAGAGTATACCTTCTAGAAAGTGCATCAGCAACGACATTCTCTTTACCTTGCTTGTAGTGGATGACATATGGAAATGTTTCGATGAACTCCACCCAATGAGCATGCCTTTTATTTAGCTTATATTGCCCCTTCAAGTACTTCAAGGATTCATGATCAGTGTGGATCACAAACTCTTTTGGCCAAAGGTAGTGTTGCCACGTCTCTAGGGCTCGAATCAGTGCATATAACTCCTTGTTATAAGTTGGGTAGTTCAAGGTTGCTCCACTTAGCTTCTCGCTAAAGAATGCAATTGGTCTTCTCTCCTGCATAAGCACTGCTCCAACACCTAATCCTGAAGCATCACACTCAATTTTAAACGTTTTAGCGAAATTAGGTAAAGCAAGTAATGGCACCTGAGTCAGCTTATTTTTAAGCGCCTAAAAGGCTTTCTCTGGTTGCTCTCCCCATCTGAACCCCACGTTCTTCTTAATTACCTCAGTAAGTGGAGTTGTAATGGTGCTGAAATCCTTTACAAACCTCCTGTAAAAGCTCGCTAGTCCATGGAAACTCCGCACATTACTTATATTAGTTGGACTAGGCCATTCTTGGATCGCACGAATCTTTTCTTCATCAACCTGTATTCCCTGTGCACTAACAACAAAACCAAGAAACACAAGTTTGTCTGTTCAAAAAGTGCACTTCTTGAGGTTAGCATATAATTACTCATTTCGAAGCACTTCTAAAACATCCCTCAAGTGAGATATATGGTCTTCCAAACTCTTGCTGTAAATAAGAATATCATCAAAATAGACAACCACAAATTTGCCAATAAAAGTATTCAAAACATGGTTCATAAGTCTCATAAAAGTACTAGGTGCGTTAGTTAAACCGAAAGGCATTACTAACCACTCATACAATCCATATTTTGTCTTAAATGCGGTTTTCCATTCATCACCTTCTTTCATTCTGATTTGGTGATATCCACTTTTCAGATCAATTTTGGAAAAGACACTAGACCCATGTAACTCATCTAACATGTCATCTAAGCGAGGAATGGGATGACGATACTTTACCGTGATGTTGTTGATGGCGCGGCAGTCAACACACATTCTCCATGTCCCATCCTTCTTAAGCACCAAAATCACAGGCACTGCACATGGACTCATGCTTTCTCTCACGTACCCCTTCTCCATTAATTCATCGACCTGCCTTTGGAGTTCCTTTGTCTCCTCCGGATTGCTCCTATAAGCTGGCTTGTTTGGAATCGATGCTCCGGGTACAAGGTCAATCTGGTGCTCAGTACCACGAATAGGTGGTAATCCCTTTGGAATCTCCTCAGGGAAGGCATCTTCAAAGTCTTGCACAATAGACACAACCATACTAGGCAAAGAGTTAGATAGTTCGTTAGTGTCCAGACATGTTTCCTTAAAAACCAGCAACAACATAGGTTGCTTCATCACTAACGCTCTCCTCACTACGCTCGCTCTTGCCACACAACTCTCCTTTTGCAAGGCTGCACCCTCCTTTTCACTCACCACCAAAGTTGATCCCCCTTCAACTTGGTCTCTCACACTCTTTCCAGCCTTCCTCTCTTTTTCCTTTTGATATTGACTTTTGTATTCCTTTTCTTTCTCATTGTCTTTTGCTCTCTCACTCTCTCTCTGCTTTTCACTCACCTTATGTTTTGCAAAAGACTGTTGTAGCTGCAACTGATCCTCATACACCTGTTTAGGTGTTAACGGTTTAAGATTAAAGCTTTTCCCCTGGTGAACAAGCGTATACTTGTTAGAAAAGCCATCACGAACAACCTTCCTATCAAATTACCATGGCCTTCCCAACAACACATGACACGCTTGCATTGGCACTACATCACATAACACCTCATCCTCATACCTACCAATGCGAAAACCAATCAAGGCTTGCTTTCTCACCACTATCATTCAACCACTGCAATTTATATGGACTAGGGTGTCTAATAGTTTTGAGTCCCAACCTCTCGACAATAAAATTACTCACCACATTAGTGCAACTTCCTCCATCAATGATCAAACTGCAAATATGATCTCTTAGATAACATCTAGTATGAAATATATTCTCTCTTTGCACCTCCTCTTCTTCCTTCACTTGCACATTCAAAGCTCTCTTCACTACTGCCACTAACCTCCCTATTGCAGGCTCCTCATCATCACTAGTGTCCTCTAATAGAGGCATATCATCTTCCTCACTATCCCCTTCAGTCTCATACTCATCATCATCATGCAAAATCATAACACGCCTTTTCGGACATTGACTAGCAATATGGCCTCTACCTTGGCATTTAAAACATCTAATGTCACGATTTCTAGAAGTAGAAGAATTGGGGTTACCTTGGTTACTAGGAGTAGAACCCACTTGTCTCAACTCTCCTTTTGGTTTGGTGGGTAAAGGCTTTTCTTCCTTCTTCCATTGGTTAGTCTTCCAGGCGGATGAACCAGCACCCTATTGAAACCGTGTGGTACTATTACCTTTCCTCCTGTGTTGGTTCTCAACCTTTATAGCCATATAAACCATATCTTCCAATTCTACATAATGCTGCAATTCCACGACATTTTGAATTTCTCTATTCAATCCCGCAAGAAACCTAGCCATGGTAGCCTCTTTATCCTCCTCTACATTCGCCCTGATCATCGTTACTTCCATCTCTTTAAAATACTCATCTACGCTTCGGCTTCCCTGCTTAAGAGTTTTCAATTTGTTGTGCAATTCACGATAGTAATATGCAGGCACAAACTGCTTCTTCATCACCATTTTCATCTCTTCCCAAGACTCAATAGGGGGTTTGCCATTCCTTCTTCTATTCAACATTAGTTGATCCCACCACACTATGGCATAATCCGAAAATTCAATGGCAGCAAGTTTCACTTTCTTTCTTCCACTATAGTTATGACAATCAAATACCATCTCCACCTTCTTCTCCCATTCTAAGTACGCCTCGAGATCATTCTTCCCTTGGAAAGGAGGAATCTTCATCTTTATGCTACTCAATTGATTATCCTCTCTATTCTTATCTCCTTTATCTTCCCAATCCCTAGTTTCTCTATTCCTACCACTATAACCTCTATAACTCCTGACAGAAGGCTCATCAAAGTCATCACCCGACATTTCATCTCCACCCCTTTGTACTCTCCTAAAACGACTCTCCCTCTTACGGCCTTGGAAGACGTTTGTAGATTGCTTTAGTCTTTGCTTTACCGTCTCATGAATTTGTTCCATTCCCTCCTGAAGCATTCTCTTCATCTCACCCCTCAACGCCTCAATCACTAACCTAGCATCAAACCTTCCCCTCTCACTTTCAGGAGAATGTTGCCTCGACATAGTTCTTGTAGAAAAGATTAGTACTAACACAAATATATATATGATTAAACCTCACGATACACTCCCTTACGTGTTTCGCTCAAATGATGATATCACATAGTCATTCGTGTATTCTCACAAACAATGATGATATCAACTCGCCAATTCCTCTTCTCAATTCTCTTGGAACTAACCCAAACTACACCAATTCCCTTCCGTAGAATTCAAAACAACTCTAGGGTTCGTAAATTTCCTCTTTTTCTTTCCGATTTTTTTTTTTGTCTTTGTTGTTGCTCTTGATCACGCTCCTTTTTTTGTGTCGTGATTCTTCTTCTTTTTTTTTTTGTAACAACATTGAATAGTAGGTACTACACTTTCAATAGACAATTAATACTATGAAATTGAATACTAACAATTGATATGAACGATTAGAGTTAGGGTTTTGATGTTACTTTCCTCAAACCGAACTGATGTTTAACAAACCTAAGCTCTGATACCAAACTGATGTGAAATTGGTTTGATCGGATTCCTAACTAATACGAACCACGTCAACGCGTGACGAAACCCAATACCAATACGTTCGGAATTCGTTACCTAAGATGCCAAACACCCTCAAGTGGAAACCACGACCCGTTGTCTATAAGCGAGACAAGAACCTTGGTATTATATGAAGACGCCACAATCGGGATGAAAGACTGATTGATAAGTCGGGATGAACGCCACGGAAGAAAAATCCGATAAGTTCTAGATTAGTTCTTTAAAGAACCAAGAGAGGAATTCTCTCAAAAGTGTTTTCAAACTTTCAATGTTGTATGTTCTATATTTTAACCCTAGGAGCTTTATATTAGGGTTTATAATTCGTAACAATAAAGCCCAAAACGACACAACTTAGATAAGTTGTGTAAAAATCAACAAAACAAACATGTAGGCCGGCGGTGTAAACATGAAGGCTGGCGGCCTTGGAGTCGGCCTTGAAAATATACACGGCCGTGTACTTCTAGACGTGTATCTTTCTGTGGATTTTCTTGACTACATACACGGCCGTGCCTTTTAGCCGTGTATATGGCCGTGTATGATTCTGTGTAACTTTTAGACTCCTACACGGCCATGCCTTGAAAAGGCACGCCCTCATCAACCCGTATCCTTTATTATTTGTACAAGAGCAAGGGCCTTCCCATGGTTGTTCCAATCCTTTCTAACTTCATGATAGCTCCAATCCTTTCCATCTTCATGGACATCTTTTATCAACCCGTTAAGTGCTTCCTTGAATCATTTTGCTCGATTTCTTGTAATCGGTCCAGGTGGCACTTCAAGAGGATCCACATTCCATCTTCTGGCTTGGCTCCCATCATGGATCTCATCACTAATCACCTGTAAATCCATGTGAATAATACACAAGCATAACAAATTTTCAACTCAAAGATCCCCTTTTCACCGAATACAAATCACGGCTCAAAATTAAGTACAATTAATAATAAACAACAAATGCTCAATACCAATTAACTAGGAAATAACAACTTGATTACAAATTTAATCAAATGATACCAAGAAGATTTCAATCCAACCGTAGATATGACTCACTAGAGATGAAATGAAACACAACAACAAGATATTGATATTACTCACAATTTCAAGTGTTGCACTTGCCACAATTTCAACTCTTGTGGTTGAAATTGATAAGAGTCTAATGACAATTAGGAGAACCCTAATCCTCACGAAAAAGTGTATGTCAAATATGAAAAATGGCCTCCTCAAACCCTACTTTAAGCAAGTATTTGTACTTGCTCCCTTTAAGGTTAGAAAATACACAAAATTAAAACTATGCCACTTTTAGGGTCGCCGGTTCTAAATGAAAATTACAAAGAAAATGAAAGTGTCTCAAAAGAAAATACAACATAAAATAGTACAAAAGAAATAATTACAAATAAAAATAGTCTCCATGATAGTAGCTCTTCCATAGGATTCATTGGGTTAACTCATTGCTAGTTTAGGTCGGTCCGTAGATAACCCACAAGCCGAGTCTTAGTGAGTTTGTTCGTCGCCCTGTAAAATATGATAAGTGTGCCTGTTGGAATATATAATACATGAATAAGATAAAAGAGGTTAGTAAACGAATAATTCCAAGGTCGATTTGCTCAAAATGGGCCCTCATCGCTAAGATTTGAAATCCTTTAGTTTTTGCCCTAATGATAGGTCTTGTTGGATTTTGATTCCTATCATTTCTTTTCCTTTCTTTTCTTTTCTTACCTTTTTCTTTCCCTGACCGGCCCTTGCCCCCTCTCTTTCTCTTTCTTACTTTTTCTTTTTTCTTTCCTTTTCTTTTTTCTCCTGGCCATCTTCTTTCCTTCTTCTTCTTCTTCCCTCTGGTCACGACCATGATGATTGGAATGATGGCAGCATCTCAAATGACAACCGCAGCAACGTCCGACGACAACTCTAGTGACAACAGCAACGGCAATGGCAACGACAGTGACTCCAACCTCCAACAACAATAAGAACGACCTTCAACAGCAATGACAGTGGCAACGATTGTAGCAACCACAATGACAACGGTGGCCACGACGACCAGCCTGATGACAGCAATAGCTGTGACGATGACCACTACGGAAGTGACTCCAATGACAATCCCAGCTGCAATGACAACGGCAGCAACAACAAATGGTGGCTGTGGCGATGAACAGCAGTGGTGACCCCACTCTAGCGGCAACAACGACCATAATGACAACAGCAACGACACAACGACAAGCAGCGACCATGACGGTGATGAAGATGATCACGACGACAGCGGCGATCGCAACGACCGACAACAACTTTGACGACAATAGCAATGGGACAACAATGACAACCACGACAGCGACAGCAATAGCCACACCGATAGCTGCGATGGCCACTACAGCTATGGCGGCACAGTGATGACAATGACAACGGTGGTAATAGCTTCCAAGTTGTGTCCATCTCATCTTCTTCTTTGGTGATAAAGGTGACAGCGGTAGCAATATGTGGAGGAGGAAAAGAAAATGAGGAAGGAAGAGAAGGAGCCGAGGTGCGTGGTGTGTGTGTGTGGGGGGGGGGGGGAGGGGTGGTGTGGAGAATAGCTACAGTAATGGCGACGGTTCAACAGCAGTAGCAAGTGGTTGTAGTGGGAAAGGGAAGAAAAGAAGAGAGAAAAGAGGAAGAAGGAGGGCTAGCATAGAAGGGAAGAGAAAAGGAGGAAAAAGAAAGAGGAAAGAGGAGCTGAGTGTGTATGAGGCAAGTGTGTAGTGTGTGTATGTACGTATGTATATTGAAAGTGTGTGCGGTGAAGGGTGGTGAAATGTGTGTGAGGATGTGTATGTGTGCATGTGAAGGAAGTGGGGGTGTATGAGCGTGTGTGGGTGTGCATGAATGGAGGCGTGTACGTGTGTGCGTGTGAGTGTGTGTGGCTGTGTGCATCGACGAGAAAGATGCATGTGTATGTGTGGATGATGGGGTAGAATGTACGAGAGTGTGTGTGTGGAGGAAGGTGTGTATGTGTATGTGTAAGAATGAGGATGTGTATGGTGTGTGTGTGTATGCATTCGTGCAAATGAGGAGGTGATATAGTGTATGTGGAATGTGTGTGTGTGAATGAAATGTGTATGTGTGTGTGTTGGTAATGATGTATGATGTGTATAAAGGTGTATGTATGTGGAAAAGTGAGTAGTGTATGTGAAGTATGTAACATGTGTGTATATGTGATAAAGGCATATTTTACTCATAATTCATTAAGCGATTTGCGAGTATTCATTATTGATTTTAGAGAAATCACAAGGAAATGATATTTAATCATGTTTATTTTTACATTTCAAATGTTGGAGGACTTTGAGTTCAAAGCTTAATCAATTTGGAGAGATTGCATACAAATTGAAGCATGAAAAGATTGAAGGATGGCAAAGGAAAAAAAACAAAGCCGCCGGCCTTTATGGCCAGCTTAAATAAAGGCTGCCGGCCTTGGGCCGGTCTTGTTTTAATTGCATCTTCTCGCCTCCCCTTGCATATATATAGGTCCTAGGTTGATTTGTGGAGGAACTTTTGTCAATTTTTCTTGTTCTTAGAGTAGTTTTAACCTAGTTTTAAGGGAGAATTATGGAGATCAAAACTTGGAGAAAACTTTGAGATCTTGGTGGAGATTATCATCCTTTGTGAAGGATTTGTGGAGTTCCTTGCAATTAAGGTATTATTTGTATTGTTGAATTGGTGATTTCTGAACTTTATTTCTTATATGCAATTCAAGTATTTGATCCAACCATTGAATATGATTTCTTTTGCACGAATCTCCTTGAATCATAATCATGTCTTTCTCTCCATGAATTGCTAAGTCTTTTCCTTGGGAAATTAGATGAAACCCTAGAATGTTAAAAGGATAATTGTAGCCATGTTATATGATTAGGAATTATTAGGATTATTCATGATTGCAATTCCTTTGATTTCAATTATAATTGGTCTTTGATTATAATTGTTAGAAATCCTTTTGATACGGGAGTTGATTAGGATTTGTTAGGAATTCTTAATTAGATTGATTATCAATATGGGAGTTGCGATAATTGGTTTAATTAGAGTTTATGGAGGGCACAATGTAATGTTTATTGTTAATTAATCACTAAGGGATTAGGGTTAATTGATTTAGGGCATTAGTTGTTTGTAGCATCGGAAGGTGTATGAACATAATTTTGATTCCTTGGTTAATTGGAGACGCGGAAGCCGACTAATTGATTTAAGGTTAACATCCTTAAAAAGGATTTTCTAAACTCACTTGAATAACCTTATAACCACTAGTTGATATAACATGGTAGCAGTTTGATTAATGAATCTAGGGTGAATTCTAATTTCCCTCGTTCATAATTGACAGATTCTTCATAAAATTCTCCTTGTTTGATTTAAGTTAAATTTTTAGCTTAGACATTTCAAAACCCCTTTTTAATCACCTAGATATTGATAAGAATTGCCATAGGTCTAGTACTCTATTGGTTCCTCAAGAGATCGACAACCTTACTTTTCACCACTCTATTACTTGATACGACCAGTGCACTTGCTGCAATTCACGCTCCCATTTTATATATACGTTCTGAGCGTATCAATATGTATGAAAGGTGTGGGGTGCATGGTACTAGTGTGTACATGGATGGTATGTGAAGTATGTAACATGTGTGTAAATGTATGGAAGATGTGTAGTGTGTGGGTAGGTATATATGTATAAGGAAGGAGTGGTATGTGTAGGCATGTATGTATGTATGTGAAATAGTGTATGGTGTATGGCCATGTGTGGAAGTTGAGGATGATGTATGTAGAATATGTACATATGAGTATGAGATGATGTACGCAGTGTGAACATAAATGTGTGGGTATGGAAAGTGAATATAGTGTGTGCAAAGTATGTGGGTGTGTGTATTGGTGATGTAAGGCGTATATGAAGTATGTGAGTAGGTGTATGAGATAATGTATGGTGTGGGTATGTGAGTATGGATATGGGAGGTGTGTAATATGTGTAGAGTATGTGGGTAAGTATATATTGGTGGTGTGAAGTATATGTAGGGCATGTGTGTATATGTGTGTGATAGTGGTGTGGAAGGTGAAAGAAGCAGGTGTGTGTATGGGGTGTGAAGTGTGTACATATACGGATAAGAAAATGTTGGTGCATATGTGATGTATGGGAAAGGTTGGTGTATGTATGATGGAAGTGTGAGTGAAGATGAAAACCAGTAGAAAGTTTGAGGAACTCGTAGGTGGAAATATCAACAAAGAAAAGAAGAAAGAAGATGATACAAACCTTTAAGGACTGCTAAATCTTGCGGGTTACCCTACAAGTAGTTCGTTGGAAGATATTAGAGATAATTAGATAGATGAAAGGTTTAAAGATTCTTCATGGACGAGAGAAGTGTCTATGATGGTGTAAATGGTAAAGGGAATGATTCAAGCAATATCCAAGATGATGGCTTGAGAGATATTTGGAATGAAATGGATTTCACAATGGAATGTTCAAAGGATTTCGAGGAAGATCATTCTTGGCCAAATACCTTAATGCAAGATCTCCCGTTGTCTTTTCCAAGGGTATTTTGCATATGTGGAAGAAGGAATTCCAAATTTGGCAAGTCAAAGACATTCCATTGCTCAACTTCTACATAAGAAAAGTAAACAGTCGATCACAGCAACTTGGGGTGTTGGAAGCACAGATTCGAAGGAAGTTCAACATTCGAATCTTGTTCACCCAAAGTTCCATAAGGAGGAAACTTCATGCCTTGTCATCAACCACAAGATGAGCAGAGTACACATATCGGGTGCTAGAAGACTACCAAAGTCAGGTGGAGATGCGACCTTATGATTAGGTTGAGGAAGCATCGCAAAAGGATATTGACTTCAAGAGGAACGTAAAGGAGTTACCTGCTGGAATCGCTCGACTTCGGCTAGGACTATGATAACCCTAAACAAGTGAGTGGGAAACTTAATGATATGCTATTATGTTATGTTATATGTGGAGTGCTATGCATGTGAAATTGATGTTTGTTGTGTTGCTATTTGATATGATTGTTGTTAAGTTATGTTATGCGGTAGAGAATAATGAGTTAGGTAAGAAGGCATAAAGAAAATAGGGGAATGAATGGTCTGAGAGTTTAGATGTCATTACCTTAATGATAGCACCTAGCATCGTATCGCTAGTGCTATAACCATAAGCTTAACCCATGTTTTACAAATCGTTTTCTTTCAAAACAAACCAGGACATAAAAACTTAGTTTTTCCTTCTACAGCTACCGAGTAGGTAAGCTTAGTGGGAATAAGGTGTATAGGTATCATTATGTATACATGTTAGAGCTAGTTCTTGAATGTGTATACATATAATTAACCAAATTTATTTTCATATTATATTTACAAAATACACTCATGAGCTCAATCATATAAATCATGAGTGCAACCTTAGTTTTTACAACATAACGATCCTATTTTCTTACTCTCTTAAGTTTGTAAGGGAAAGCGTTTAGTAAACTGTCCTTAATTAGAGATGTGACAGAAATATGTATATAAACACACACATATATATATATATATATATATATATATATCATATACAAATGTCTTGAGGACATCGAAAGAGAAAATGAGATGACTTTATTGGCTCTCGAAAGTGTGAAAATGATAGAGCACTTGAGAAGTGCGATGGCACAAAGGTGTCAAAGATGGTTAATGTAAATCAACTCCAAGTGGTTGTGATGAGAAATTTTCCGGCACCACCTATACCTTCAGAACTGGATTTGGTTGATGGTCCAAATCACTTATATTTTTACTTTATATCTTTTATTCTAATAAATATTTGAGAAATAATCTTACAGGTACAATAATAATTCTCCATAGGATGCCAATATGTCCTACATTAGTTAATGGACACGGGACATTTTCAGTTTTACAATCAAAGGCCCACTGCGATTATTTCCATTTCGAAGTATTGGCTCATGAAGACTTATGATATTTTTGTACTTTGTAATTGTTCTATGGACTATTTCATGTTGTATTTTTCTTTTGGGACACTTTCATTTTATTGTAATTTCCATTTAAGACCGGCTACCTTAAAAGTGGCAAACTTGTAATTTTTGTCCATTTTCTAACCCTAGGAGTAGCAAGTATAAATACTTGCTTATAGTAGGGTTTGAGGAGGCTAAAATTTTTCAAATTTGAACATCACATTTCGTGATAGAGCTTAGGGTTTCCCTAGTTCAATTTCTCTTATCAATTTCAATTTCCAAGAGTTGAAATTGTGGCGAGTGCAATAAAGGGCAATTGTGAGTAATATCAATTCCTTCTTTGTTGTTTTTCCTTATCATCACTAGTGAGTCACATCTAGGGTTGATTTGGATTTTCTTGGTCAGATTTTTTTATTGCAATTGTGATCAAATATCATGTTATGAAATTGATTGTTTTAGTATTTGATATCATCATCAATATTAGAATCTATTGTGACGTGAATGGTGTTTGTTGGGAGAGGATAAAATCACGGTTTTGGATTTGTTCTTCTTCATATAATTCACGTGGATTTCTCTTGCGTTTGTTGTTATTTGGTGAGGTTTAACCTTGTTGGATTGTTGATTGCATCTTGGACCTTTGGTTTTCATCAAAATTCCAATAGGGTTCAAGCAAATTCCATTCCAATTGAACTGGTTTATGTTTGAGAGTTAGGGTTTGTTTCTTTGATTCATTTGCATGTGCTTGGGCTTGGTTTTGAGCACATCGGGTTGGTTTAACATGTGCGATAAATGACACAGAGGTGTTAGAAATGATTGTAAGCCAACCCAAGTGGTTCGACATTTGAGAGAAAGGGCATAGAGGTGCCAGATCCGATGATCATAAGTCAACCCGAGCAGTTTGACATTTAAAAGAAATGGCACAGAGAGGTGTCGAGATAATTTAATCCATTATAAACTGGATAGGTCTATGTCCACGGGAATTTGGGTTCAGTGTCAATTTTATGTGATAACCCATGCATAATCTTTGCTGGTGATGAGTGAAATGGAATGTTTAATGTTTACTTTTGTGGTATGATTGATTGTGATTGTAAATGTTGTTTGATCACCCTAAATAAATTAATTAAGGAAGAGGACTTGATAAAAAAAAAAACCAACATGCATTTTCTCGAGACATTGCATGAGATTGAAGGTCATCACTATCACAGGATGCGTCGGAAGTGATTAAGAGGATCGCTGTTCTGCCAAGTGCAAACTAAGTGATTAGGGGATTGTTGTGCCTTGACGGATCCGAGTCTGGCCTATCCTTGAGGGTTTTGCTCCTTCTGGTGCAGAGAGGCACGGGAGCGTTCATTGTTGAGTTAATAAAATATCCTAATTAGCAAGTGATAAGATAAATAATCGGGGCAATGACCTAGGCATTGATGGTGGCTTCAGAATCCCCAACCCAAGGCCTTGGGGGGGGGGGGGGTTGTAAACCCTAGACTTCACGTCGGTTACCGGAAGTCCACGTGAGATGTTGCATTCATATGGTTGTTCATGCATAGCATACGTTTAATATCTTAATTTAAATTGCTTGCGTATGTATTTAGCATATGTCTAATATTTGATTTAAGTTGGTTTGTATGTGTATGTAGCATTGAAAGTGTTACCAACCCATTCACTGAGCCATGGTGTGCTCACCCCTTCACAGACTTTCTGCAGGTAGCGTGATACGAACCACGCCAACCAGTGACGAAACCCAATACCAATACGTTCGGAAATTCGTTGCCTAAGATGCCCAAACACCTAAAGTGGAAACCGCGACCTGTTGTTTATAAGCGAGACAAGAACCTTGGTATAAAAGTGAAGACGCCACAATCGGGATGGAAGATCGATTGATAAGTCGGGATGAACGCCACGGAAATCAATCCGATAAGTTCGATTTAGTTCTTGAAGAACCAAGAGAGGTGCCTCTCAAAAGTGTTTAATGTTCAAAGATGTCTTATCTAAGTTGTTCTAAACCCTATGAGCTTTTATACTAAGGTTACAATTCGTGTAAAAACAAGTCCAAAACGACGTAGTTTAGTTAAGTGACATAAAAACGCGAAACAGAACAAGCTGGCCGATAGGGGATGCACGGCCTGTGTACACGCCCGTGTACTGTGGCCGTGTACTTGTCTGTGCAACTTCTGGCAACATACACGCCCGTGTACTTTGACCGTGTATTTGTCTGTGCAACTTCCGGCAACATACACGCCCGTGTACTTTAGCCGTGTATCTTTCTGTAGATTTGCTTGACTCCATACACGGCCGTGCCTTTTAATCGTGTATCTAGCCGTGTATGATTCTAGGCAATCTTGAGAGTCCTACACGACCGTGCCTTGAAAGTACACACCCTCTTCAACCCGTGTCCGGTGTGACTTGTATAAGAGCAAGGGTCTTCCTATGGTTGTTCCAATCCGTTCCAACTTCATGATTGCCCCAATCCTTCCCGGCTTCATGGACATCCTTTATCAACCCATTAAGTGCTTCCTTGAGTCGTTTCGCTCGACTTCTTGTGATCGGTCCAGGCGACACTTCAAGAGGATCTACATTCCTTCTTCCGGCTTGACTCTCATCATGGATCTCATCATAGCGAGTATGGAAGCTTAGGATGGGATAAGATGTGTAATGTCGAGAGATTCTAGAAGACTAGAATGACAAAGTAAGAGTTATGGATAGTAAATTGTTTAGATGGAAGGTTAGGGCCCCAATGTAAATAGAAATGTTTAAATTGAGAAACCTAGGATTTATCCTATTTTACTGATTGGTAGGGGATACCGATTCTTTGTGATCATGGTTGACCATGGAGTACGAGATCCATAGTTGTATTTTATTATCTAATTATATGTACTATATAATACGAACCACGCCAACGTGTGACGAAACCCAATACCAATACGTTCGGAATTGCTACCCAAGATGCCAAACAATCAAGTGGAAACCGCGACCCGTTGCCTATAAGTGAGGCAAGAACCTTGGTATATTATGTAGACGCCACAATTGGGATGAAAGACCGATTGATAAGTCGGGATGAACGCCACGGAAGAAAATCCGATAAGTTCTAGAGTAGTTCTTTAAAGAACCAAGAGAGGAATTCTCTCAAAAGTGTTTTCAAACTTGTATGTTGTATATTCTATATTCTAAACCCTAGGAGCTTTATATTAGGGTTTACAATTCGTAACAATAAAGGCTTAAAACGACATAACATCATTAAGTTGCGGAAAAATAACAAAACAATGACTTAAAGGTCGACGGCGTTGGAATGAAGGTCGGCGGCGTTGGAATGAAGGCTGGCAGCCTTGGAGCCGGCATTGGACATATACATAGCCGTGTATGCAGGCCATGTATGATTCTGTGGATATTCTTGACACCATACACGGCCGTGCCTTTGAACCGTGTATGTGACCGTGTATGATTCTGTGTAACCTCCAGACTCCTACACGGCCGTGCCTTGTAAAGACACGCCCTCCTCACCACGTATCCGGTATGACTTGTACAAGAGCAAGGGCATTCCCATGGTTGTTCCAATCCATTCCAGCTTCATGATTGCTCTAATCTTTTCCGACTTCATGGACATCCTTTATAAACCCGTTAAGTTCTTCCTTTAATCGTTTCGCTCGAGTTCTTGTGATCGGTCCAGGTGGCACTTCAAGAGCATCCACATGCCATCTTCTGGCTTAACTCCCATCATGGATCTCATCATTCCCCTCCTCTTGAAAAGGATTTGTCCTCAAATCATCACCTGCATCAAAAGGACTCAGATCAGTAACATTAAACATAGCACTTACTTGATACTCACCTGGCAAATCTATCTTGTATGCATTATCATTGACGCGCTCAAGAATTTGAAATGGTCCATCGCCTCTAGGAAGTAGTTTAGATCGACGCTGCACAGGAAACTGCTCTTTGCGCATGTGAACCCAAACCCAGTCTCTAGGTTCAAAGACAGCTTGTCGACGACCCTTGTTGGCTTGTTTCACATACTGCTCTATTCTTCGCTCAATGTTTAGCCTTGCCTTCTCATGGATCTATTTAACAAATTCTGCTTTCTTCTTGCCATCTAGATTAACATACTCAGAAATAGGCAGAGGTGATAATTCCAAAAGAGTTAGTGGATTAAAACCATACACAATTTCAAAAGGAGTAAACTTAGTAGCAGAATGCATTGTGCGATTATAGGAAAATTCAACATGCGACAAACAATCCTCCTAACTTTTAATGTTCTTTTTAATGACAGCCCTCAACAAAGTAGATAAAGTTTGATTTACTACCTCAGTTTGATCATCAGTCTGTGGATGACAAGTAGTAGAAAACAATAACTTAGTTCCTAACTTAGCCCACAAGGTCTTCCAGAAATAGCTCAAGAACTTAGCATCTCTATCCGATACGATTGTTCTAGGCATACCATGTAATCTCACAACTTCCCTAAAGAACAAATTAGCAATATTGCAAGCATCATCTGTTTTGTGATAAGGAATGAAATGTGCCATTTTAGAGAATCTATCCACGACTACAAAAATAGAATCTGGACCATGTCTAGACCTGGGTAATCCTAACACAAAATCTATGGAAATGTCTATCTAAGGCTCATGAGGAATGGGAAGTGGGGTCTAAAGCCCATGAGGTTGGACTCTAGATTTTGCTTGCTTACACGTGACACATCGCTCACAAATCCTCTCAACATCTCGTTTCATGTGAGGCCAATAGAAGTGTTCCTGTAATACCCCTAAGGTTTTAGCTACTCTAAAATGTCCCATTAAACCTCCTCCATGAGACTCCCTCACTAGTAATTCTCTTAAAGAAAAAATTGGAATGCATAGTTTACTCTCCCTAAACAAGAATCCTTCATGTTTATAAAATTTTCCATGACCACTCCTCTCACAATGCACATACTCCTCACAAAAATCTCGATCAGTAGCATACAATTCCTTAATGTGCTCAAAACCAAGCAGTCTAGAACTAAGAGTAGAGATAAGAGCATACCTTCTAGAAAGTGCATCAGCAACGACATTGTCTTTACCTTGCTTGTAGTGGATGACATAGGGAAATGTTTCGATGAACTCCACCCAACGAGCATGCCTTTTGTTTACCTTATGTTGTCCCTTCAAGTACTTCAAGGATTCATGGTTAGTGTGGATCACGAACTCTTTTGGCCAAAGATAGTGTTGCCAAGTCTCTAGTGCTCAAACCAAGGCATATAACTCCTTGTCATAAGTAGGGTAGTTCAAGGTTTCCCCACTTAGCTTCTCGCTAAAGAATGCAATTGGTCTTCTTTCTTGCATGAGCACTGCTCCAATACCTAATCCTGAAGCATCACACTCAATTTCAAACGTTTTAGAGAAATTAGGTAAAGCAAGTAATGGCGCCTGAGTCAACTTATTTTTAAGTGCCTGAAAGGCCTTCTCTTGTTGCTCTCCCCATCTGAACCCCACGGTCTTCTTAATTACCTCAGTAAGTGGTGCTGCAATGGTGCTGAAATCCTTCATAAACCTCCTGTAAAAACACGCTAGTCCATGGAAACTCCGCACATTACTTACATTAGTTGGACTAGGCCATTCTTGGATCGCACGAATCTTTTCATCATCAACTTGTATTCCCTGTGCACTAACAACAAAACCAAGAAACACAAGTTTGTCTGTGCAAAAAGTGCACTTCTTGAGGTTAGCATAAAATTGCTCCTTTCGAAGCACTTCTAAAACATCTCTCAAGTGAGACATATGGTCCTCCAAACTCTTGTTGTAAATGAGGATATCATAAAAATAGACAACCGCAAATTTGCTAATAAAAGTCCTCAAAACATGGTTCATAAGTCTCATAAAAGTACTAGGTGTGTTAGTTAAACTGAAAGGCATTACTAACCACTCATACAATCCATATTTTGTCTTAAATGCGGTTTTCCATTCATCACCTTCTTTCATTCTAATTTGGTGATATCTGCTTTTTAGATCAATTTTGGAAAAGACACTAGACCCATGTAACTCATCTAACATGTCATCTAAGCGAGGAATGGGATGATGATACTTTACCGTGATGTTGTTGATGGCGCGGCAGTCAATACACATTCTCCATGACCTATCCTTCTTAGGCACCAAAATCACAGGCACTGCACATGGACTCAAGCTTTCTCTTACGTGCCCCTTCTCCATTAATTCGGTGACCTGCCTTTGGAGTTCCTTTATCTCCTTTGGATTGCTCCTATAAGCTGGTTTGTGTGGAATCGATGCTCCGGGTACAAGGTCAATCTGGTGCTCAATACCACGAATAGGTGGTAATCCCTTTGGAATCTCCTCAGGGAAGACATCTTTAAAGTCCTGCACAATAGACACAACCACATTAGGCACAGAGTTAAATAGTTCGTTAGTATTCAAACAAGTTTCCTTAAAAACCAGCAACAACATAGGTTGCTTCATCACTAACGCTCTCCTCACTACATTCGCTCTTGCCACACAACTCTCCTTTTCACTCACCACCAATGTTGATCCCCCTTCAACTTAGTCTCTCACACTCTTTCTAGCCTTCCTCTCTTTTTCCTTTTGATATTGACTTTTGTGTTCCTTTTCTTTCTCGCTGTCTTTTGCTCTCTCACTCTCCCTCTGTTTTTCACTCACCTTATATTTTGCAAAAGACTGTTGTAGCTGCAACTGATCCTCATACACCTATTTAGGTGTTAAGGGTTTAAGATTAAAGCTTTTCCCCTGGTGAACAAGCGTATATTTGTTAGAAAAGCGCTCATGAACAACCTTCCTATCAAACTGCCATGGCCTCCCCAACAACACATGACACGCCTGCATCGGCACTACATCGCATAACACCTCATCCTCATACCTACCGATGCGAAAAGTAATCAAGGCTTGCTTACTCACCTTAGTCTCGCCACTATCATTCAGCTACTGCAATTTATATGGACTAGGGTATTTAGTAGTCTTGAGTCCTAGCCTCTCGACAATAAAAGTACTCACCACGTTAGTGCAACTCCCTCCATCAATGATCAAACTGCAAATATGATCACCTAGATAACATCTAGTATGAAAGATATTCTCTCGTTGTACCTCCTCTTCTTCCTTCACCTGCACATTCAAAGCTCGCTTCACTACTGCCAGTAACTTCCCTACTGCAGGCTCCTCGTCATCACTAGTGTCATCTAATGGAGGCATATCATCCTCGTCACTATCCCCCTCAGGCTCATACTCACCATCATCAAGCAGAATCATCACACACCTATTCGGACATTGACTAGCAATATGGCCTCTACCTTGGCATTTAAAACATCTAATGTCAGGATTTCTAGGAGTAGAAGAATCAGGTTTACCTTGGTTACCAAGAGTAGAACCCGCTTGCCTCTGCTCTCCTTTCGGTTTGGTGGGTAAAGGCTTTTCTTCCTTCTTCCATTGGTTAATCTTCCAGGTGGATGAACCAGTACCTTGTTGAAACCATGCAGTACTACTACCTTTCCTCCTGTGTTGGTTCTCAACCTTTATAGCTATATGAACCATATCTTCCAATTCAACATAATGCTGCAATTCTATAACATTTTGAATTTCTCAATTTAATCTAGCAAGAAACCTAGCCATGGTAGCCTCTCTATCCTCCTCTACATTCGCCCTAATCATAGTAACTTCCATCTCCTTGAAATACTCATCTACACTTCAACTTCCCTGCCTAAGAGTTTGCAATTTGTTGTGTAATTCACGGTAGTAATACGCAGGCACAAACCGCTTCTTCATCACCCTCTTCATCTCTTCCCACGACTCAATAGGTGGTTCGCCATTCCTTCTTCTATTCAACATCAGTTGATCCCACCACACTATGGCATAATCTGAAAATTCAATGGCAGCAAGTTTCACTTTCTTTCTCCCACTATAGTTGTGACAATCAAATACCATCTCTACCTTCTTCTCCCACTCTAAGTACGCCTCGGGATCATTCTTCCCTTGGAAAGGAGGAATCTTCATCTTTATACTACTCAATTGATTATCCTCTCTATTCCTATCTCCTCTATCTTCCCAATCCCTAGTTCCTCTATTCCTACCACTATATCCTCTATGACTCCCGACAGAAGGTTCATCAAATTCATCATCAGACATTTCATCTCCACCCTGTTGCACCCTCCTAGAACAACTCTCCCTCTTACGCCCTTGGAAGACGTTTTTAGATTGCTCTAGTCTTTGTTCCATCGTCTCATGAATTTGTTCCATGCCTTCCTGAAACATCCTCTTCATCTCACCCCTTAACGCCTCAATCACTAACCTAGCATCAAACCTTCCCCTCTCACTTTCAGGAGAATGTTGCCTCGACATAGTTCCTGCAGAAAAAAGGTTAGCACGAACACAGATATATATATGATTAAGCCTCACGATACACTCCCTTACGTGTTTCGCTCCAAGGATGATATCGCACAGTCACTTGTGTATTCTCACAAGCAATAATGATATCAATTTACCAATTCCTTTTCTCAATTCTCTCGGAACTAACCCAAACTACACCAATTCCCTTCCGTTGAATTCAAAACAACTCTAGGGCTCAAATTTTTCCTCTTTTTCTTTCCAATTTTTTTTTTTTTTGTTACCTTTGTTTGTTGCTCTTGATCACGTTTCCTTTTTTTTTTTTTTTTTAACAAACGTGAATAGTAGGTACTACACTTTCAATAGATAATTAACACTATGAAATTGAGTACGAACAATTGATATAAACGATTAGAGTTAGGGTTTTGATGTTACCTTCCTCAAACCGAACTGATGTTTTAGCAAACCTAGGCTCTGATACCAAACTGATACGAACCACGCCAACGTGTGGCGAAACCCAATACCAATACGTTCGGAATTACTACCCAAGATGCCAAACAATCGAGTGGAAATCGCGACTCGTTGCCTATAAGTGAGGCAAGAACCTTGTTATATTATGTAGACGCCACAATCGGGATGAACGCCACAGAAGAAAATCCGATAAGTTCTAGAGTAGTTCTTTAAAGAACCAAGAGAGAAATTTTCTCAAAAGTGTTTTCAAACTTGTATGTTGAATATTCTATATTCTAAACCCTAGGAGCTTTATATTAGGGTTTACAATTCGTAACAATAAAGGCTTAAAACGACATAACATCATTAAGTTGCGGAAAAATAAAAAAACAATGACTTAAAGGCCGGTGGAGTTGGAATGAAGGCCGGCGGCCTTGGAGACGACGTTGGATATATACACGGCCCTGTATATAGGCCATGTATGATTCTGTGGATATTCTTGACACCATACATGGCTGTGCCTTTAAACCGTGTATGTGACCGTGTATGATTCTGTGTAACCTCCAGACTCCTACACGGCCGTGCCTTGTAAAGACACGCCCTCTTCACCCCGTATCCGGTATGACTTGTACAAGTGTAAGGGCATTCCCATGGTTGTTCCAATCCATTCCAGCTTCATGATTGCTCCAATCCTTTCCGACTTCATGGATATCCTTTATCAACCCGTTAAGTGCTTCCTTTCATCGTTTCGCTTGAGTTCTTGTGATCGGTCTAGGTGGCACTTCAAGAGGATCCACATGCCATCTTCTGGCTTGACTCCCATCATGGATCTCATCACTATAACTTGTTATAGATATAATTATTTACTTAGAGTCTTACGATCTCTGACTCGTAAGACGATTATCATGTAATAGGTGCACACATGTCATGATAATTTTAGTAGAGGCTTCTAGGCCCCCTTTCGGGGCGTGACACTCTAAACACAATAAATTTTAAATAAATTCATATTACATCAACCCATCCCCTAATTGTTTCCTTAGTTTTAATTTTTGTTGGAAGGCTTTTTTTTTTCTTTCTTTCTTTCTTTATTTTTATTTTTATTTTTTATAAAGTAGTTCATCGGACAGTAAGTTTAAAGTTAGATGATTTTAGACTACTACATTTTATGATACTCCTTCGAAGCATTCACCACCTTAATTTACTTATTTAATTAGTTTAGCTTTTTTAGACTTTTTGCTTAACTCATGTAGTGAGCTTTCAGCAGGTGATCATGAGCTCATTACTTAAGTTAGCAAGTATTATTTATTTAAAAAGAAGCACCCCCTAGGCTTAATTGCTTGAGTCAATGAGGCCCACTACTAAACTCTTTTCTTCTCTTCTTTTTTTTTCTTTTTTTGTTCAATTTTTTCTTTCAATTCAATTAATTATTTACCCTCTAACGTTATTGCTTTTTCAAGAAACTTTCAAAAGACAAACCTCATTTGTACATTTATTAAAGATTATTATGTTCTAAAAATTTCTAAGGTATAAGTACACACTAAAGTAAGCATAAAAATTACTAACCCTTGATTAGCAATATTCTTCCTAATTTCAAGTCTCAAGTCCAAGCTTAAATAATAGTAAATTAAACCTAACATAGATTTCATTGATCAATTCCAACAAAGTGTAAAAAGGTCATAGATAATCAAGTAAAGCTATAAAAAAATCGAAAAAAAATGTCCAAAAAAGTTGCTTTTTAAACTTTGAATGAAAATTAATTTTCAAATGGAAATGTGCAATGAAAGTTCATTTTCATGTAAACTTAACGAATTTGCAAAAATTTAACTATAAGGATGCAAATTCATGCTCTTTCAGAAAATTGAAATCATCTATATCACTTTACCCTTTCCCCACACTTAAAGATGTCCAATATCCCCAATGTACATACTAAAACAAAATAAAACCAAAAAGGAAAAGGTAAGGAAATGAAGACTTGCCTAGTTTACATATGCCAATATTGAATTTCCTTGTGCATTTCCTATTTTCCAATTCATTATTCAAATGCCCTTGTAAGATTATAGAAGAGAAAGAGAAAAAAATCAAAAGGAAAAATAAAAAAAAATTAAACCTAGAGTTAAAAATAAATTTAAAAGAAAATAGAGGCCTAAAATTAAAATTAGTTCACTTGGTCATTGCACTATGAAAATATTCAACCAGTACCTAATACTCAAAAAGTAGCAATGTAAAGAAGTCTTCATTAGATACATCAGAAAAGAAAATAAATTTCACTCAAACATCATCATCATTCTCATCTTGATCTTCCTTTGCATCATCTTCTTCATCGTCATCACAGTCTTTGATGGGAATTTTTCTAGCGACCTAGATGGCTATAGAACTTGATTTGGATAATGATCCAAATCACTCCTATTTACTCTTGTTTCTTTTTTATTTAATAAATATTTGAGTAATAATCTTACAAGTACAACGATATTTTCTCTATGGGATGCTAAATGACTCTCATTGTTGATCACTTAGGGACATCATCAGATTCTCATCTAATGGCCCGCTGTGATCAACATCACTTTAATGCATTGGCTCTTTAAGGATTCTTATTATTTTGTATTTGTCATTATTTCTTTGGATTATTTATGTGTAAGCTTTTGGGACACTTTCATTTGCTTGTAATTGTGTTTTTAGGACCAGTCACCCTAAAGTGGCATAGTTGTAATTTTGAGGACTTTTTAACCCTAAAGGGAGAAAGTATAAATACTTGCTTAAGTAGGGTTTTGAGGGACTTTTGATAATTTTTTAGAAAAAAAAAACACATCACGTGTTGAGGGTTAGGGTTTACTAATTCCAAAATTTCTTTTATCAATTTTAGTCCCAAAATTGAGACTGTGTCGAGTGGCCTTAAAGTGAATTTGTGAGTAATATCAACTTCTCTTTGTTGTAGTTTTCTTTTAATCACTAGTGAGTTATATCTAGGGTTGAATTGGATTGTTCTTGGTTAGAATTTATTGCATTTGTAATCATTTCATTATGTTATAAGATTGATTGGTTTTAGCACTTGTTATTACCATCAATTTTTGCTTCATTTTGAACCATGGATTGGCTTTGTTGGGAAAGTGGATCACGGTTTTGTTCTTGTTATTTTTGTGTAATAATCTTATGGAATTTTAAGTGTGTTTAGTGCCATCGATTGAGGATTATCAACTTTGTGGTTTTATCTCCTTGAATTTCAGCATTTGGAGCTTCTTACCACAATTAGGGTTCACGCAATTTTTGTGCCCCTTTTGAACCGATTTCAAACTAGTCACTTGAGAGTTTTTAATTGGTTCAATTGCATGTACTTAAACCCCCTTTTAGGCACATCATCTTTTTGGTATTAGAGCAATCAAATTTGGATACTTAAGATTGATCACATCCACGTTTGAAGAATTGGTTATAAACATTGAGAATTAACTCCATTTGGAAGCTAGTTTGATTGACATTGTTTGATTATTTTTCAATTGGTTTTGCATGTGCTTAAACCCCCTTTTAGGCACATCAGTCTTCTTATGGGGATGGCATTTGCAATCATGTGCCTGCAAAATAATTTCATACCTTTCTCAATATGTCTCTATCCTCTCCATAGCCTATGAAGTTGTCTATGTATGCCAACAATCTTATAAGACTATTATGAAGAAGTGGAAAACACATCCTATTATAGAGGAGCTTTAGGAGGTGACTCATCTTCATCCATAGCCTCCTCCTATTCATCTTCTCTTCCTCAAGGCATAACTAGCATTGAAAGATTTAGAGCATGAATGGAGCCTAGTAACATTGACTTAATGTCATTAATCTGTAGGTAAACTCTCAAAAAAACCCGAATTCTTCACTAATCTTATGATATGTAGACTTGTACAAATAAATGCAACTTGAGCATCTTGTGCTTGATGGTGCAAGTAAAAAGTCAACCTAATAGCCAGGTTTATAGGCCTATGCTTAGAGATACTATGCAAATAGATCATATTGTTTAGTGTAAGCACTCCAAAACTATCCCACTACCTCGTCAAGGTACAAGCTAACATCCAATGTACTACACTTAGAGTGGGATTCCTCAAGGCAAATGCCTTGGATATTTTAGGAATACAACTTCTCTCATTTGATAACTGTCTCGACACTATTACTTCATTTAGACCCCTAGGTAGTTGTAATGGATGATAAAAAAATTTTGTGTCTCCAACATAGTCTTAGTCATATAAACCCATTCGCCCAGCAAAATTTTCAAAAATAATCTATATTTCTAACCATTAACATGAAAGGATATACCATTTCTAGCTTGATGTACTAGTTGCCCCATATCTAAGCTAAAGGTAGATAAGAACTTTTGTGTCAATTCTCTATACGTCGACTCCTAAATTGAAAATAATTGCTCCTAGCCACAAAAACTAACCAACTATTGAACTAACTCCTCAAAATCAGCTTGAGACAAAATTCTCTAATTGAAATAATGATGCTGACCAAATGGCTTTGACTCAAGTTTTTGATGTGCCTAAAACCAAGTTTAAGCACACAAAAACCAAGATTGAAAGACAATTAGACAATGTCAATTGATAAATCTATTTTAACTCTTATAATTGGAGATGATTAAGTCAATTTTTTAGATAATCGGGCGTGAAAATATAAGATTATGATGCTTGATTGATTTATATTTCAGGTTCAGGTGTGGAAAAGGATGATTTGATGAAAAATATTTAATTCAAGACGAATTGGAGATAAAAGCAAGTAAAAAGGGAATGCTTTGAAGTTAAAGGAAGTCACACGGTTTTATAAACGGCCGTGTGAAGGAATCAGGAGATTACACGGTTCGGATACACGCCCGTGTATCGGACCGTGTATCAGCGTGGAAGAACTTTTCAGGACAGACCAGTACACGGTTGGAATACACACCCGTGTAAGTCAACCGTGCATTGAGGAGGACACACGGTTGGAATACACAACCGTGTACGAAAAGAAGACAGAGATATACACGGCTATTGCAAACGGCCGTGTGGGATATACACGCCCAGAGTTTACTGACTCAGAGACATACACGGTTTATCTACACGCCCGTGTAGTATGACCGTGTATTTATCGAGGGAAAGATATCTTTAAATCTTTCGTCCATATTTGAAGGATATCTTCTACACGCCAGAGAGGAAGCTACCTTAGGTATAAATAGTCGTCTTTGAAGAGAGAGAAAGAGGAGAGAAGGCAGAAAATACGTACTGGAATTTTGGGAGAACAACAACAACCAAAGGAATTTTCGAGCTTTAATTCTAGAAGTGTTTCACACATGGATTTGATTATTTCGTTTTGTTATTCTTTGAGAACCATGTGTAGCTAATTATATCGTACCCGAATCTTATGAAAGTCTGATTACTATGTGACAATGAGTTTATTGCAAAATTAATGACGATTGAGCATATCTGATTTCATCCATGTTATTTATTATTATTTGTTGATTTGATGTTTGGCCAGCATTAGATTACATTGATTTCGGATAAGTTGATTAGAAAATCTCTTGTTTGAATAGATCATACATCGGATGAAAAGGCTTGTATGCAATCTAGGGATAGAAAGCGTAAGTCTTCCGTATTAGATTGAATGTAATGATTTAATCTAATTGAGGGTTGTGGTATAATCATGCAATTCTGATTGTTGTTAATAAAAGAGGGATCTTTGTTAATACGGTTAGGATTAGGAGTTAGTGATTTTGGAAGAAACATTAACTTAGTGTTAGATGCCCCGCGGATCAGAGATAATCAGTATTCATTAATTAGTTTTCTAAGGATTGAAGTCGCATAGTAATTAGATGAGTAGTAAGAGTAGGGTATGCGTTGGAACATTGAATTTGATAATTTAACTCATTGTTTGATATCCATTGATTTCATTTCTATTAGATATTTTAGTTTAATTTAAGTAATTTGGTTAAATCAATTCACCTCGAAATTGTGCGGTTAGATAGTCGGTTTGAGGTTAGTATTAGTACTTGCTGATCCTTGAGGAGACGATACCTGAACTCAACTCTATACTATTGTAATCGATAGGTGCACTTGCCTAATTGATCGCAAGGAAGAGTCGGAGTACAAAGGATTTTAATTTGTGTGATTGCGATACATTCAACATCAATCAACTAGTTCAACAATTATGCTAATCCTCAGTGTTTATGAACCAATTCTACAAATGTTGACGTGCTCAATCTTAAATATCCAATTGTAATTAGCTTTGATACCAAATTATGATGTGCCTAGAAGGGAGTTTAAGCACATGCAAATGAACCAATTTACAACCCCTAAATGACAAGATCAAAATCGGTTCAAAGCACAACAAATTGCGTGAACCCTAATTGATGGAACGTGATCTGAATGATAAAATTCAATGAATTAAATTTACAATGATGATATTTCTCAATTGAATCAATAACTTAACTTAACATCCAATGAAGTCCCAACCAACAACACACAAAAATAAACCGTGACCCCTCCTCACAACAAGGACAATCCATGCAACACAATGTATAGTAAAATTGATGGTACTAACAAGGGACAAAACCAATCAATTATATATAATGACAAGAGAGGATACAATTGACGCTACATTCAAATCAAAGAACTAACCTAATCAACCTTAGATATGACTCACTAGTGATGAAAAGGAAAACACAACGTAGGGAATTGATATTACTCACAATTCTCTATGTCGCAACTCGCCACAATTCTAATTTTTGGATTGAAATTGATAAGAGCCAATGTAGTTAGGAAGAACCTTAATCTCCATACGAAAAAAGTGTTTGCTGCAAATTTCAAGTCTAATCCTCAAAACCCTACTTCAAGTGTTTATACTTGCTCCCTTTAGGGTTAAAATGTCCACAAAATTACAATTATGCCACTTTAAGGTGGCCGGTCCTAAAAGCAACAATTACAACCAAATAAAAATGTCCCAAAAAATTACAACATAAATAGTCTAAAGAAAATAATTACAAGTACAAAATAATAAGAATCCTCAAAGAGCCAATGCATTGAGGTGATGTTGATCATAGCGGACCATTGGATGAGAATTTGATGATGTCCCTAATTGATCAACAATGAGATTCATCTGACATCCCATAAAGAAATATCATTGTACCTGTAAGATTATCATCTAAATATTTATTAGATAAAGAAAAACAAGTATAAATATAAGTGATTTGGATCATCATCCAAATCAAGTTCCATATCTATCTAGGTCACTGGAAAGATTCCCATCATCTCCTCGGGCCTCTGAAAGATTTTCCCTCAAATCTAGAGGAATATTTTTTTGGACTGAACCTAGACATCTCTGTTAGCTTGTTTTCCCAATTACTAGATGAAACTGAAGTAGTCCTGATCTGCTTTTGGAATTTGTGCACCTTAGATGGAGACATAGGTAATAGTATTATTCGAGACCCTCCCAAATTAAACATGTAGGTGTTTCTAAAGCCATCTTGCAACACCTTTTGATCAAATATCCAGATCCTACCTAATAGTAAGTGGAATGCACACATGGGGATCGCATCACACAAGATCTCATCATGATATTTTTGCCCAACATTCATAGGCACCTTTGCCCTTAGTGTAATAAGCATACTATCCTGATTATCCAACCAATGTAAGTTATAAGGGCTATGATGTAGACTAGTAGATAATTGTAGTTTGTCTACCAGTGCAACAGATATAACATTCGTGCAACTACCACTATCTATGATGAGTACACAAAGGTTACCTTTGATCCTGTAAGAAGTGTGGAATATGTTATCTGATAGGAATCAAAATCCAACAAGACCTATCATTAGGGCAAGAACCAAATGATTTCAAATCTTGGCGATGGGGGCCCAATTTGAGCAAATCGATCCTAGAATTATTTGTTTACTAACCTCTTTTATCTTATTCATGTATTATATATTCAAACAGGCACACTTATCAGGCTTTACAGGGCGACGGACAAACTCACTAAAACTCAGCTTGTGGGTTATCCATAGACCGACCTAAACCGGTGATGAGCTGGGCCGATGAATCATATAGAAGAGCTAGCATCTTGAAGACTAATTTTTATATATTTATTATTTACTTGGACTATTTATTTTTTAATCATTTTGGGACACTTTCATTTTGATTGTAATTTTCATTTAGGACCGGCTACCTTAAAAGTGGCATAGTTGTAATTTTGTGCATTTTCTAACCCTAAAGGAAGCAAGTATAAATACTTGCTTAAAGTAGGGTTTGAGGAGGAATTTTTTTCAAATTTGAACATACACTTTACGTGAGGGAATTAGGGTTCTTCCTAGTTTAATTTCTCTTATCAATTTCAATCCCAAGAATTGGAATTATAGCAAGTACAACAAGGGGAAATTGTGAGTTATATCAATTTCTTATTGTTATGTTTCTTTTCATCTCTAGTGAGTCATATCTAGGGTTAGATTGAAGTCTTCTTAGACAGATTTTGATTGCATTTATAATCAAATTATCATTGCATAATTGATTGGTTTTTAGCACTTGTTAATACCATCAATTTGTCATTATACTTGTGGCGTGGAATTTTTTTTGTTGTAAAGAAGATCACGGTTTGAATTTATGTATTGTTGATTGGGATTCTCTTGGAATTTAAGTTGGTTAATTGATTCAATTGAGAATTATCATCTTTGTGGATTTCATCTCCTTGATTTTATCATTTGATTCATCATCCAACAATTAGGGTTCATGCAAATTGTCTCTCTTGTGAACCAAATTTGATCTTGTCTTTTGAGGTTGATAATTGGGTTGTTTTGATTGTGCTTAATCCCCTTTTAGGCACATCATCTTTTGGTATCGGAGCTATATCATTCTTGGATATGCAATCTTCATATATGTTCATATTTGTGGATTTAGAATTATAAAGATTGATGGTTTATGTAATTTGGAGGACTACTTTGATTTCATTGTGTAATTGGTCTTTCAATTGGGTTTTGAATGCTTGGGCTTGGTTTTGAGCACATCAACTTTTAGTATCAAAGCTTGTGGTTGTGAGAAGGGATTATGTGAGTTTGAATTTCGGAAATTTAGGGTTCATGTTCTTACATCTTCAATTCCAAAATTGGGGGTAAATTGAAATTGTTGTTGTAGTTGTTTGAAGTGGAGTGAATTGTCTTGAGTAGAAGTTGAACTTGCTGCTTGTTGGAGTGATTTTTGAGTACTTGTTGAAGCTTCTATGTTGTGGACTTCACCATGAAGGAAGAGGAAAGGTAGTGCATTTTTTAATGCAATTTCGTAAGTGCAATTGTGTAGGAAGAGAATTGTGATTCTTACATTGTTTGTTTTCGGAAAAAAAACTTGTGGAGGAATTGAGCATTTCCAGATTTGAATAGTGTGGAGGATTTGGAAATTGTTTGATTTTCAAAACAAACATTAAGATTGAAGGAGTTAATGTGTGTTTGTTTGAATTTGAAAATCATTTCTTACCAATTGTGGAAGAGTTGCAATTAGTGAAGTGGTTTGATTTTCAAATTTGAATTGTTACTATTTTTGTGTATGAGTTGCGGATTGCTTTGGAGTTGTGTCGTGACAAGGAAGTGTATACTTTGAAGTATTGTGTGTAGAGTTGTTCTTACAAAAAAAAATAAAAAATTGTGGAGGTTGTTGCAGTGTGGTTGTATGTGTATGAATTGTGGTGTAAAAAGGAGTATTGAATTGTTGGTGTTGTGTTTATGTGTTAAGTGAAGGAATTGCCATTTGTGAATTTGTGGAAATTGTATAGAGTTAGGTGCTACACGTTGAGGCTAAAGTGTGAGAGTGTAGTGCATGGTTAACAAACCGTAAAAGGGAAGAGTGGTGTTTCAATTGTGAAGTAGAATTGTGTAGTGTGTGCATTTTCGGAAATTAGAGGAAACACAATTATTATTTTCAGATTTCAAATCAGAATTGAAAGTGTACATTAAGAGGTCAATTTGAAATCTCAAATACGCATTAAGTTATAGTTAATTATGTATCTTTTGAATTTGAAAAAAAAAAAGCCTCTTACCATTTATGGAATATTGCAATTATTGAACTCATTTTGAATTTGAAATTTGAGTTGCCTTTGTTGTTGGAGTTACGGTTTGATATTTGTGTGGAAGTGGGGAAAGTGCACCATGGCTTGAAGAGGAGTGTATGTGTCTGGTGTTGTATTTTTGTAAAGTTAGTGAAGGGTGTGTGTGTATTTTTGGTGTTGTTTTGTGTGTGTTGATTAGAGAATTGTTGCTAGTGGCGTGATTGGTGGTGGAACCGTAAGCAAGGGAGTTTTGTGATGGTGGAGTTGTGCATTTGTGCTTGTGTTAAGGTGCTTCAATTTGTGATTTATTATAGTGTGAAACCTTAACAAGAAAGGAAGGTTTTGAGTAGTAGAATTTAAAATTCAAACAAGTCATTAAAGTGTGAAAGTAATTGAACTAGTTACTTAAACACTTGTAGTTGAATTTAATTCTATCTACTTGAAAGTAGTTGAGTGTACTTCACTTGTAGCTTGGTTATGTACTTGGACGTGGAAGTGTGAGGATAATTATTGTGTTGTTGGGTTTGAACACAATCATGTCTAGTGAGATGTTTCATTATACTAATGTATTGCACCGAACATTGACTACATTTGCTACTAAGGTGAAGAACGAAGCGAAAACTTGTTCCATACCTCTTGTAGAGTACAAGGAAATTTATGTGTCCTTATAGTCGATGGTGGTAGATGTACCAATGTAGTAGCAACATTGTTAGTATCGAAACTAAAACTTGCTACTACTCCACATCCTGAACCGTATAAATTGCATTGGCTTAGTGAACAGGGGAGTTTGCATGTGACCCAAAGAGTTAGGGTACCTTTCAGTGTAGGGGATAAATATTGTGATGAAATCGAGTGTGATATTCTACCTATGTGTACATCCTATATATTGCTTGGCAGGCATTGGTTATATGACATGAGGGGTCTTACATGATGGCTTTAGGAATACTTATGTATTCCAGAAGGAGGGAAAACGAATTATTCTGAATTCGATATCGCCTTCAGAGGTTCAAAGGGTTCAGCAACAAATCAATAGACCATCAGTGGGCCATGAGTAGTTGAACCAACCTTTAGAGCACAAAATTTATCGGTCATAGATGTACCAACCTTCAGAGGATCCTGATGAACAGAGTCAGATGAGCAGATCATTAGTGGACGAAACTGTTCAAGGGTAGTTGTGTTCACATTCAAAGGTACTAGAGGCTCATGAGCAGTTAAGTAAACCATTGGAGGATTTTGAGGGTCAGAGTCAGATGAGCCTATCATCAGAGAGCCAGACTGTTTAGAGATAGTTGTGTTCACCTTTAACGGTTTTAGAAGGCAATGAGCAGTTAGGCCAACCATTAGAAGACCATGAGGATCAGCGACATACAGATGAGTTAGAAAAGGAGAAAATGGTTTCAGTGGAATAGGTTGATACAGGGGCGACTTTAGTGGATAATGGAGCATTATTTGTGTTGCAGATGAGATACATCCTAGAAATGGATGAGAGAAAACAATCACCACCTGTGGTATTTCAGATATTGGAATTTTATAGAGATACTTCTTCAGATGGATTTCTAGGAGAAAATAGAGTCTCTATTGCATTTTATCTTCTAGATTTGAGGACAAATCTTTTTGAGGCTCGAGGAGATGATAGGAATCAAAATCCGACAAGACCTATCATTAAGGCAAAAACCAAAGGATTTCGAATCTTGGTGATGACGGCCCAATTTGAGCAAATCAACCTTGGAATTATTCATTTACTAACCTCTTTTATCTTATTCATGTATTATATATTCAAACAGGCACACTTATCAGGCTTTACAGGGTGATGGACAAACTCACTAAAACTCAGTTTGTGGGTTATTCATGGACCGACCTAAACCGGTGATGAGCTGGGCTGATGAATCCTATAGAAGAGCTAGCATCTTGAAGACTAATTTTTATATATTTGTTATTTACTTAGACTATTTATGTTGTAATCATTTTGGGAAACTTTCATTTTGATTTTAATTTTCATTTAGGATAGGCCACCTTAAAAGTAGCATAGTTATAATTTTGTACATTTTCTAACCCTAAAGGGAGCAAGTATAAATACTTGCTTAAAGTAGGGTTTGGGGAGGCATTTTTTTTCAGATTTGAACATACACTTTACGTGAGGGAATTAGGGTTCTTCCTAGTTCAATTTCTTTTATCAATTTCAATCTCAAAAATTGGAATTGTGGCGAGTGCAATGAGGGGAAATTGTAAGTTATATCAATTTCTTATTGTTATGTTTCTTTTCATCTTTAGTGAGTCATATCTAGGGTTAGATTGAAGTCTTCTTGGATAGATTTTGATTGCATTTATAATCAAATTATCATTGCATAATTGATTGGTTTTTAGCACTTGTTAATACCATCAATTTGTCATTATACTTGTGGTGTGGAATTTTTTTGTTGTGAGGAAGATCACGGTTTGAATTTGTGTATTATTGATTGGGATTCTCTTGGAATTTAAGCTGGTTAATTGATTCAATTGAGGATTATCATCTTTGTGGATTTTATCTCCTTGGTTTTATCATTTGATTCATGATCCATCAATTAGGGTTCATGTAAATTGTCTTTCTTGTGAACCGAATTTGATCTTATCTTTTGAGGTTGATATTTGGGTTGTTTTGATTGTGCTTAATCCCCTTTTAGGCACATCATCTTTTGGTATCAGAGCTATATCATTCTTGGATATGCAATCTTCATATATGTTCATATTTGTGGATTTAGAATTATAAAGATTGACGGTTTATGCAATTTGGAGGATTAGATTGATTTCATTGTGTAATTAGTCTGTTAATTGGGTTTTGTCTGCTTGGGCTTGGTTTTGAGCACATCATTCTCCCTCTGTTTGTCCCTAGCACTAGGAGATAAAGTTAAAGTCTTGTGTAACATATTAATGGGTAAATACTGTTCACCTGTGCCCTCCTTATGTGTTTTTGCAGTCTGATCATCATAGTATTCATACAGTGCTATAGATAGATTTGTAAGCTCAGCTTGTTCCTTTTCATCCTCAACCTCCTCTCCAACACCCTCCATAACAGTCATAACTCTTTTATTAGGACACTGTGCCGTCATATGCCTAAATCCCATGCATTTAAAGCATTTAATTTGGCGTACTTTCCCACTAGTAGTTCCTGGAACAGTTTACCTAATGTTTGGTGCTATTACCTCTTTACCCTTCCTAGAGGTCATGTTCTCCCTATCTGTGTTAGGGGTAGCTCTGTCCACTGTCCTCACTGTCTCACTTACTACCTTTAGTCCTCCTGATCGACCATAAGCTCCTACGGGCCTAGTAGTAGTACTGGGCCTGCTATTCGAAACCCTGAATAAGTTGGATCGCTATTGTCTCTCCACTTTCAAGGCTAGCTAAATAGACTCATCAAGTGTATTGTCTCTCTATAGCTTAACGACACACGCTTTCTCATATTTCAGCCCTGAGACGAAGTGTGCTAGGGTTTGTTCTGGAGGCTCAATTGACCTACATCTAATCATGAGGATTTCAAACTCCTACACATAGTCATCAATTGTCTTGTCCCCCTGCCTTAAGGTCTGAAGATGCATGAAGAATTCCTGCCTATAGTGCTCAGGAATAAATCTTTTCCTTAGAGCCCTCCTCATATCCCTCCATGTTTGTATCTCAGCTTCCCCATCCTTATGCCTACTGATAATCAGATTTTTCTACCATAAAGCAGCAAACCCTGTAAACTCAACAGCAGCCAGTCAGACTCAGGTATTGTCATCAATCTCATAGCATTCAAAGAGACCCTTAACTTTATCCTCCCAATCCAAATAATCATCAGGTGAACCTCTGCCATCAAAAGAAGGCATTTGCAGCTTCACATATTCCAATCCCCTAGGTGGCCTGAAATTCCTATTTAGATAAGGATTAGCCCCAAAGTTGTCGTCCCTCTCTTCCCTATAGGGGTGATGATCTCCCTCCATCCTTCTACCTAAATTTCCTCCTCCCACTACTCTTTCCCTTTGGAGGTTCTGTGGAGCTACCCGAGATGGTGCCTGAGGGTTTACCATCGGTGGTTGTGGTAATGTCATGCTGTCAATCCTGGTTGCCAAAGTAGCAACAATGGTAGTAAGATCTTGGAGTTGTTCTTCCAATGTCCTCTTACCTAAAATGTTATGACCCTGACCTCCACTAACTTGGCTATTGGCCTTATTGCCAATTCCCCCATTCACACTGTCGTTGAACATGTTTGTGATTTGATGAAGTAATTCCACAAATTACAGCACACTCCTTCAACAACACCAACCCACATGTTTAATAACCACAATAATATAATAAGCCCACGTTGCAAGAAATTTAAAGTACAAGGAAATAATTCTTAGTACTTTAAGTAAAGTTAAATAAATGAAGTACACACAACTACCTTCAAGTAGATAGAATTAAATTCAACTACAAGTGTTTAAGTAATGAGTTGAAGTACACATAACTACCTTCAAGTAGATAGAATTAAATTCAACTATAAGTGTTTAAGTAATGAGTTCAATTACTTTCACACTTTAATGACTTGTTTGAATTCAAATTCTACTATTCAACTTTCCTTTTCAAATTGCTTCTTAACTCACACTTCGATTATGAAAAATCAAATCTGAAATCACAATTTGCTACTCCTCACTTCCAAAAATACACAACACAATTTACACTTCTCCAATTGATCAACACTCTTACTCCTCACGGTCCACTTCCAATACACTACACACTCACGGCCAATGATTAAAGGAAGACAAGAATGTTACAATTCTCCAAGTGTACAATAACTAAACACAAGATAGCATTTCAGCAACACAATTGAAATAGACAAAATTGAATCAATGTGCTACTCAACAAAACCTAATTTCTAAATTCTCAATTGTAACAATCCCTCCTCTTAAACCACAAGCTTTGATACCAAATGATGATGTGCCTAAAACCAAGTTTAAGCACACAAAAACCAAGATTGAAAGACAATTAGACAATGTCAATCAACTAGTTTAATAATTGCGCTAATCCTCAGTGTTTATGAACCAATTCTACAAATGTTGACGTGCTCAATCTTAAATATCCAAATGTAATTAGCTTTGATACCAAATTATGATGTGCCTAAAAGGGAGTTTAAGCACATGCAAATGAACCAATTTACAACCCCTAAATGACAAGATCAAAATCAGTTCAAAGGACAACAAATTACGTGAACCCTAATTGATGGAACGTGATCTAAATGATAAAATTCAATGAGATTAAATTTACAATGATGATATTTCTCAATTGAATTAATAACTTAACTCAACATCCAATGAAGTCCCAACCAACAACACACAAAAATAAACCGTGACCCCTCCTCACAACAAGGACAATCCATGCAACACAATGTATAGTAAAATTGATGGTACTAACAAGGGAAAAAATTGATCAATTATTTATAATGACAAGAGAGGATACAATTGACGCTACATTCAGATAAAAAAACTAACCTAATGAACCTTAGATATGACTCATTAGTGATGAAAAGGAAAACACAACGTAGGGAATTGATATTACTCACAATTCTCTATGTTGCAACTCGCCACAATTCCAATTTTTGGATTGAAATTGATAAGAGCCAATGTAGTTAGGAAGAACCCTAATCTCCACACAAAAAAAGTGTTTGCTGCAAATTTCAAGTCTAATCCTCAAAACCTTACTTCAAGTGTTTATACTTGCTCCATTTAAGGTTAAAATGTACACAAAATTACAATTATGCCACTTTAAGGTGGCCGGTCCTAAAAGCAACAATTACAACAAAATAAAAGTGTCCCAAAAAATTACAACATAAATAGTTTAAAGAAAATAATTACAAGTACAAAATAATAAGAATCCCCAAAGAGCCAATGCATTGAGGCGATGTTGATCACAGCGGACCATTGGATGAGAATCTGATGATGTCCTTAATTGATCAACAATGAGATTCATCTAGCATCCTGTAAAGAAATATCATTGTACCTGTAAGATTATCATCCAAATATTTATTAGATAAAGAAAATCAAGTATAAATATGAGTGATTTGGATCATCATCCAAATCAAGTTCCATATCTATCTAGGTCGCTGGAAAGATTCCCATCAGTTTCGCAAATCTCCTATGATGCTCATCTTCTATAAATTGCAACATCTGACAAGTCACTGCAAATCGAGGATAATCATCTTAAGGTACATTGCATCCACCCTTCCTAATTGCATGCTTGATTTTAGGCATTTCGAAATGTAAACAATAAAATGAACATGAATTATGCCTTTTTTTCCTCCACACTTATTTTAAAAATTACTGATAATCAAAATACAATGTTAGGAAGAACAAGGTCAAGCATTTATTTTAAAAATTACTGATAATCAAAATGCAATGTTAGGAAGAACAAGGTCAAGCATGTAATATTATGGATTGCTTTATTTAAGTACATGAAACTAGTCCATTGAACCCTTTAAAGTTCATCAATTAATAATCTAATTTACTAGTTCATGAGCCTATTTCATCTAAAGTAGTAAGAAAATCTAGCAAAAAAATCAAAAGAACATGTTTCAAATCTCCAATAGTCAAAACCATTCAGTTATCTCCCATATAAACCCTAAAATCATAGTTCACTATTTCCATTTCCTCCCCCCCCCCCCTCCCTCTCTCCATCTCATAATTTTTTTGTTTTTATATACTATCTAAAACCTAAATCACATCTAATGCCTAAATTGGATAAAATGTGTCTATTTTAACAAGTTATCATAAACATTAAGCCCTAAAAAAATAATCTTCCATCATCTAACTAGTTTCATGACATAATCACACATTAAGGAGTTAAATTAACACAAATAAAATTATTAAATATCCTAGAAAATAGTAAATCAAAGCCACATTCTACCCATATATCTAGTCTAGAAATAGGAAAAGCAAGAAGGATAAGAAAAAAATAACTAATAGTAATGAAATGAATAAGAAATTAACATAATAGAAGAGGAGCGTACTTGAAATTGTAGGAGAAAGATAAATATATATATATATAAATCCAGAAAAATTGGAGTTTTGGGGTGGGGGTGTGGGTGGGAATTTAAAGATTTAGGGTTTGTAAAGAGAGATGAGAGGAAAAATGTAAGAGGAGAGAGAAGGAGAGGAAGCACGAGGCTTGCTTTTAGTTTAAATAAAGGTTGGATCATGACCAAAGTTCATAACCATGATCATGACCTGTGATCTTTTCCACACCTGCAATTTTGTGCTCATAGGTCATGATCATGATTGTGAACCCTTTTGTGCACACAAATTAAAATTATAAACCTGGAAAGTTCATAGGGCCTTCATAGCGGTATGATTAGTGCTCATGATCTTTTTTGTGAGTTTTTCTTTTCTTTTCTTTTCTTTTCTTTTTTTTTCTTTTGTAGATGGATTATGGGCAAATTAACTTGGGTTGCCTCCAAAGAAGCACTTTTAGCTCTATGTACCCTATCTTTCTTTATCATTCCTTACCATTCCCTTGAGAAGCCATCTTGCCCTATTTACTAGGGTTCAACTTAGTGTTACTTGGTGAGGTCCCCTATGGTCATTCTGGCACCAACCTCTCTATTTAACGTAACTGATTATCTAGATTGTAGATAAAAGCCTCATTATTCCTTAACACGACCTCATTTTCTTAAAAATGTGTCTCAACATTATTAATGAATTGTGTCAGGAGTTCTCCCAATTTAAGCTTCTTCTCATGTTGTAATTGAGGTTATTGCAATCCTTATGGTGGTGGATCATTTGTTTGCTAGTTTTGACCTTCTTAAGAAAGTTAGGCTGATTTCTCTACTTAGGATTGTATGTGTTGCTATAAAGGTTGAACTAGGTTCTAGGGGTGTTACCTATAAAGTTCACTTACTCTATTGGTTCATCCTTCCCCTTTGCAACTTGCCAATCTTGACTTGCTTGCCCTACTCCATAAGTCTCACAAGCTACTGCATGTACTGGTTGTGAAACAATGAAACCATCAAATGTATGGCCTAAGGTACCAACCATTGCAACTAAAGTTGTAATTGCATTTAGATTATAGACCCTTACTAGCTTTTTCAACCTCAACCTTCTTGAGTGCCATTGATACCTATTCATTGCCATTTCGTTGATCAATGTTTAGGCTTGCTCGGGTGTCATAGCATTTAAGGTGCCTCTCATTACTACATCAATCATCTGCTAAGTAGCCATGTTGAGCCTATTGTAGAAAGTTTGAATTTGCATTCACAAAGTCAGTCCATAGTGTGAGCATTTTCTCAACAAGTCTTTGAATTACTCCCATATGTCATATAGACTCTTTAACTCCATTTGAAAATAAGTAGATATGTCATTCCTTAGCTTTACAGTCTTTATAAGGGGAAAGTACTTATTTAGAAATTTCCCTACCATATCGTCCTAAGTCATGATTGAGTCTCTATGTGGCGAGTTTAACCACTATTTTTCTCCACTTTTAAGAGAGAACAGAAATAGCCTAAGCTTAATGGCATCATCACTAGCTTCATTAATCTTAAATGTATCACACAACTCTTGGAAACTAGAGACATGGGCATTTGGATCCTCATTTGGTAATCCATCAAGTTACATGGTCTATTGAAGCATCCAAGTGACAATTGGTTAGATCTGAAAATTGTTTGCAACAATAGTTGGCCAAACAATACTAAAGTTCATTCCATCATTAACCTCTGCCATTATTCTCCATGATTGTTGAATCTTGGTCTTCAAATACTTAGGCTAAGATTACAAACCTTTAACTATTCCTTTGTTGTCCCCTAGGCATGAAGTCCAGAAAACTTAGGATCAGTAACAATCAAAATATTAACAAAGAAGGAATAGAATAAAAAAAATGGTTAGGTTAATAAAGTACTCCGATTTCGTAATATTAACTTGTACCTAAAAACAATGCCAAAAAACTTGATACGGATAAACCTATTCTCTACCTTAAAAAAAAAAGAAAAGCATATTCTTACTAGCAAGTGCACTAAATCGTGTATGCAATATATTACTGGTGAGATTAGGTCGAACTTATAGAAATAATTTAATTACTAGTGCTTTCTCTCTTCCTTTATTATCTAACATTCAAATTAAATTTATAAATTAAAGCTAATAAAAATTAAATTAAAAATAAATCAAACAAATTTTATTAAAATAAAATAATAAATAAAAAACATTAAAACATAAAAGAATATAAACTACATACTCAAACATTGGATTTCCTAGGAAAACTACATATTTTATTCCGTTAAACTCATCTTAATTTTGTTGGATCGTAATAATTCCTAAATTAAATTTATAACTCTTTTAAGATTATTAATTCCTAACTCTTGGTTGCTAATTAGAACTTCTTCCTAATTAAAACTCTTTACGTTACAATAACGCTTTATGAATCTTACTATTAGGTTTCACTATAATCTGGAGGATTTACATTGTCTTATTTCTAGGATTTTGCGCAACTCTTTCTAATTATGTAGATCTAATTACATATAAGATTTCTCAATCTATATATAATAGCAAACATTGAATCAATATGCCGAAATTATTAATTTAAAGAACAAATAAAGAATATGCAATTAGATCTCAATGAATCAAGGATAATAGAATTGAAATAAGAAAAATTAGGAATCCAATCACATAATTCCTATGGTTTCAATGTCTAAAAACTATCTAATCATAATAATAAAAAATAATGATTTATAGTAAAAACCCTTTTAAAACTTGCTGGATTTACACTCTTCTTGACTCCTAGTTGCTCTTAATCAAACCCTAGTTTGTATTCCTTAATACCAAAAAAGTCACTCTTTCTTATCTTCGAAAGCCTTAAATACTAAAAGAAAATTTGTAACCTTAGATACTATCTTGGGCCATGAACACGGTCGTGAACATAGACCATGATCTCATCTAACTTCTTTTCTCAAGTTCCATTGCTCAGTGCCTTCATGGCCAATGATCATGTCTGCGATCTAAGATTATAGACCTTCCTTTTTTTTCTTGCATTCTCTCTAATTGATCACAATCCAATTTCATGGGGCATGATCTTTGGGTGTAATGTCTTTCAAGTTCCATAACTTCTTTAATTTAACTCAAAATTGCTTAGATTTGATCAAATGCTTTCCTTACTCTTAAAATTTACTCCTTAGCTCTTAAAAACAAAGATTCAATTCAATTAAGCATCAAAATTGAGTATAAGACCCATTAAATTCATAAAAACATAATAAAAATCACCTAATAAAATAGGTACATTTAAACCCTATAACTTGCCTTTGGCTGCCACATGAGGATTTTCAAGCATTTGGTCATTTTTAGTATTTTATGTTATTTACCTTCATTTTATTTAGGTTATTTAGACCTAATAGTTACATTTAAGTCCTTTTATTTTGATTTTATTTTATTTTATTAATTTCTTATTTTATTTTAGGATAGTTGGGTTAGAGGTTAGATAGTTTGGTGGTTCTTATTTCAGGATTGAAAACTTGTTTCTTTAAGACTTATTGAGTATTAAGAAATCCAATTCATCTTTCTTTATATCTTGTGTTCTTATGAATCTTTAATTAGATTGCAACGAACTAGTTGATTGAATCAAAGTACCTTAGATCGATGCTTTTTAACACTCCTAAGAGTTTCACAAGTTGTGCATAGTATCATTATTTTATCAGATTACAAACCATTTCAATTTTGCTATCATACATAATATTGAATAAAAAAGTTTGTTCATATCTTTTTAATTTTCTAGTACATAAAAACCTAAAAATACAAAAAGTATTCATTTTATCTCTTACAAATACAAAAAAAACCTAAAAAACAATTATGAGGGTATTTTTAAAGAAATCCCAAATTTGTATTATTTCGCATTAGAGCATTAGGATTTGCAACTTCATGGTAAGTATTGGATATCTCTTAATTTTTAAATTGTGATTTGGCGTGGGCTTTGATTGATGTCATGGTATAATGGCGTATGGTTTGTTATTTATTTGTCAAGAGTTATGGTGATGCGAGATCGGTTTGATCGGATTCCTAACTGATACGAACCATGCCAACGTGTGACGAAACCCAATACCAATACGTTCGGAATTCGTTACCTAAGATGCCAAACACCCTCAAGTGGAAACCGCGACTCGTTGTCTATAAGCGAGACAAGAACCTTGGTATAATATGAAGACGACATAATCGGGATGAAAGACCGATTGATAAGTCGGGATGAACGCCACGGAAATAAAATCCGATAAGTTTTAGGTTAGTTCTTTAAAGAACCAAGAGATGAATTCTCTCAAAAGTGTTTTCAAACTTTCAATGTTGTATGTTCCATATTCTAACCCTAGGAGCTTTATATTAGGGTTTACAATTTGTAACAATAAAGCCCAAAACGACATAACTTAGATAAGTTGCGTAAAAATCAACAAAACAAACATGTAGGCCGGCAGTGTAGACATGAAGGCCGGCGGCCTTGGAGCCGGCCTTGAAATATACACGACCAGCGTTGGAAATGTACACGACCGTGTACTTCTGGCCGTGTATCTTTCTGTGGAAATCTTGCCAATGTACACGACCGTGTACTTTTAGTCGTGTATCTTTCTGTTGAAATCTTGACAACATACATGGCCGTGCCTTTGAACGGTGTATACGACCGTGTATGATTCTGTGTAACCTCCAGACTCCTACACGGTCGTGCCTTGTAAAGAGACACCCTCTTCAACCCATATCCATTATGACTTGTACAAGAGCAAGGGCATTCCCATGGTTGTTCCAATCCATTCCGGCTTCGTAGACATCCTTTATCAACCCGTTAAGTGCTTCCTTAAATCGTTTCGCTCGATTTCTTGTGATTAGTCCAGGTGGCACTTCAAGATGATCTACATTCCATCTTCTGGCTTGGCTCCCATCATGGATCTCATCATTCCCCTCCTCTTGAAAAGGATTTGTCCTCAAATCATCGCCTGCATCAAAAGGACTCAAATCAGTAACATTAAATGTAGCACTTACTTGATACTCACCGGGTAAATCTATCTTGTATGCATTATCATTGATGCGCTCAAGGATTTGAAATGGTCCATCGCCTCTAGGAAGTAGTTTAGATCGACGCTGCACAGGAAATCGCTCTTTACGCATGTGAACCTAAACCCAGTCTCCAGGTTCAAAGACAGCTTGTCAACGACCCTTGTTGGCTTGTTTCATATATTGCTCTTGATACGAACCACGCCAACCCGTGACGAAACCCAATACCAATAAGTTTGGAATTTGTTGCCTAAGATGCCCAAACACCTAAAGTGGAAACCGCGACCCGTTGTCTATAAGCGAGACAAGAACCTTGGTATAAAATGAAGACGCCACAATCGGGATGAAAGACCGATTGATAAGTCGGGATGAACGCCACGAAAATTAATCCGATAAGTTCGATTTAGTTCTTGAAGAACCAAGAGAGGTGCCTCTCAAAAGTGTTTAATGTTCAAAGATGTAAAATTCTTAGTTGTTCTAAACCCTAGGAGCTTTTATACTAGTGTTACAATTCGTGAAAAACAAGTCCAAAACGACGTAGCTTAGATAAGTTGCGTAAAAACCCGAAAACAGAACAAGCTAGCCGGTAGGGGATACACGGCCGTGTACACGACTGTGTACTTTGGCCGTGTACTTTTCTGTGCACATTCCAGTCACATACACGACCGTGTACTTCTGGTCGTGTATCTTTCTGTGGATTTGCTTGTCTCCATACACGGCCATGCCTTTTAGTTGTGTATCTAGTCGTGTATGATTTTGTGCAATCTTGGAATTCCTACACGGCCGTGCCTTGAACATACACGCCCTCTTCAACCTGTGTCTGGTGTGACTTGTATAAAAGCAAGGGTCTTCCTATGGTTGTTCCAATCCGTTCTAACTTCATGATTGCTCCAATCCTTTCCGGCTTCATGGACAACCTTTATCAACCCGTTAAGTGCTTCCTTGAATCGTTTCGCTTGATTTCTTGTGATCGGTCCAGGCGGCACTTCAAGAGGATCCACATTTCTTCTTCCGGCTTGGCTCTCATCATGGATCTCATCAGCTCTGTTCTTCATTCAATGTTTACCCTTGCCTTCTCATGGATCTGTTTAACAAATTTTGCTTTCTTCTTGCCATCTATATTAACATACTCAGAAATAGGCAAAGGTGATAAATCCAAAGGAGTTAGTGGATTAAAACCATACACAATTTCAAAAGGAGTAAACGTAGTAGCAGAATGCATTGTACGATTATAGGCAAATTCAACATGCGGCAAACAATCCTCCTAACTTTTAATGTTCTTTTTAATGACAGCACTCAACAAAGTAGATAAAGTTCGATTTACTACCTCAGTTTGACCATCAGTCTATGGATGACAAGTAGTAGAAAACAATAACTTAGTTCTTAACTTAGCCTACAAGGTCTTCCAGAAGTAGCTTAAGAACTTAGCATCTCTATCCGATACAATTGTTCTAGGCATACCATGTAATCTCACAACTTCCCTAAAGAACAAATTAGCAATATTGCAAGCATCATCTGTTTTGTGACAAGGAATGAAATGTGCCATCTTGGAGAATCTATCCACAACTACAAAAATAGAATCCCGACCATGTCTAGACTTGGGTAATCCTAACACAAAATCCATGGAAATATCTACCTAAGGCTCATGAGGAATGGGAAGTGGGGTATAAAGCCCTTGAGGTTGGACTCTAGATTTTGCTTGCTTATACGTGACACATCGCTCACAAATCCTCTCAACATCTCGTTTCATGTGAGGCCAATAAAAGTGTTCCTGCAATACCCCTAAGGTTTTAGCTACTCCAAAATGTCCCATTAAACCTCCTCCATGAGACTCCCTCACTAGTAATTCTCTTAAAGAACAAATTGGAATGCATAGTTTACTCTCCCTAAACAAGAATCCTTCATGTTTATAAAATTTACCATGCCCACTCTTCTCACAATTCACATACTCCTCACAAAAATCTCGATTAGTAGCATATAATTCCTTAATGTGCTCAAAACCAAGCAATCTAGAACTAAGAGTAGAGATAAGAGTATACCTTCTAGAAAGTGCATCAGCAACGACATTCTCTTTACCTTGCTTGTAGTAGATGACATATGGAAATGTTTCGATGAACTCCACCCAACGAACATGCCTTTTATTTAACTTATGTTGCCCCTTCAAGTACTTCAAGGATTCATGATTAGTGTGGATCACGAACTCCTTTGGCCAAAGGTAGTGTTGCCACGTCTCAAGGGCTCGAACCAATGCATATAACTCCTTGTCATAAGTAGGGTAGTTCAAGGTTGCCCCACTTAGCTTCTCACTAAAGAATGCGATTGGCCTTCTCTCCTGCATAAGCACTGCTTCAATACCTAATCCCGAAGCATCACACTCAATTTCAAACATTTTAGCAAAGTTAGGTAAAGCAAGTGATGGCGCCTGAGTCAGCTTATTTTTAAGCGTATGAAAGGCCTTCTCTTGTTGCTCTCCCCATCTGAACCCCACGTTCTTCTTAATTACCTTATTAAGTGGTGCTGCAATGGTGCTGAAATCCTTCACAAATCTCCTGTAAAAACTCGCTAGTCCATGGAAACTCCGCACATTACTTACAGTAGTTGGACTAGGCGATTCTTGGATCGCACGAATCTTTTCTTCATCAACCTGTATTCCCTGTGCACTAAGAACAAAACCAAGAAACACAAGTTTGTCTGTGCAAAAAGTGCACTTCTTGAGGTTAGCATATAATTGCTCCTTTCGAAGCACTTCGGAAACATCCCTCAAGTGAGATATATGATCTTCCAAACTCTTGTTGTAAATGAGAATATCATCAAAATAGACAACCACAAATTTGCTAATAAAGGTCCTCAAAACATGGTTCATAAGTCTCATAAAAGTACTAGGTGCGTTAGTTAAACCGAAAGGCATTTCTAGCCACTCATACAATCCATATTTTGTTTTGAATGCGGTTTTCCTTTTATCACCTTCTTTCATTCTAATTTGGTGATATCCACTTTTCAGATCAATTTTGGAAAAGACACTAGGCCCATGTAAGTCATCTAACATGTCATCTAAGCGAGGAATGGGATGGCGATACTTTACCGCGATGTTGTTGATGGCGCGGCAGTCAACACACATTCTCCATGTCCCATCCTTCTTAGGCACCAAAATCACAGGCACTGCACATGGACTCATGCTTTCTCTCACGCACCCCTTCTCCATTAATTCATCGACCTGCCTTTGGAGTTCCTTTGTCTCCTCCGGATTGCTCCTATAAGCTGGCTTGTTTGGAATCGATGCTCCGGGTATAAGGTCAATCTGGTGCTCAATACCACGAATAGGTGGTAATCCCTTTGGAATCTCCTCAGGGAAGGCATCTTCAAAGTCCTGCACAATAGATACAACCACACTAGGCAAAGAGTTAGATAGTTCGTTAGTATTAAGACATGTTTCCTTAAAAACCAGTAACAACATAGGTTGCTTCATCACTAACGCTCTCCTCACTACACTCGCTCTTGCCACACAACTCTCCTTTTGCAAGGCTGCACTCTCCTTTTCACACACCACCAAAGTTGATCCCCCTTCAACTTGGTCTCTCACACTCTTTTCAGCTTTCCTCTCTTTTTCCTTTTGATATTGACTTTTGTATTCCTTTTCTTTCTCATTGTCTTTTGCTCTCTCACTCTCCCTCTGCTTTTCACTTACCTTATGTTTTGCAAAAGACTGTTGTAGCTGCAACTAATCCACATACACCTGCTTAGGTGTTAAAGGTTTAAGATTAAAGTTTTTCCCCTTGTGAACAAGTGTATGCTTGTTGGAAAAGCCATCATGAACAACCTTTCTATCAAATTGCCGTGGCCTCCCCAACAACACATGACACGCTTGCATTGGCACTACATCGCATAACACCTCATCCTCATACCTACCGATGCGAAAACCAATAAAGGCTTGCTTACTCACCTTAGTCTCGCCACTATCATTCAACCACTACAATTTATATGGACTAGGGTGTCTAATAGTTTTGAGTCCCAACCTCTCAACAATAAAATTACTCACCACATTGGTGCAACTTCCTCCATCAATGATCAAACTGCAAATATGATCTCCTAGATAACATCTAGTATGAAATATATTCTCTCTTTACACCTCGTCTTCTCCCTTCACCTCCACATTCAAAGCTCGCTTCACTACTGCCACTAACCTCCCTATTGCAGGCTCCTCATCATCACTAGCATCCTCTAATGGAGGCATATCATCTTCTTCACTATCCCCCTCAGTCTCATGTTCACCATCATCATGCAAAATCATAACACGCCTATTCGGACATTGACTAGCAATATGGCCTCTACCTTGGCATTTAAAACATCTAACGTCATGATTTCTAGAAGTAGAAGAATCAGGGTTACCTTGATTACCAAGAGTAGAACCCGCTTGCCTCTACTCTCCTTTTGGTTTCCTAGGTAATGGCTTTTCTTCCTTCTTCCATTGGTTAGTCTTCCAGGTGGATGAACCAGTACCCTGTTGAAACAGTGCATTACTACTACCTTTCCTCCTGTGCTGGTTCTCAACCTTTATAGCCATATGGACCATATCCTCCAATTCTACATAATGCTGCAATTCAACAACATTTTGAATTTCTCTATTCAATCCTGTAAGAAACCTAGCCATGGTAGCCTCTCTATCCTCCTCTACATTCGCCCTGATCATAGTAACTTCCATCTCCTTGAAATACTCATCCACACTTCGGCTTCCTTGCTTAAGAGTTTGCAATTTTTTGTGCAATTTACGATAGTAATACGCAGGCACAAACCGCTTCTTCATCACCCTTTTCATCTCTTCCCATGACTCAATAGGTGGTTCGCCATTCCTTCTTCTATATAACATTAGTTGATCCCACCACACTATGGCATAATCCGAAAATTCAATGGCAGCAAGTTTCACTTTCTTTCTCCCACTATAGTTATGACAATCAAACACCATCTCTACCTTCTTCTCCCACTCTAAGTACGCCTCGAGATCATTCTTCCCTTGGAAAGGAGGAATCTTCATCTTTATGCTACTTAATTGATTATCCTCTCTATTCCTATCTCCTCTATCTTCCCAATCCCTAGTTCCTCTATTCCGATCACTATAACCTCTATAACTCCCGACAGAAGGCTCATCAAAGTCATCACCCGACATTTCATCTCCACCCCTTTGTACTCTCCTAGAACGACTCTCCCTCTTACTCCCTTAGAAGACATTTGTAGATTGCTCTAGTCTTTGCTCTACCGTCTCATGAATTTGTTCCATTCCCTCCTGAAACATTCTCTTGATCTCACCCCTCAACGCCTCAATCACTAACCTAGCATCAAAACTTCCCCTCTCACTTTCAGGAGAATGTTGCCTCGACATAGTTCCTACAGAAAAGATTAGTACTAACACAAATATATATATGATTAAACCTCACGATACATTCCCTTACGTGTTTCACTCAAATGATGATATCACACAGTCACTCATGTATTCTCACAAACAATGATGATATCAACTCGCCAATTCCTCTTCTCAATTCTCTTGGAACTAACCCAAACTACACTAATGCCCTTCCGTAGAATTCAAAACAACTATAGGGTTCGTAAATTTCCTCTTTTTCTTTCCGATTTTTTTTTTTTTTTGCTCTTGATCACGCTCTTTTTTTTGTGTTGTGATTCTTGTTTTTTTTTGTAACAAAATTGAATAGTAGGTACTACACTTTCAATAGACAATTAATACTATGAAATTGAATACTAACAATTGATATGAACGATTAGAGTTAGGGTTTTGATGTTACCTTCCTCAAACCGAATTGATGTGTTAACTAACCTTGGCTCTGATACCAAACTGATGCGAGATCGGTTTGATCGGATTCCTAACTGATACGAACCACGCCAACGTGTGACGAAACCCAATACCAATACGTTCGGAATTCGTTACCTAAGATGCCAAACACCCTCAAGTGGAAACCGCGACCCGTTGTCTATAAGCGAGAAAAGAACCTTGGTATAATATGAAGACGCCACAATCGGGATGAAAGACCGATTGATAAGTCGGGATGAACGCCACGGAAATAAAATCCGATAAGTTCTAGGTTAGTTCTTTAAAGAACCAAGAGAGGAATTCTCTCAAAAGTGTTTTCAAACTTTCAATGTTGTATGTTCCATATTCTAACCCTAGGAGCTTTATATTAGGGTTTACAATTTGTAACAATAAAGCCCAAAACGACATAACTTAGATAAGTTGCGTAAAAATCAACAAAACAAACATGTAGGCCGGCGGTGTAGACATGAAGGCCGGTGGCCTTGGAGCTGGCCTTGAAATATACACGACCAGCGTTGGAAATGTACACGACCGTGTACTTCTGGCCGTGTATCTTTCTGTGGAAATCTTGCCAATGTACACGACCGTGTACTTCTAGTCATGTATCTTTATGTGGAAATCTTGACAACATACACGGCCGTGCCTTTGAACCATGTATATGACCGTGTATGATTCTGTGTAACCTCCAGACTCCTACACGGCCGTGCCTTGTAAAGACACGCCCTCTTCAACCCGTATCCATTATGACTTGTACAAGAGCAAGGGCATTCCCATCGTTGTTCCAATCCATTCCAACTTCATGATTGCTCCAATCCTTTCCGGCTTCGTGGACATCCTTTATCAACCCGTTAAGTGCTTCCTTGAATCGTTTTGCTCGATTTCTTATGATTGGTGGCACTTCAAGAGGATCCACATTCCATCTTCTGGCTTGGCTCCCACCATGGATCTCATCACATGGGATTTAATTGACTTGTTGAGAGGGAGTAGCTACCATTGATTTGTGAGAAAATATTTTTGAGTAGAATGTGAACAGTAATAAGGTAAGAAGGCAAGGATGGGAGTAGGGATTGGAATGAGGAGAGTTTATAAGTCATGCCTAATGTTGATTTATGATTCAATCACAAATTAGTATGATTTTGTTATGCGTGCATAATATCAAATAAACAATTTGGTTTACATTCTTTTAATTTTCTTGTTCATAAAAACGTAAATAAACAAAATTTCCCTTTTATAAATCTACAAGAAAAAAAATTATCATTTTATATTTAGGGGATCCTACATTTGTATTAAACTAATTAATCTACAATTGAAAAGACAAAACCATTTATTTTAAAAAAATTATGTGAGGAATGGATAATAAATGTCTTAATTTAAAATTGTTGTTTGTTTGATCCTCTTTTAAAAGTGTCTGTAGTGAAGTTGACAATCTGTTAAGCCTAAAATTTAATCTTTTCCTTTGTTTTGAAAATATTTTGTAATGCCCCGAAACTTAGGCCACCTTACTACTTGCCACATGTCCTTATCACACAAGAGCACGTTAAGGCTCTAGTCCACTCCAATACCTTTTAATCCTACAATTCCTATACATTAACATTCAAATATATCTAGTACTTCTAACTTAATATAAAAACATTCCAATTCTTCTTTTCAACCTTGAAACCAATCTAACGTAAATCCACAATCAACATCTAATGCAATGGAAGTTTAAAAACTCTAATTAAATACTCTTAACTTCTATCATTATAATCAAATAATAAAATCCTCTTAAGTTCTACTCACCATAATAGTAGTGATAATTATCTTCTTCCTCCTATTTCGGTTCATTCACTCACATATCTCTTTCTAAATTATCAACACCCATTGTATCTACATTTAAAAAAGATATTCCCTAAAGGGTGAGCTAATGCCTTGTACATATAACACAAGCACACATACATGACCAAACACGAACAAGTATCATAGGCATTATGCAGTACTTACATAGAAACAACCATTTCATGATATTCTTTAAGTCCACAAACAACAATAGGGTATTCATGACCTACTTAATACACTTGAAAACATTGGAATATGAATTAGTGATGAGAATTGCTGATATGGGCCTTACACCCATCATCCCTTAAACACTAAAATGTGATGATGGGAATTACCACTATAGGCCTCACACCCATGATCTCTTAAATCACTTAAACTTGGTGATGGGAATCACCACCATGGGCCCTATATGCATGATCACTTAAATACTTAAACCTTAAACCAACCTAGATCATTTCCAAGTATGACTTCATTGGGGACAATGTTACACAAGGATCATTGGGGTACTCCCTAGGGATTTGTTGCTACGGGCCCCTAGGTCGAGCTAAGCATAAACAACATACACTCAAACACTTTATTAGTCTTGTACTTAATCCATTTCAACAATATACTATAACTTAAGCAAATATAAAAAACACACAAGTTACATGTACCTTGAATCCTGGCCTTACGTACATCTAATCTTGAATTTAAGCTAAGCTGAAATCTATACAACAACAATAAGTCCTTCTTAGCCTTGGTTTTACGTTGTAATATTTATAAATGATTTATTTAAAATTTAGGTATTACATTATCCCCCCTTATAAAAAAAAATTTCAACCTCAAAGGTACTTGATTTTGGAAGAGTTCTGGATATTTCTTCCTCATCTCTACTTCTAATTCCCATGTTACTTCTTGTTCTGTTTGGTTAGTCCTTTACACTTTGATGTAAGGGATTGTTCACCATCTTAGTATTTGCTCCTCGTTATCCACAATTTTGATTGGCCTTTCCACGAATAATAGGTTTGGTTGCACATTCAATAGTTCTAAAGCTACTATCTGATTTAGGTTAGGTACATACTTCCTCAGCATAGATACATGGAATATGTCATGTACTATAGCTAAACTTAGTGAAAGAGCTAACCTATAAGTTATTGTACCTATTCTTTCCAAGATCTCAAACGGGCCTATATACTTTGGTTTAGCTTTCTTATCAACTCAAATTTGAGAACTCCTCTTGTTGGAGAAATCATCAATGAGACCTTATCTCCCACTTGAAAATCCAAAGGGTGACTTCTCTTGTTTTCATAACTCTTATATGTAAACTAAGTTTGTATTCTCTACTTGATTAGCTTTTCCTTATCCATTGCCTCCTATACTAATTTTAGGCCCATCATCTGTCTTTCTCCCACTTCATCCTAGTGTAATGGGGATCTGCACCTTCTTCTATAAAGAGCTTCATACGAAGCCATCTAGATGGTCACCTGATAACTATTATTACAGGTAAATTCCACTAGAGATATGTGCTCATTTTAGTTACCTCCAAAATCCAGTGCACATGCTCTGAGCAAATCTTCTAGTATCTGTATAGTCCTCTTAGACTAATTGATGGGAAATTTTCCGGTAACCTAAATGGTTACAAAACTCGATTTGGATGATGATCCAAATCACTCATGTTCTACCTTTATTTCTTTCATCTAATAAATATTTGAGTAATAATCTTACAAGTATAATAATATTTCTCCATGGGATGCTAAATGACTTTCATTTGTTGATCGCAAAGGGACATCATCGGATTCTCATCCAATGACTCGCTGTGATTGACATCGCATCGATGCATTGGCTCTTTGAGGATTCTTATTATTTTTATATTTGTAATTGTTTCTTTGGACTATTTAAGTTGTAATCTTTCGTTTGGGATAATTCTATTTGCTTGTAATTGTCTTTTAGGATCGGCCACCCTAAAAGTGGTTTGTAATTTTGTGAACTTTTTAACCCTAAAGGGAGCAAGTATAAATACTTGCTTAAGTAGGGTTTTGAGAGGTAGCCAAAATTTTTAGAAATAGAACACATTTCACGTGTGAGGTTAGGGTTTTTCCTAAAATCCAAATTGCTTTTATCAATTTTAACACCAAGAATTGAAATTGTGGCGAGTTGCAACAAAGAGAAATTGTGAGTAATATCAATTCCTTTTTTTGTTGTGTTTCCTTTGCATCACTAGTGAGTTATATCTAGGGTTGATTAGGATTGTTCTTGGTCAGATTTTGATTTCATTTTTAATCATTCTATCATGTTATACAATTGATTAGTTTTGACATTAGTTCTAACCATCGAATTTGCTTCATTTTGTAGCATAGATTACCTTGTTGGGAAGGAGGAATACGACCTTATTTTTTATTGTTGAAGATTGGTAATCTCTTGGTATTTTAAGTTGGTTTAGTGATTCAATTGAGGATTTCATCATTGTGAATTTTCATTACCTTGAAATATAGCCTTCGGATCATCTATCACATTTAGGGTTCATGCAATTTTTGTGCCCCTTGGAACCGAATTGATCTTATCATTTTAGTGATTGTTGATTGATTCAATTACATGTGCTTAAATCCCCTTTTAGGCACATCACTAACCATTTGTTTGGGGTTGGAATGCCTTGCTAAATTGCAGTTTAGTGCCTAATGCTTTATGTAAGTTGCTCTAGAATCTACTTACAAACTTTGTATTTCTATTAGAAGTGATGGTCACTAACACTTGATGTAATTTGGCTATCTCTTGTATATATATATGAACTAGTTTCTCTAACCTATATTCTACTCTGATAGGTATAAAATGAGAAAACTTGATCAACTTGTCCACTATTACCCAAACTGTATCTTGCTTCTCTCTAGTATTTGGGAAGGCTGTAACAAAGTCCATTATCACATGCTCCCATTTCCATTCTGGTATTGGAAGAGGATGTAATTCTCTAGCTAGTCTTTGATGTTCTATTTTGATCTACTAGCATGTGAGGCATTTGGCTACATACTTAACTATCTCTCTTTTCATATTTCTCTACCAGTAATGACTCTTTAAGTCCTTATACATTTTGGTGCTTCTACGGTGCATTGTATAGGTTAAGCAATGTGCCTCTTTCATTATCTCTCTCTCTTCAATTCTCTATCTTTTGGCACATATAGTCTCATTTTATATTTTAAGATCCCTTCTACATCCAATTTGAATTTCGGAACCTTGTCCTATTCCATTTTGCTCTTGATCTCTTGAATGTTTTTATCTTTTATTTAACCAGCTTTAATTTTGTCCATTATGGTTGGCTATATTCTTAAGGTAGCCATTTTTGCTCCCTCTTCTAGTGTTAAGATCTTTAGTTCCAATTTGCACATGTCTTCTAATAGCTCTTTCTATAAAGTGATGAGAGTTGCTATATTATCCTGTTTCTTTCTACTAAGGGCATTTGCCACCACACTAGCCTTTCCTGGATGATATTGTATCTCTAGGTCATAATCTTTGATTAGTTACAACCATCTTCTCTACCTCATATTCAGCTCTTTTTGTGTGAAGAGATACTTTAAGCTTATGTGATTAGTAAAAATCTTGCACTTCTTTCCTTATAAATAATGTCTCCATAGCTTCAAGGCTAATACCACGACTACCAACTTTAAGTCATGAGTTAGGTAATTTTTTTTCATAAGGCTTCAGCTGGTGAGATGCATATACTATTACTTGCTTACCTTGCGTCAACATATACCCTAGCCTTTGAACTGAGGCATCACTATACACTATAAACTCTTCTCTATTCTTAGGTAATGTCAAAACTAGTGCTGATACAAGTTTCTCTTTAAGCATTTGAAAGTCGGCTTCACATTTTTCATCCCATTCAAATCTTACATTCTTTTGTATCAGTTTAGTGAGAGGAGTTGCTATTTTGGAAAACCTCTTTATAAGTCTTTTGTAGTAGCTTGCTAGACTTAGGAAGCTTCTTACTTCTATAATTGTCTTCAATTTGTGTTAATCTACTATTGTTCTCACCTTTTCTATATCCACAGATATCCCATCATTATTAACCACATAACTTAAGAAAATTACTTATTCTAACTAGAATTTACACTTACTGAACTTGGCATACAACTTTTCTTTTTATAACCTGTCCAATATCAACCTCAAGTACTCTTCATGCTCATTAGTACTTTTAGAGTATATCAAGATATCATCTATGAAAATGATTACAAACTTATCTAGAAAATTCCTAAATACTCTATTCATTAAGTCCATGAATGCAACTGGTGCATTCGTTAATCCAAAGGGCATCACCAAAAACTCATAGTGCCTATATTTGGTCCTAAATGCTGCCTTCTGAATATCCTCTTCCTCTTCTTTAATCTTTAATTGATGGTAGCCTGATCTTAGATCTACTTTTAAGAACACTTGAGCTTCCTCTAAATGGTCAAACATGTCATCTATCTTGAGGAGAGGATATTTGTTCTTGATAGTGACGTTATTTAACTCTCTATAGTCTATATAAAATCTTATGCTTCAATCTTTCTTCTTGACAAACAAGACTAGTGCACCTTAAGAAGAGACATTGGGTTTGATGAAACCTTTATCCTGTAGATCCTGTAACTGTTTCCTTAGTTCTGCGAATTCCATTGGTGCCATCCTATAGACTGGTTTTGATATAGGTACTGTACCTTATACCAAGTCACTGTTAAATTCTATCTCCCTAGCTGAAGGTAAAATAAGAAGGTCTTCTAGAAACACTTTTGGAAATTCCTTCACTACAAGTACCATTTCCATATTAGCTTCATCACTAGCTTCAATAGATATAGTTGCTAGTACTTTCTTTCCCCATATCTCATAAGTAAGTAATCCAGTAGGTCTTTGCACTTCTAACTTATATTCATAGTACTCCACCTCAGGTATATTAAATTGCACCACTATGTTGTGATAGTCAATGGTGGCATGATATCTTGACAACTAGTTGACACCTAGAATTATGTCAAACTTTATCATCTATAATATTATGAAGTCTATTGGCATCACCCCACCCTGTATCTCTATTTCCACTTCTTTGTATATTCTACTTATCTTTTCTCTTACTCCTAAAGGAGTACTAATGACTAGAAAATCATTCATATTTTCAATAACTAATGCATATGCATATACAAAATTCTCAGATGCACAAGATACAGATACACTAGTATCAAACAGTACATATGCATTGTAGGAGTGTATTGGAAGCATACCTGCAATGTTGTCTACGTCAATGATGTTGATAGAGCCATTTTATACTCAATCTTTATAGTATAAATTGTGTTAAATTATTATTGATTTTATAGAAATCATAAGGAAATGGTACTTTAATTATATCATCGTGATAAATTAGGTTAAATGGAGTCAAGGATGCTAATTCAAGTATTTTAGAGAAGTCATTTACAACTTGGATCAAGACAAGAAATTACACCACCGGAGGAAGCACGGTTTGAGGCACAACCAAGTTTCAAACCGTGTTACACACTGGACAAGAAGGCGAAAATGAGGACTTTGAACAGAGAGAGACACGGCTTAAGGCACGGCCGTGGTGGAACCCGTGGGAGAAACCGTGCTTGAAGCCGTGGTGGAAGCCAGGACCAAGGAGAAGAAAGTGTAGAACATCAACCGATGAAGGCACGACTTGAAATCTGGCCGTGTGTCGAACCGTGGTTCACACTGGGCGTGGATGAAGACTTGAAGAATATGCACAGAGGATAGCACGGCTTGATCCACGGCCGTGTGTTGAGGCGTGCCAGGCAGACGAATCTTCACTTCTCGAAATCTACTTGGAAAAGGAAAGATATTTTCGTATCTTGCTAGTAAAAGATCACATGCTATCCATCTAATAGTATAAATAGAGCCAACCCTAGAGGGTTAGGACAACTTTTGAACTTTTTGATCTTGGGAATCTTGGATCTTGAAGAAGGAAACGCGGAGGCAGAGCAAGCAACCGGGTTCATTATGTTTCTATCTTTTATTTTCGTTTTATTGATGAACATGTGTAGCTAAGCTACTTTTCTAGCCAAAGGGTCATAGATGTTTAATTCTCCACGAATTGTGAGGTCTAATTGACTTGTATTTATTCTATTCTTTGCTTTCGGGTATTCATATATCTTCTGATCGTTTTGTCATTATTATCTTTGTTGATTGGTATGAATAGAGCTCTTCTACTCAATTAGCAAGTTAATATGTTGTCAACTAGCACGCCAAATCCGTAATTGTTTGATTGTTCTAGTCTTAGTGACGCAATAACATGTTTGGTTATAAAAGAGATGATCGAATTCATGTTATGGAGGTGTGTGATCATGTTTAAATAGGTTATCTTATAATCTACCAGCATGAATTGGTGGTCTCTCTAGATCTTAATGCTATTGATAGATTAAATCCTAAGCGCTTGTCTAAGGGTTGTTTAATCAATAAGAGAAATAATTCAAAGCGCTTGTCCGAGGTTATCGAGGAAGTAAGGAGAGATAGGTTGTTAGAGCTTGTTAATAACCATAACCAATTTATCTAGGAACAAGAATAGAGAACATTTGCATCGATGATCAATTCTTAGAATTAAACCATCTTGATTCCTTTGGTTAGGCTTTTACCAATATCTGATTTTTTTACCTTGTTTTACTTTATTTGATTCACAAACAAACCCCCCCATTTTCCTTTTTCTTATTGTTCTCTTTGAATAGAAATATCTTTACCAATCCCTGTGGATTCGACCCTACTCACCACTATATGCAAATCATATAATTGTCTAGGAGTAGGTTTTATTTTTGTTGGATTCGACACCCATCAAATTTTGGCGCCGTTGCCGGGGATTGGTGTCAAATTTATTTCTATTCTTGTATGACTCGTTCTTCTCAGACAGGTGAACTAACTTATAATCCGGAGATTGAGAAGACTCTAAAGAGGTTGCGACAAGAAGCTAGATCATCCCCCTGACCGAACTTAGTATCGGACTTGTCAGATTCATCCTTTGATTCTGAAAAAGAGGAAGACATGGCAAATCTCGGGAGAACCTTAAGGGAGTTGGCTGCACCGGATGTGAATCAATAACCACTTTGTATTCACTACCCCGAACTAGCCGTAGAATTCGAATTGAAATCTGGGTTGATACATCTACTACCTACATTTCATGGTCTTGAGAATGAAGATCCTCATAAGCATTTGAAAGAGTTCCATATAGTGTGTTCTAGTATGAGGCCGCAAGGAATAACCGACGATCAAATCAAGCTACGCGCTTTTCCATTTTCTCTAAGTACTAAAGCTAAAGATTGGTTGTTTTATTTGCCTCCAGGTTCTATAACCACATGGACTAATATGGTGAGACTCTTCTTGGATAAATTCTTCCCCGCATCCAGAGTCGCTGGTATAAGAAGAGAAATTTGTGGTATAAAACAAAGGGACACCGAGACTCTTCATGAGTATTGGGAGAGGTTCAAGCAATTGTGTGCAAGCTGCCCACAACATGGGATATCCGAACAACTCCTCATCCAATATCTCTACGAAGGCCTACTTCCGATGGAAAGAAAGATGATGGATGCTGCAAGTGGAGGTGCCATAGTAAACAAAACTCCTGGTCAAGCTAGGGAATTGATCTCCATTATGGCTGCTAATTCACAACAATTTGGGTATAGGCACGATACGTCTTCAAGGAAGGTAAATGAGGTAAGTGTGTCTAACCTTGAACATCAAATTTCTAATCTTACCTCCCTTGTGCAGCAGCTAGCTCTTGGAAAAACGCAGCAAGTGAAGGCTTGTGGAATTTGCGCTGCTCCTAATCATCCGGCCGACATGTGCCCCACATTGTAAGATGACAATCATGAACATGCCAATGCTGTAGGCGGATTTCCAGGACAACCGCAAAGGAAGTATGACCCTTATTCGAATACTTACAATCCTGGATGGAGGGATCATCCTAACTTCCGATATGGCAATAACCCTCAACATGTCCAACAATTCCAACCAAAGCCATCACACCATGTACCCCAAGCTCCTTCCACTTCAGGTATGCCCCTTGAGGATATTGTTAAGTCTCTAGCTGTGAATACCAAACAATTTCAGGAGGAAACAAAGCAAAGCATTCAAAACTTGGAGAATCAGGTAAGCCAACTTGCTTCAGTCGTAAACAGGTTAGAAACTCAAGGTAAGTTACCTTCTCAAACTATTACAAACCCGAAGCAAAGCGTTAATGCAATTACCTTGAGAAGTGGAGCAGAATTGCAGGGATTAAATAAGAAAGGACATCCGTCTAATCTTGAGGAAGAGACCAAGAACGAGACTTCGACTCCGAGCCAGCAGGGCGACCAGATTAGCAAGTCTCTAGATGAGCCATCGATGGTCACATTGATACCACCTCCTTTCCCCTCCAGATTAGCGAAATCCAAGAAGGAAGCGAAAGAAAAAGAGATTCTGGAAACGTTTCGTAAAGTCGAGGTAAATATTCCTTTACTTGATGCAATTAAGCAAATACCGCGCTATGCTAGATTCCTCAAGGACTTGTGCACTAACAAAAGGAAGCTGAAAGGCAATGAAAAGATTAGTGTGAGTGAAAATGTTTCTGCTATTATTCAGAAGAAGCTTCCTCCTAAATGTAAGGACCCAAGTATGTTCGCCATTCCTTGCAAAATAGGTAGTCTTGGAATCGCTAAAGCCATGTGTGATCTAGGAGCTTCTATCAATGTCATGCCTTTGTCTGTTTATCAACGTTTAAATGTTGGTCTTTTAAAGGAAACGGGTGTTATTGTTCAACTTGCTGATAGGTCCAATGTTTATCCTGAGGGAGTTCTAGAGGATGTTTTAGTTCAAGTCAATGGGTTGGTTTTTCCTACTGATTTTTATGTGCTTGACATGGACGATAGTGATTCTCATACTTCATCGCTGATATTATTAGGGCGACCATTCCTTAAGACTTCTAAAACGACAATCGATGTAAATGATGGCACCCTCACTATGGAATTTGATGGTGAAGTGATTAAATTTAACATTTATGATGCCATGAAACATCCTAACGATATCTCTCCTATTTTTGTTACGGATGCTATTAACCCATTACCACAGGCACCAAGGCTGGAATCCAAATCCTTATCCGAATATTTAGCCAGGAATGTCTAGCCAAAGACGTTAAAGAAAGGCGCTTCATGGGAGGCAACCCATGTAAAAAAAAAAAAAGTTTTGTTTTGCATTAGTTTTGGTTTGTTTTAGTTTTGTTTTGTTTTAGTTTAGTTTGTTTTGATTTTAGTGTAGTTTTGAACTCTTTGGATCAGCTGCAGCAAGGATACATATCATTAGATGACACTTTCCAGAGCTTAAAGGGAGCACTCCAATACCAGGGAAGTACCAATATTTCCTTTCTCTTATTCTCTAATGTCCTTTATGTTGTTAATTCCTCTTCAATTGTGCCAAATTAGGAATAGTGAGGACACTGTTCAAGCTAAGTGTGGGGGAGAGGATAATAAAATATAGCGAATAGAGAACTAACTTATACTCTGAATGTTTGTCCTTAAGCAATTTTAAGCCAAATTTTTTCAAAATTATCATGAAATCTAGAGATTGTACTAAATGTTGTAATAAGCATCTACAAAATGTGAAATTGACTTGTTCAAATGCTTTACTCACCCACTGCTGTGATTAGAATACATGGTTAAAATTAAGTAGTGAAATCTCTAAGAAACAAATTTACCTTGTATTTAGCTTTAGAATTGGAAGTCTAAGAGTAAGTCGAGTCCCTAAGTGAAAAATAAACAAGTTTACTTCTAGGTTATATTAGCTACTGTATACTCTTTGAAGTTGTTTGTAAAGCAATCATAACACTTAGTGAAAAAAAAAAAAAGCATAGCCATTACTCTAATGATTCAACTAATTGAGTTAAGAGTATTCAAACTTGAATGTTAGAGTGAGGAAGAGTCCGTAGGGGTATCTCAAAACCCGGTCACTTGAGTGATGAGCTCGGGATGTTGCCGTCTCAATGAACTCACTATAACAATAAGGGCGAAAAAGGCAAAAGTTCATGAAAAGAAGCGGGCAAAAACCCGTCAAAACAGATGCTTGAATAAATCAAAAGAACATGAATATAAACATTTATTGAATAAAACAAAGATGTACAAAAGGGAGAATATCTAGCAAAGAGCTTATACCATATGCTTTTACTTTATACTGCAAGGATTATATGCTTGATAATATTCAATGAAGTTTAATTGGGTGTTTTTTCCTTAGTGGATTAAGTATTTACTTTTGGAATAAAAATTCTTTTGCTAAACATGAGGATTAAAGTTTGTTTTGTTTAGATTAGCTATTGAATTTTGTCCATAGTAATTTGATCACAGGAAACCAATTGGGTTGAAGTAGTAGACATTAAATTACAAGTCATGAATTACAAATGAATAAGATGCTTGGAATGATGAAAAGAAAGTTTGTATAATCTATGATAGATTTCTCAATTGATTTGATGCAATTGCTTGAGGACAAGCAAGAGTTTAAGTGTAGGGGAATTTGATAGAGCCATTTTATACTCAATCTTTATAGTATAAATTGTGTTAAATTATTATTGATTTTATAGAAATCATAAGGAAATGGTACTTTAATTATATCATCGTGATAAATCAGGTTAAATGGAGTCAAGGATGCTAATTCAAGTATTTTAGAGAAGTCATTTACAACTTGGATCAAGACAAGAAATTACACCACCGGAGGAAGCACGGTTTCAGGCACGGCCAAGTTTCAAACTGTGTTACACACTGGATAAGAAGGCGAAAATGAGGACTTTGAACAGAGAGAGACACGGCTTAAGGCACGGCCGTGGTGGAACCCGTGGGAGAAACCGTGCTTGAAGCCGTGGTGGAAGCCAGGACCAAGGAGAAGAAAGTGTGGAACATCAACCGATGAAGGCACGGCTTGAAATCTGGCCATGTGTCGAACCGTGGTTCACACTGGGCGTGGATGAAGACTTGAAGAATATGCACAGAGGATGGCACGGCTTGATCCACGGCCGTGTGTTGAGGCGTGCCAGGCAGATGAATCTTCACTTCTCGAAATCTACTTGGAAAAGGAAAGATATTTTCGTATCTTGCTAGCAAAAGATCACATGCTATCCATCTAATAGTATAAATAGAGCCAACCCTAGAGGGTTAGGACAACTTTTGAACTTTTTGATCTTGGGAATCTTGGATCTTGAAGAAGGAAACGCGGAGGCAGAGCAAGCAACCGGGTTCATTATGTTTCTATCTTTTATTTTTGTTTTATTGATGAACATGTGTAGTTAAGCTACTTTTCTAGCCAAAGGGTCATAGATGTTTAATTCTCCACGAATTGTGAGGTCTAATTGACTTGTATTTATTCTATTCTTTGCTTTCGGGTATTCATATATCTTCTGATCGTTTTGTCATTATTGTCTTTGTTGATTAGTATGAATAGAGCTCTTCTACTCAATTAGCAAGTTAATATATTGTCAACTAGCACGTCAAATCCGTAATTGTTTGATTGTTCTAGTCTTAGTGACGCAATAACATGTTTGGTTATAAAAGAGATGATCGAATTCATGTTATGGAGGTGTGTGATCATGTTTAAATAGGTTATCCTATAATCTACTGGCATGAATTGGTGGTCTCTCTAGATCTTAATGCTATTGATAGATTAAATCCTAAGCGCTTGTCTAATGGTTGTTTAATCAATAAGAGAAATAATTCAAAGCGCTTGTCCGAGGTTATCGAGGAAGTAAGGAGAGATAGGTTGTTAGAGCTTGTTAATAACCATAACCAATTTATCTAGGAACAAGAATAGAGAACATTTGCATCGATGATCAATTCCTAGAATTAAACCATCTTGATTCCTTTGGTTAGGCTTTTACCAATATCTGATTTTCTTACCTTGTTTTACTTTATTTGATTCACAAACAAACCCCCCCATTTTCCTTTTTCTTATTGTTCTCCTTGAATAGAAATATCTTTACCAATCCCTGTGGATTCGACCCTACTCACCACTATATGCAAATCATATAATTGTCTAGGAGTAGGTTTTATTTTTGTTGGATTCGACACCCATCAGATGTCTTGGTGCTACTACTACCCAATAGCAAACACCCTAGTAAGAACTCTTTAGCTGAGACCCCCTACGTATGGTTTACCACCCTATCCCCTCACTAGAGGTTTGACTATTGGATCGGGCTTGCCTTCTCCTTGAGGACAATTAATTACTTTAAATCCCCTCTAATGGCACACATGACAAATACTCATGGGAATTGACCTCTTGGTGCAGTGTCTACTAATATGTCCAATCTTTCCATAGGAGAAGCATGCCCCATCTAGCCATCTGCACTCTCTCAACTCATGAGGACCATAACATCTAGTACATTTAACAAGTGGGCCTACTGTAGGAAATGTCAAAGGCACTTATTTGATTTGTAAAGGAGGAGCTACAACACTCTGTGTTCTGCCTTATTGCACATGGTGTCTTTTGCCCTTATCTTGCCCTATTCCACTTAAGGTAGGTCTTTTTCCTAAAGCTATTGCTACTCTACAGCGCCTTTATTCTTCAATACTCTTTTTGTTCTTCTCAAGGTATTTGGCCTTATCAACCATTTCAGCGTAGGTATTTAGCGGAAAGTCCCCCACTGCAAGTTGTAAGTCTAAATTTAAGCCTCTTAGAAATCTCTTAACTTGGGGCCTATTGACGTTACGCACATTCTTAAGAAGGAATGGGATGAGGTGGTTTAACTCTGCCTCATATTCTTTAATTGTTCGGTCCCCTTGTTCACAGTTGTAGTATTAGTTTTCCATCTTATCTCTAGAGTCATTGGGGGAAGTACCTAATTAGCTTAAAACCAAGATTAAGCACATGTAAAACCAATTTGAAAGACAATCAAACAATGTCAATCAAACTAGTTCAACAATTGCACAATTCCCTAATATTTATGAACTAATTCTTAAACAATGGCATGTTCATTCTTAATTCCAAGTATGATGATGCTCTGATACCAAATTATGATGTGCCTAAAAAGGAGTTTAAACACATGCAAATAAACCAACTGAATAACTCCAAAATGATAAGATAAAAAATTGGTTCAAAAGACAATAAAATTGCATGATCCCTTATGATGTAAGACGAGTCGAATGTTATAGTTTCCAAGGGAACAATATTACAAAGATGAAATCCTCAATTGTAGCACTAAATACACTTGAAATCCTACGTGATTAACACATAAAACAATAAGATCCAATTCCGTGATCCACTTCCCAAACAAATTGATCTACAGTTCAAATGAGGCTAAATTGAAGGTTAAAACCAATCAATTAAGCAGTAAGAATTTGATTACAAATGAAATCAAATCTGATCAAGAAAACATCTAATTCAACCTTAGATATAACTCACTAGTGATGAAAAGGAAACACAATAAAAAGGAATTGATATTACTCACAATTTCTCCTTATTGCACTCGCCATAATTCCAACTATTGGTATTGAAATTGATAAGGGCAAATGAATTAGGAAGAAACCCTAACCATCTCACGTAAAATGTGAAGTCTATTTTGAAAAATTCTCCCCTAAAAACCCTACTTAAGCAAGTATTTATACTTGCTCCCTTTAGGGTTAAAAAGTTCACAAAATTACAATTATGCCACTTTTAGGGTGGTCGGTCCTAAAAACATAATTACAAGCAAATGAAAAGTGTCCCAAAAAACTTACAACATAAATAGTCTAAAGAAAATAAATTACAAGTAAAAATAGTCTTCAACATGCTAATTCTTCAATAGGATTCATCGGCGCAACTTATTGCTGGTTTAGGTCGGTCCATTGATAACTTACAAGTTGAGTCTGAGTGAGTTTGTCCATTGCCCTGCAAATCATGATAAGTGTTCCTGTTGGAAGATACAATACATGAATAAGAGAAAAGAGGTTAGTAGAAAAATAATTCTCGGGCTGATTTTTTAAAAATGGGCCTTCATTGCTAAGATTTGAAATCCTTTGGTTCTTGCCCTAATGATAGGTTTTATTGGATTTTGATTCTTATCAGTACCTTCGATAGAATAGATCCTTAAACACAATCCAATTCATGCATTCTCTTGCAAGTTTAGGAATTGAGCCCCACCATTTTGCTATAGTTCCCTGTAGCATAATTGCAGCATAATTGAACTTCCTATCTTTTGGTATCTGAAAGACAATAAAGGTCTTCTCCATTTCCTATACCCAATCTTCAGCTTCAATTGGGTCATCCACTTTTGGGTTGAATTCTTTGGCTACCCTGATGAACCTATCAAAGTTAATGGGTTCTAATGTGTCTAATTCCTATTTAGAACCAAGTAATCTCAAACCCAACAGATGAATTACAACAAATACAATTCCGATAATCAAACGAACAATAATAACAAGATAAAAACCCTAAACCCTTACCAGATATTACACACTAGCAAGAGATTAGTCTTAGCATGGATTTGTTGATATGACGCACAACAAGCTCGATCTTGTCACTTGCTACAATCCACAGGATTGTGATGTGCCTAATTCCAAGCTTAAGCACAATCAAAGAATCAAGGAAAACTCCTCAATTCACAAAACGCAAACCGGTTCACCTAGTAAGCAATTTCACGTGAACACCTTGTAGAATTTGATGGAAATGGTTGTTCAAATGATATAATTGTAATCTCTAATGATAATTTAACCAAATAACCACAATAAGGCTTGAGAATCACGTGGAAATCAGATCAAAATGAAGCAACACAAACCGTGAATTCCACTTCCCCTTTCAATACCAAATTCACGTCACAATGCACTAAAAATGATAATGAATTCAATAACTAAAAGAACAATCAATCTTACAAGATTGATGTCCACGAATTACAATAACCAATAAGTCCAAGAAAGATTCAAATCTACCCTAGATATGACTCACTAGAGAAGAAATGAACAATAACAAAGATGAATCGATATTACTCACGATTTCTCCTTGTTGCACTCGCCACAATTCCAACTTCTTGGGATTGAAATTGATAAGAGAATTTTGGAATTAGGAAACCCTAAGCTCTCTCACGAAAATGTGAAGTGTTTTTCTGCAAAATTAGCCTCCTCAAACCCTCTCTTAAGCAAGTATTTATACTTGCTACTCCTAGGGTTAAAAGTCCTCAAAATTACAAGTTTGCCACTTTTAAGGTGGCTAACCCTAAATGAAAATTACAAGGAAATAAAAATGTCCCAAAACCAAAATACAACTAAAATAGTTCATAAAATGAAAAATACATAAAAGAAATGCTCTTCATGATACCGATCTTCTATAGGATCCATCGGCCCAACTCATCGCCGGTTCAGGTCGGTCCATGGATAACCCACAAGCTGAGTTTAAGTGAGTTTGTCCATTGCCCTGTAAAGCATGATAAGTATTCCTGTTGGAATATAAAATACATGAATAAGATAAAAGAGGTTAGTATATAAATAATTCCGGGGTTGATTTGCTCAAAATGGGTCATCATCGCCAAGATTCGAAATCCTTTAGTTATTGCCCTAATGATAAGTCTTGTCGGATTTTGATTCCTATCATCTCCTCGGGCCTCAAAAAGATTTGTCCTCAAATCTGGCAGATCGAATGCAGTAGAGACTCTATTTTCTAAAAGCAATCCATCTGAAGAAGTATCTCTACAGAATCCCAATATCTGGAATACCATAGTAGGTGATTGTTTTCTCTCCTCCATTTCTAGGATGTATCTCATCTGCAACACAAACATGGGCTCATTATCTATTGATGTCTCCCCTGTCTCAACCCATTCCATTGAGTTTGTTTCCTCTTTTTCTGAATCATCTATATGATGCTGATCCTCAGGGTCTTCTAATGGTTGGCCCAACTGCTCATTACCCTCTAAAACCTTTAAAGGTGAACATAACTGTCTTTGAATAGTCTGGCTCTCTGGTGGTCTGCTCGTCTGACTATGATCATCAGGATCCTCTGAAGGTTGGCACATCGGTGTCTGACAAATTTTATGCTCTAAGGGTTGGCTCGTGTCACTAGAGCCCTAAAAAACCTTTGAAGGTTGGCATACTTGCATCTGCACAATTTGGTCCTCCTAGTCTAGGTAATCATTTGCGGAATCCCTACCATCAAATGAAGGCATCTGTAGCTTCGCACACTCTGGTCCTCGAGGTGGTCTAAATTCCCTGTCCGGGTATGGATTAAGCCCAAAATTATCATCTCTATCTTCCCTAAGATCATGATAATCTCCCTTTACTCTAGGTGGTGCCTGAAGGTTTACCACAGGTGGTAGTGGCAATGTCATCCTATCAATCTTTGTTGCTAATGTAGCAACAATTTTGGTAAGGTCCCGAAGTTGTTCATCTAGAGTTCTTCCATTTGTACTTCGACGACTTGGTCTGCTACCCACTTGGCTATTGGCCTCATTGCCAATGTACCCATTCACACTATCATATGACATGTTTGTGGATGTGATTAATCTAAAGTACAAATGTAATCTCAAATAATTTATAGCACACTCCCTTTACTTCACCACGTCACAATAACAAGTTTGGATAACAACACATACACTTGTACACCCACGGTGCAACAAGTCACCAATGCAATAAATACTTCTGATCACTTCAAGTATATTAGAATAATTGAAGCACAAATTAATACTTCCAAGTAGTTAAGATATTGACTTCAACTAAGCAAGTGTTTAAGTAATAATACTCAATAACTTCCACACTTAAATGCTTATATTTGAATTTCAAACTTCACCACTTAAATTTCCTTTCTTGCTAAAGTTTTACACCCACAATGAGTCTTAATGTGCAGCACCTTGCACTACACAAAACTCCACAAATTTGCACCACCACACACACCTCAATCACGGTGCACTCACTTCAACAAGAACTCCTACGGCAACAACAACAAAATGTACTCCACTTCTATGACAATGATAACAAATGACTACAACAACAAATACACTTTACTTCCATGGCAATATTAACAAGATGTACTCCACTTTCCACAAGTTCTAACCGTAACTTTAAAACAAAATGGGCAGCAACTCAAATTTGAAATTCAAACCAATTCACTAATTGCAAGCCTTCTTCAATTGGTAAGTAATGAATTCAAATTCAAATAGCAATCATTAACTCCCACAACTTAATTGCATATGTTTGAATTCAAACAATTTCCTTACTAATTAAAACTCAATGCAATCTGCAAATTGTACTCCTCTAATTCACAATTACACAATGGAAGTCACAACAACAACTAACACATCTCCTCATGCCACAAGCTACTTCACGACAAGAATTGGTAAGTTTTACAATTTAAAAAAATTTGCTAAAGTAAACTTAACTTTGTACTTCTACTCTTCCACGTGAATTAGTGTCCACAAAGTGATATAATAACCTTCCCAAACTAACTCCAACAATCAGCAAATCAAATCCCAATCTAAACTAATTTCGCAATCTCAAACAACAACAACAACACAATTGCGGTTTTCACTTGATTAACCCAAATTGATGATCACTTCCATGAAATTGAATGAAACCAATTCCCTTCTCTCAACATGTGCTCTGATACCAAAATATGATGTGCCTAATTCCAAGCTTAAGCACAATCAAAGAATCAAGGAAAACTCCTCAATTCACAAAACGCAAACCGGTTCACCTAGTAAGCAATTTCACGTGAACACCTTATAGAATTTGATGGAAATGGTTGTTCAAATGATATAATTGTAATCTCTAATGATAATTTAACCAAATAACCACAATAAGGCTTGAGAATCACGTGGAAATCAGATCAAAATGAAGCAACACAAACCGTGAATTCCACTTCCCCTTTCAATACCAAATTCACGTCACAATGCACTAAAAATGATAGTGAATTCAATAACTAAAAGAACAATCAATCTTACAAGATTGATGTCCACGAATTACAATAACCAATAAGTCCAAGAAAGATTCAAATCTACCCTAGATATGACTCACTAGAGAAGAAATGAACAACAACAAAGATGAATCGATATTACTCACGATTTCTCCTTGTTGCACTCGCCACAATTCCAACTTCTTGGGATTGAAATTGATAAGAGAATTTTGGAATTAGGAAACCCTAAGCTCTCTCACGAAAATGTGAAGTGTTTTTCTGCAAAATTAGCCTCCTCAAACCCTCTCTTAAGCAAGTATTTATACTTGCTACTCCTAGGGTTAAAAGTCCTCAAAATTACAAGTTTGCCACTTTTAAGGTGGCTAACCCTAAATGAAAATTACAAGGAAATAAAAGTGTCCCAAAACCAAAATACAACTAAAATAGTTCATAAAATGAAAAATAAATAAAAGAAATGCTCTTCATGATACCGATCTTCTATAGGATCCATCGGCCCAACTCATCGCCGGTTCAGGTCGGTCCATGGATAACCCACAAGCTGAGTTTAAGTGAGTTTGTCCATTGCCCTATAAAGCATGATAAGTATTCCTGTTGGAATATAAAATACATGAATAAGATAAAAGAGGTTAGTATATAAATAATTCCGGGGTTGATTTGCTCAAAATGGGTCATCATCGCCAAGATTCGAAATCCTTTAGTTATTGCCCTAATGATAAGTCTTGTCAGATTTTGATTCCTATCAGATTGATAACAGTATAAGAAGAATGAGAAGACTCAAACTTGCGTATTTCTCAATGATCAAAAGTCTATTTTGTTTCCATTACAAAGAGGTATTTATAGTACTAAGGGTAAATAAACTCAAAGCTACCTAAAACAACCGGTCTAATGGAGTAAGCTGCCAGCCTTGAAGACATTTAGGTTGTCGGCCTTAAAAATGTGCACCGTTGACTTTGAAAGGAAAATGCTACTGCCTTGGAGACTTACACCATCAACCTTGAGGGCTGGCTTAAATACATAAGATGTTGGCCTGGAAGGCCGACCTAAATAGTTAGGCCATCGGCTTTTATAGCCGGCTTAAATGTTTATACAGCCGACCTTTATGGCCAGCCTAAATAGGTTCACCACCGGCTTTTGTGATCAAGTGAATTTGTAATTGTCATGATTTGTTTCCCATCATCTCCTTGGACCTGTGGAAGATTTGCCCTTAAATCTGATGGTTCTTCTATTTTAGATGCAAATTTTTGTGATTTCTTGCAGAGACTAATCACTATGGCGATGAATTAAAACCAAGTCGCTTGGATTGAAAATCTTGGTCTACCTATGTTTGTTACCTTGAAGTTGTAGTTACCCTTAAGTCTTCTTAAGATGTTCAGAAGCCTTTTGATGAAGCTTGTAAATCTCCCAAGATTGTTCCACCCTACTCAAGTTTTCTTTCAATTCCTTCTACCCCACGAATAAAGACTTCTTTCCAATGGTTTTATCAATCTGTTTTTGGGCTTCTTACATCTTAGATGGTGACATAAGATTCAACATAATTCATTCACCATCCTTCTGAAACACATAGGTGTTCCTAAACCCATCATACAACATTCTCCTATCAGATAACCACAGTCTACTAAGTAGTATATGTAATGCACACACAGTAAGAACATCACAAACAATCTCATCATGGTACTTTTCCCTTATGCTGAATGGAACCTTAGCCCTCTGAGTGACATGCGGACTATCTTGTTCACTTAACCAGTGTAGTTTATATGGCTTAGGGTGTGGGGGTAGTGACTAGTTTAATTTATTCATTAGTGAAGCAGTTACTACATTGGTGCAACAACCACGATCAATAAGAAGAGCATAAAGGTTACATTGAACCCTATTGGAAATATGGAATAGGTTTTCCCTTTGTTCTTCATCAATAGCTGGAAAGCTAGTCAATACCTTACGCAACACGTTGATAGCCAAATACTAATAATTTCCTATGTTTTCATGTGCCTCAACATTTGCATCCTTATAGTACTCATTTAGCATTGTTGACAAATCTGTTGGCTCATGTATCGTTTCCTCACCATCCTTACTCTCCATCTCCATAGTAGTCATTAACCTTTTGTTTAGACATTGAGCAGCTATATGTCAAAAATGTAAACATTTGAAGCATTAGATTTGACAAGTCTTCCAACTTGATGACCTAGCCACTATCTGCCTAATGTTAGCCCCAGTAACTGCTTTTCCTTTTCCAAAAAATTCTATCCCCTCAATTGTTAGTAACAATTGCATTCTCCTCCATATTCTTATCAATTCCCCCTTTGTCAATCTATTTACTATCTAACCCATATAGTTTAGTAGATGATACATACCTGTTACTCACTACCCTATATGGATTAGAATGCCTCTATCTCTCAACTTTGAAAGCTAACTGGATGGCCTCATCAAGGGTGTCATATCGTTGTAGCTCTACTATATAGGCGATCTCATATTTAAGACTAGACACAAATCGTGCCATAGTCTATTCCGGAGGTTTGACTACTCCACACTGAATCATTAGTGTCTCAAGCTCTTGCATATACTTATCTATGGTTTTGCCTCCTTATCTCAATGTTTGGAGATGTATGAATAGCTCATGTTTGTAATGTTTTGGAATAAACCTCTTCCTCAAAACCCTTTTCATCTCCTACCAAGAACGAATCTCAATATCACCATCTCTCCTCCTACTGGCCACAAGTTTCTTCCACTATAAGGCGACATACCCTATAAGCTCAACTGCTGCCAAATGTACTCGAGTGTTGTCATTGATTTCATAAAACTCAAAAAGTCTTTCCACCTTATCCTCCCAATCAAGATATTCTTCTATAGATCCCCTTCCAGCAAATGAAGGCATATGCAATTTCACATATTCTAGACCCTTATGTGGCTTGAACTCACAATTAAGATAAAGTTTATCCTTAAAGTTATCATCCCTTTCCTCCCGATAAGCATGATAATCTCTTATAACTTGCCCGCCCCTATTTCCTCCTAATGCTCCTTCCCTACATATAGCATTAAGGGCTACCTAAGGTGGGGGTACTAGTAGATTTTCCACTGTCTATTGGGGTAACGTCATTTGATCAATCCACTTTGCTAGATTAGCAATAACAATGGTTAGGTCCTACAACTGTTCTTTTAAAGTTCTCCTACCATCTATAGCATGACATCTTTGACCTCCTCCTACTTGATTGTTGGCTTCATTCCCAATTCCTCCATTTACACTATCATTCGACATTCTTCGTTGAATTGTAGTCTCAATACAGGAATTCCCGAATCACAATCACACAACATAATAATACCCAACACATAATCCTTAAATTTCAATCTCTGCTCAATCCCCAATTCAATTCCAATCAAACCCAGCATAATTGACAATACAAACCTTAACTTTAATTTTCTATCAATAACCAAGTCACAAGCTCTAATTATAATCACACACAAACTGTAACACAACCCAAATGTCAACCAGTGTTCAATTCCAATTCAAATTTAATCAACCCAACACAATTCACAATATAAACCCTAATTACAATCCATTAGCAAATAACCACGTCACAATCCCTTCTCTCAATCAATGCACCGGCACCAAAATATGATGTACTTAATTCCTATTCAGAACTAAGCATTCTCAAACCTAACGGATGAATTGCAAACAAACATAATTCCGATAATTAAACGAATAATAATAACAAGATAAAAACCTTAAACCCTTACCAGATATTACGCACTAGTAAGATAATAGTCTTAGAACAGATTTGTTGATATGACGCACAATAAGCCCGATATCGTCACTCGCCACAATCCACAGGATTGATAAGAGTATAAGAAGAATGAGCCAACTCAAACTTGTGCATTTTTCAATCGTCAAAAGTCTATCTTGTTTCCATTATAAAGAGGTATTTATAGAACTAAGGATAAACAAGCTTGAAACTACATAAAACAACTGGTCAAATGGAGTAAGTTGTCGGCCTTTAAGACATTTAGGCCGCTGGCCTTGAAAATGTGCACCGCTAACTTTGAAAGGAGAAGGCCACTGGCCTTAGAGACTTACATCGTTGGCCTTGAGGGCCAGCTTAAATACATAAGCCACTAAGCTTGAAGGCCGGTTTAAATAGCTTGGCCGTTGGCTTTTGTGGCCGACTTAGATGTTTGCACTGCCGGCTTTTATGGCTAGCCTAAATGGGTTCACCACCAGCCTTTGTGATTTGATTTTCCATCAAGTGAATTTGTGATTGTCATGATTTGATTCACATTAGGTCCATTGATAGTTCTGTGTTGTGGGAGATTGGGGGTATGTTGTTGTTGTGTCAATAACCCTAACAACCAATTCACAGTTTGTAGTAGTTGCTTTAGCCATTTGGCCTCTTTCCCCCTATGGCTATTGACCTTGGTTATTCCTTTCATTTGGGTTGCCGCATTTAGCACCCCTTGCAACTCTTGATTCGACGATTCTTCTTAGAGGCATTCTATTTAAGATGAAACAACTGGATGTACTTAAGTTAGTATCAATTAATGTTAGAATCATGTCATGTAGATATATACACATATACCTCTACACATGATATTTACTTATATATATAACTTAATAGTTGGAATAAATGAAAATAAAATAGTAATACAATAAAATAAATTACTAAATAAATAATGTCCCATATTTTCCTACTCTCTTCATGTCTCACCTTCTTATAGATCAAATACTTAATTTTTCTAAAGATCATATCTTATGCTTTATTATTTGAAACTTATGTCTAATGATTAATACTTAATTTTCTAAGGATTAACAAGCCTAAGTTCTTCAAGATCATCTACCTATGCTCCATAGATCAAAATATAATTCCTATAGATCATCAACCTATTCTTTATATATCCAAACTTAATTCCTTAAAGATCATAAACCAATGCTTTGATACCATCTAAGTCGTAACGCTTCAAAACCCAGGGCGTGCTACTACTCGCTATGTGTCCTTATCACACAAGAACACGTTAAGGCTTTAATCTGCTTTGATACATCTTAAACCTACAATTCCTATACATCAACATTCAAATATATCTAGTGCTTTTAACTTAATATATAAACATTCAAATTCTTCTTTTAAACCTTGAAACCAATCTAACATAAATCCACAATCGACATCTAATGTAGTGGAAGTTTAAAAACACTAATTAAATACTCTTTAGAAACTTCTATCATTACAATCAAATAAAAAAATTCTCCCAAGTTCTACTCGCCATAATAGTAGAGATAATCATCTTTATCCACTTGTTCTAGTTCATTCACTCCCATATTTCCTTCTAGATTATCTACATCTAAAAAAATATTCTCCAAGGGTGAGCTAATGCCTAGTATGTATAACACAAGCACACACGCATGAACAAACAACAAGTATCACAAGCATTATGTAATACTTACATAGCAACAACCATTTCGTGATATTCTTTAAGCCTAAAAACAACAACAAGGTACTCATGACCCACTTAATACACTTAAAAACATTGGAGCATGAATTGGTGAATGGAACTACTACAAGCCCTACACCCATGATCCCTTAAACACTTAAACGTGGTGATGGGAATTGCCACTATAGCCCCTACACCCATGATTACTTAAACACTTAAACCTTAAATTAACTCAGATCATTTCCAAACACAACTCCAATAGGGATAAAGTTACATAAGCATCATTAGGGTGCTCCCTAGGGATCTACTACTATGGGCCCTAGATCGAGCTAAACACAAATAGTAATCACTTAAACACTTAATCAGTCTAGTACTTAATCTATTTCAACAATATCTTCTAACTTAAGCAAACACAAGAATTATGCAAGTTACACGTACCTTGAATCCTAGCTTTAAGCACGTTTAGTCTTGAACTTAAGCTAAGCTGAAATCTGTACAATGTCAATAAGTCTTTCTTAGTACTAATATAAGAATAGTATAATCCCATAATTCTCTTAATCTATTAGATTGTCTAAGGTCTTACTAACTATCGAGGAAGTGTGAAAATTAGTTTAATTAGAAGTTAAATAGGTAAACAATTAGGTTATGTTTCACTTAACATGACCATGTTGGAGGTCGTGTAGCTCAGCATGAGATAGTACATAGCATGTCAAAGGTCGTGTACCTTTTTGTAAGGTTTGGGTTTATCACAGGTGAGACATAGCTGTGTTAGGAGGTCATGTATCATTTTGTAAAATATAGGTTCAACACGATCATGACACCACCATGCTAGGAGGTTTTGTGTCTCTCTATAAGGTTTGAGTTTAACACGGAAGTGACATGATTGTGTTAGGAGTTTGTGTATCTTTAAGTTTAACATGGGCATGACATGGTCATGTTGGGAGGTCGTGTATCTCTCAATACGTCTTATGAACCCTGATTCCTCTATACCAATTCATCCTAATTTCAGTTCTTTTTGTTCTTAGGTTTAATTTATTCCTAAAACATGTATTTTCTAATCAAAATTATGTTGATTAGAATGCTTACTTTGAATTTTTTGCAAATTGAATCCTTGATCCATTTATTCTTGTGCTTATTACATTTCATTCCTTGATTTTGATTCTAAGTGATTAAGATAATGTAACTAGGGTAAATTTTCAATTCAATATTCTAACTAACACTTTTATAGTAAAACCTTATTCAAACAAGATTGGATTAGAATCTTGTTGATTTCCCTTTAGTTGCCTTTATGTCTTCTCTAGAGCATTTCCTTATCTTACTATTGTTTTACTATGAGGAGGTGAAAAAGATAAGCCTTAGGTCATAACAAAGTATTTATACTTTGTTCATAAAATGACCCAGTTACCCCTTAAATTTTATGAAATCTCTATCCTTAGCCTTGGTTTTATGTTATAATATTTATAAATGATTTATGTAAAATTCATGTATTATATATTCTAAGCATGGCTAGCTTAGTATAAACTGTTTACTAAAATTAAAGAAAGTCTTATTTTTTTGGAAAATCTTTTGAAAATAATCATTTTTAAAAAAGAAATTATGGTGTCACCAACCAATTGAAGTTGGTGAAAAAAGATGGGTTAGAAACAAGTGGATGGAATGGTTTTAACATGACTGCTAGTCTACTTTTATAACAAATATCTTTGGAAAAACACTAATTCAGGATTTGAGAGGTGAATTTATTAAAACCTTATTACTTAAAAATAGCTATTTTTAACTAAAAGAATTATCATTCTTTTCTCAAACTCACATAATAAGCAAAGGAAATGTAATTACATGGTTATTAGAAAGGATATTTCTTTTATTTTTTCCCTTCTTATTTCTTTTTCTAAATCATTCCTAGTAGTAGTATACTATACAAAAACCTTATGGCCATGCAAAATATCTAATTAAAATCAAACCAAGTATAAAAACTTATCTTTTTTTAACCACTCCATAGGATGCTTACATATCTGCTAGCTGGAAAAAGGGCATTGTAGTTCAATTATTATTTTATATAACTTTAGTACTATTGACAATCCATTTTTGCACCCTCTATGTTTTAGACCTTTTCAACTCGTTAAAATGTCATAATTAAGAAAAAAGAAGACAGAATTATAGAAATTAGAAAATTAGGAAAATAAATGTTTTTGGGTCATTTAGGTAGTCATTAATAGCCCATTCACTTGGGGGGAATGGCTATTCCATTCCCTCCTTATTGCTCATTGAATTGTTATTACGACGTTTGGTTTAATTTTTAATCCATAGTGGCAATTCCATGAAGAATCACAGTTCCTTATTTTGCTGAATTGCAATTCTTTAGTTGGACTTAAGAATTGCAATTTAGTAAGAGAAAGACCCCACTATCCCTATCTTCTTCTTCCTCTTCACCACCAACATTAATACATGGTCACCACATAACACCACCATGCAACCACCACCACAACCAATACCAACATGCCACTACCACACATCTTACCTATACGCCACCATCATGATCACACCATTAGGACCAAACAAAGCGATCCACCCAATTAAACCCACTACCACCACCACCATGCATCTTACCTAGATGCCACCATTGAAACCTAGCTACCATGACCAGACCAAATGACCTGCTTGCCTAAACCCATTAAACCTACCACCACTACCACTAACAAACCACTATAATGCCTAAGCCCACCAAACCCACCCCACTCACCATGACTAGCTTCGTCGAACCAGACTTACCCAGAACTACTCAAACCCACTACACCTAGATTCACTCAACCCACCTAACTAAACCCACTATAACTACATTATGTTACCCAAAACCCATAGACCTACACCCACTTGGACCACCAAGCCTATTGGAGCAAATAGAGATGTAGAGAGGGTAGAGTAGATAGAGAGAGAGAATTGAACTAGAGAGAGAGATAGAGAGAGTACAACAATGATAGAGAGAGAGAGGATAGAGCATAGATAGAGAGAGAGAGAGTTGACATGAAAAGATAGAGGGGAGAGAGGTAAAATGAAGAGAGAGATTAGAGATGATGGTGTGTAGGCATTTTGGTATTTTTCTTTCCTATTCATAACTTATTTCTTATTTAATTCCATGAATTGAACAATGTATAGTATACCATTACATCCAACTAAACAATGTAATAGCAATTAATCCCTTATTATATCTCTATTCCATTCCTTAGTAATAGTTATTTAAGTATAGCCTTATTCCACTTAGCAAAGTAAACCTACCAAGTCTCATTTTGAAATCCATTGCATTTTTTAGGATTAAACAAAGTCAAAATGAGCATATGCAATTTGATGGTTTCGAGCTTTAAATGAGAATATTGAATTTATCTCAAATTTAATATTTTTAACCCTAATCCTAATTAATTATTGCAACAGAAAAAAATAAAAATAATAATAATTGATAAACAATGAATAAAGCTCATAAAAACCATCAACACATGAGCAATAGATTTTATCTTTGTAGCATTATCAATTTTTAGGGGAGCTAGTCAAATAGGATTCAATTTAGGCTTAAACTTGATGCATTGTTTAATATTGATCATGGCTCTTTAAAAGCATCAAATAAATTTTAATTGCTATACCACTTTGCACCACCATCATTCAAGGTTCGTGAGCATAAACTGACACCACCAGCATATTCCTTGGCTTTTAAAACCCTAGATTGATAGCCTTTACCTCTCTAGTAGCCATTGGAGTGAACTATATGGTTGTCTTAGGCTTCTGGATTTCCCTCTACCACTTGACCCTTGCCCACTCACCTTCACCTAATTTTGTGCTTCGAACCTAAAGCCTGACTCACATCCTGCTTTGATTAGCTAGTCTTAACCCAAGTCTTTTCATTTTCATTTTATTTTGCTTTCTTGTAGTTTGATTTAGTTAAGTAGCATTAAGAAAAGAAATAAAGAGAAAAAGGAATTGTAAAAAAATAAATAAATAAATCTTTATTATTTTAATAGTAGTAAATAAATAAATAAAGATAAAGAATAAAATTCTTTTAGTAAAATACCTAAAAAAAAAAAATGTAGGTTGAAGGAAAAGTTTTATTAGTGTAAAAAAAAACTCAAAGGTCATCAATAGATTGATAAGATTATTAAGTTAAAAAAGAAAAATAAAAGATAAAAGAGAATAATGGAAAGATATATATATATATATTTATATATATATATATAATTTAGAAGATAATAAAATACAAACTATGAGCGATCAAATTCCATACAACGGGTACGCAAGTACCTATGAGGCGACCTTAACTGTAAATAATGATTAGGTTCATTTTGATTTAATATATAGATTTTTTCTTCTCTTCTTTTTTTTAGAAAATAAATTTAAATTTAGAAAGTTAAAGTAGCAACCATAAGGTTTTAATAGAGTGGCCCTTGAATTGTAAAGTCTCTAATTTTTATTTAAATGTTTTACATAGACTAGTAGCTAAATTAGTCTTAATCTGATCAATTAGTTTTAATTTAACATTTTTTTCAATCTTGACTAGGTGGCGGCTCCTTTTTTTACAAATTAGATAAAAAGAGTTAAATTTTTTCCATTCTTAGTTGAGGATTTACATTAAATGAGTATAGGATTTAATGTAAACTAAATTAAGAAAAAATGGAAAAAATTAAGCTGGACAAGATGACGACTTTGTTAAGGACTACCAAGTGGGCTAACCATATAAACCTTCCAAAAATAGAATTTATTTTTTTGAAATAATTATTAAAGTCTTTACTTATATATGTATATATATATATATATATATATATATATATTATCTCTAAATAGTTGTACTAATTTTTGTTTATGTAGCATTTGGGTTTTATTTGTTGGGGGTTTTTAAATATCAATGTATGTTAGATATGGTTAGACTTAAGTTGTCTTAGGACCTTAGGAGGCAGCCGTTATGCAAGCTTTGGGTGTTATGGGGAAACCATTGCTTAGGGCTGATTAGGCTACCCCAATCAAGTTTTGATGTGGCTTGTGAACCATTTCTTTTAAAATGAGTGAGTTCACAAAACTTGGAAACCTTTAAAACCTACCTAAATTGCATATACGTTTTGATAGGAATCTAATTCCCATAGGACCAATCACCAGAACCTGAGCTAAGGGTTTACAAAATCTATCTATGAGGATCCTCTATGAACAACTAAACCCTGAGGATGTTGATTTAGTATCTACTTTTGTATTACATAATTGTTGTGCATTCCAGCAGGTACATTTATCGATTTTACAAGATGGCAAATAAAACATGCTAATGATCAAATTGGGGATATTCTTGGACTCACATCTAATGGCCCACAATGTGTTTCACTTGAATTGAAGAACTGACCACTTGAAGACCATTTTTGTATTTGTAATTAGTCCTTTAGAAAACTTGCCACTTAGTGGGATCTTTGTAATTTTTAGTACATTTTTACCCTAATTGAGCAAGTATAAATACTTGCTAACTAGGGTTTTTGGAGGAGCTTGTGATAATTTTGAGAAAACATACATTTTGTGCCGTGAGGTTCCATCCTTGCAATCAAAGATCTCTTATCAATTTCTTACGAAAATGTGGTGAGAATTAACAAGGGTAGATTGTGAGTGATGTGCCTAAATGGGAGTTTAAGCACAATCAAATGGAACAAAAACCAACCTTAAATGCACTCAAACAATTTCGGATCAATAGGCTAGAAATTTGTGTGATTCCTAATGAGTGCAAGGAGATCTAAATTCAATAACTAATGAACTAATCCACCACAATGAATCAAATCCCTCAATACGCACTAATCAAACTTGAAATATCATATAAATTCAAGAATATTCAACAAAAGCACGACTGTGATCCTCCTTTATAGAAATGCAATTCATGTTGACAATGATAAGCAATTGTTGATGAATAACAAGTATGATAAGTACTCAAACAAGCTCACTATTTCGAATAAAACAACTCAATCAAATCTGACCAAGAAATGTTTCAATTCAACCCTAGATAATACACACTAGAGAAGAAAAGAAAACACAACAATTTGAAATTGATATGACTCACAATTTCAAGTGTTGCACTCACTACAATCTCAACTCTTGGGATTGAAATTGATAAGAGGAAATTGAATTAGGAAACCTTAGGTTCTCTCACGTGAAAGTGAAGTGTTTGTTTTGAAAATTGGCCTCCTCAAAACCCTACTTAAGCAAGTATTTATACTTGCTCCCTTTAAGGTTAGAAAGTCCACAAAATTACAACTATATCACTTTTAGGGTGGCCGGTCTTAAATGAAAATTACAGACAAAATGAAAGTGTCCCAAAAGAAATTACAACATAAAATGTTCCAAGAAAATAACAAATATATAAAAAGAAATTAGCCTTCAAGATGCCGATCTTCAAGGTACTTTCGAATTGAGTCTTAATGAGAGTCCTGACTCACTCGAAAGTATAGGTGATTTGGCACTCTGTAGGACTGTTAAGTGAACTTGCTGGAAATCATAACAATTATAAGGTAGGAATGAAGAAATTAAGTTAGCTTCCTTAGGATTAGGTTTCTCATGTATGATTCTCAAAACTAAGTTGTGTAGACCTTTAGCTCGGGCCCTGGTGATAAGTCCTGTAGGAATATGATTCTTATCAATGAGTAATATCAATCTTCCTTTTTGTTGTTACAAATTGTGTTTACTGAGTAATATCTAGGTACAATTTGTGGTTACTTGTTCATTCACGTAGATTAAGGTTATAATTTTCAGATTTGATCTTTTCAATTTGAAATTGAATCCTAGTGTAATTGGGTGATTTTCCATTGAAAATTGCATACTTATTTGATCATAGTCCCATTTGGTATTTTGCTTAATTGGAATCAAGTTCATCACGCCATTTTTGAGTCTAATTTGTGTGGTTGATTATTCGTTTGTATTATGTACTTGTGATTTGGAATCAAGGCACATCATAATTTAGTATCAGAGCAATTCATATTTGAGGCACTTAAAATCACGCCATATTATGGGTTTTTGTTTAATTGATCCTTCAATTGCAATTGTATACTTGTAATTAGATCCCTTGAGCACATCATAATTTGGTATCAGAGCATAGTTTCGAGAAAGGGAATTGCGTGAACTTCACTTGATATTTAGGGTTCTTGAATTTGATTTCTTGATTTGAATTATTGAAGTGAAATTGTAGTTGATTGTGGTTTACGTTGTATTCTAATTGTTGTTGTTGAAGTGGACGTGGAGTACTTGTAGTAGCATTTGTCTTCTTGAACTTTCCATGAGGGAAGGAGGAGTGTTCCATTGTGCTTGTTTGGAATTGAAGCTACATCCATTGAGATAAAGAAGAGTGAATTGCTTGTTGTGTTTTTAGAAATTTGAGGATTGTCATTTGCAATTTTCAGATTTGCCTTGTGTGGAGATTAACGAAATTATTTGAAATTCAAACACATTCATTAAGTTAAAGAAGTTATTGTGTAATAGTTGATTGAATGTTATTTGAATTTGAATTTTCTTCTTACCATTTGTGGAGAAGTTGCATTAAGAATGGTATTTGAATTTTGTTGAGTCATGAGTGTAGTGGAGTTAGTGTTTTGGTGGATTGAAGGGTGCTACATGTGAAGTGGAGTTATTTTTGAAACTTACATCGTGAGTGAGGTGTGTGTGTGGCAGAGTGAGTTGTGTTGTGAAGGGGTGTTGCAACGTGTTGTCTTGTGTTTGTAGTGGTGAAAAGGGTGCTGTATGTGGAAGTGGAAGTGTGTGTATGTGCCGTGATTAAAAAGGGAGTTATAGTGGTTAAAATTTGAATTTTAAAAGAAAGCATTAAAGTGTGGAAATTATAATGTATTGATATTTGAACACTTTGCTTAGTTGGAATTATTAACCTACTATTTGAGAAGTGTTTAATAATACTTCTCCTTGTTGTTGCCTTAATTGAAGTGTAAAAGTGCGAGTGAAGTTAAGTGGAGTTTTGTGTTTTTCTTTTCTAGTGGTTGTTGTGTGGCGTTAGAGTGGTGTTGTTGTGAAGGTGTTTGTTGCCTTTGGTTGTGCCTTGAAATATAGCAAGTGTATGTGTACCGTGGTGTAGAGGGTGTTGTTGTTGATTAGAAGTGTGTGTGTTGTGGTGTAAAGTAAAGAGAATCATAGAGAATGTGTGTAGCGTGATTGTGGGAGTGTGTGTATGAAGCCGTTTAGGGTGTGTGTTGCATTAGGCGTTTGTTACACTGTGGGTGTGTGAGTGTATGTTGCCATAGTGTGTGTGGTGGAGTGTGTTGTGGCTTGTTGAATTAGTAAGCAACCATGTTAAATGATTTGTATTTGTCTATTAATGTACTACATCGAGCCTTGACTTCTTTTCCAACCATTGATGATGGGTAGAGAGAAAATTTGTTCCACATATCTTGTAGAGTACAAGGTAATTTATGTGCTCTTATTATTGATGGCGGTAGTTGTATTAATGTTGTGGCTGCCTCATTAGTATTGAAATTACAACTTGTAACTACCCCACATCTAAAACCCTATAAATTACATTGGCTGAGTGAGTAGAGGAGTCTCTATGTGACCCAAAGGGCTAGGGTACCTTTCAGTATAGGGGGTAAATATCATGATGAAATAGAATGTGACATTCTTCCCATGTGTGCATCCCATATATTACTTGGCAGGCTGTGATTGTATGACAATAGGGTTTTACATGATGGCTTCAGAAATACCTACATATTCTAGAAAGAGGGCAAATGTATGATCCTAATCCTAATGTCATCTTCAGAGGTCTAAGAGGTTCAGCAACAGGTTAGTAAACCATTAGAGATCAAAGTGGTTCCAATACAGGCCAAGAAATCTGGGAGGAAAAAGGTCTTATTGATGGGATAGTGTGAGTTGGAGGAGGCCATAATAGATGAGAGCCTAGTATACTTGTTGCAAATGAGATATGCCTTAGGGATGGAAGGGCGTCAACATCTACCCCCTATAGTATCTCAGGTATTAGATGAGTACAGTGACCTTTTTACTGATGATTTGCTAGAGGGTTTACCACCTTTAAGAGGTATAGAGCATGCCATTGACTTCTTACCTAGGTTAGTTTTATCAAATCAACCTACGTATTGCATGAATCCCGAAGAGGCTAAGGAATTAAAACGTCAGGTAGATGGGCTAATCGAACGGGGTTTTGTTAGGGAGAGTCTTAGTCATTATGCTATTCCAACCTTTCTTGTCCCTAAGATAGATGGTACTTGGAGAATGTGCATTGATAGCCGAGCCATCAACAAGATTGCCATCAAATACATGTATCATATTCTTAGACTTGATGATATGTTAGATGAACTATATGGTGCACACGTATTCTCCAAAGTGGATCGTAAAAGTGAATATCATCAAATTTGGATAAGAGAAGGAGACGAGTGGAAGACTGCTTTTAAAATACACCATGGACTGTACGAATGGATGGTTATGCCATTTGGTTTGAGTAATGCTCCTAGTACATTTATGAGGTTAATGAATCATGTAATGAAGGAGTTGCTAGATAAATTTGTTGTTGTTTATTTTAATGATATTCTGATATATAGTAAAAGCCTAGAAAATCATGTGGAGCATCTTCAGGCAGTATTTTTAGTCTTGAGGGTGTAGCAATTGTTTGCAAATCTTTAAAAATGTTCCTTCTACCTAATTGAGGTAACATTTTTTTTTATTTATTGTATCTGGTTTTGGTATCAGGGTTGATGAGGAGAAAGTAAGAGCTATTAGAGAATGGCCAACACTAAAATCAATTGCGGAGGTAAGGAGTTTCCATGGACTAGCTTCATTTTATAGGCGCTTTGTCCATAATTTTAGTAGCATTGTCAGTCCATTAACTAAATTGACTAAGAAAAATGTTTCTTTCATTTAGGGTGAGAAGGCCCAAAACAGTTTTGAAGAGGTAAAGGAAAAACTTACCAGTGCTCCAGTATTGGCTTTACTTAATTTTGATAAAGTTTATGAGTTAGAATGTGATGCTTCTAGGATAGGAATTGGTACTATTTTGATGTAGGATAAGAGGCCTATTGCCTACTTTAGTGAAAAGTTGAGTGGTACAACTTTAAACTACTCTATATATGATAAGGAATTCTATTCCTTAGTGAGGGCTTTGATGACATAGAAGCATTATCTCCTTCCAAGAGAATTCATCATCTACACAGATCATGAGTCACTAAAACATTTCAAGGGTCAGCAAAATCTACTTAAACGGCAAGCCAAATGGGTGGAGTGTTTGGAGAGTTTTGCATATGTGATTAAGAACAGTATATGCATGATGATTATCTTAAAACAATTATTGAGAAATGTTCTGAGGGAAAGATGTTTGAGGGGTATTACATGAATGAGGGATTTTTGTATATAGTTGGAAAATTATGTATACCTTGTGGGTCTATAAGGGAATTGTTGGTGAGGGAAGCACATACAGGAGGATTGTTTGGTCATTTTGGTGAGAAGAGAACCCTAGCCATGTTAAAAGAAAATTTTTATTAGAAGGGTATGATAAGGGATGTTCATAGTGTGCTAAAAAGGTGCGGAGTTTGCAAAAGAGTAAAAGGAAAGAAAGGCATTCAGATTGAATATATGCCTTTGCCTATACCTACTAAACCCTGGACTGATATCAGTATGGATTTTGTTTTGGGTCTGCCCAAGACTCAAAGGGGAAAGGATTCTACAATGGTGGTTGTTGATAGATTTAGCAAAATGTCCCATTTTATGCCTTGTCACAAAACAGATGATGCTCTTTTTGTAGCTAACCTTTTTGTGTAGAAGATTGTTAAATTGCATGGTGTTCTACACAATATAGTGTCTGATAGAGATATTAAATTTCTTAGCTTCTTCTAGAAGACACTATAGAGAAGACTTGGTACTAAACTTATGTATAGTACCTTTTGCCATCCCTAGATTGATAGCCAGATCGAAGTTGTTAACCATACTCTTGGCACATTACTAAGAGCAATGGTTGGCAAGAATCTTACTTATTAGGACTTGTGTCTTCCTATTGTCGAGTTTGTTTACAATAGGTCTACTCATAGTTCAACCAATAAGTCTCCCTTTGAAGTTGTGTATGGCTATAATCCTACTGTTCCATTGGATCTTATAGTAGGACCAGCAATAAAGGAAGAGAGCTTAAATGGAGTTGAGCGAGCTAAAGAGATTTAAAAACTTCATGAGAAGACAGTTGAATGTCTTCAAAAAACACAGGAGCAGTAGAAACTTCAGGGAAACAGGAATAGGAAAACCAGAATTTATAATCTAGATGACCAAGTCTGGATTAATCTCAGCAAAGACAGGTTTCCTCATAAGAAGTCGCAAAAGCTATCATCCAGATCAGATGGACCTTTTAGAGTTATTAGGTGCATCAACGACAATGCCTACAGAATAAAGTTACCAGGGGAATATGGCATCTTGGCTACCTTTAATGTTGCAAATCTATCACCATATTTACCAGATGATATTCGTGAGGACTTAATAGATTTGAGGGAAAATCTTCTTAAGGCCCCGAGGAGATGATAGGAATCTAATTCCCACAGGACCAATCACTAGAGCCTGAGCCAAGGGTTTCCAAAATCTAGCTATGAGAATCCTCCATGAACGACTAAAGCTTAAGGAGGTTGATTTAGTATCTACTTTTGTATTACATAACTGTTGTGCATTTCAGTAGGTACATTTATTGGTTTTACAAGATGGTGGATAAAACATGCTAAAGATCAAATTGGGGACATTCTTGGACTCACATCCAATGGTCCACAATGTGTTCACTTGAATTGAAGAATCGGCCACTTGAAGACCATTTTTGTATTTGTAATTAGTCCTTTGGAACATAGGCCACTTAGTGGCATCTTTGTAATTTTTAGTACATTTTTACCTTAATTGGAGCAAGTATAAATACTTACTGATAGGAATCATAATCCGATAAAACCTATCATTAGGGCAAGAGCCAAAGGATTTCAAATCTGGGCGATGAGGGCCCATTTTGAGCAAATCAACCCAGGAATTATTTGTTTACTAATCTCTTTTCTCTAATTCATGTATTGTATATTCCAATAGGCACACTTATCATGTTTTCTAGGGTGGTAGACAAACTCACTAAAACTCAGCTTGTGGGTTATCTATGGTCTAACCTAAATCGGTAATGAGCTAAGCCGACGAATCCTATGGAAGAGCTAGCTTCTTGAAGAATAATTTTTATATATTTGTTATTTAGTTGGACTATTTATGTTGTAATTTCCTTTAGGACACTTTCATTTGTTTGTAATTGTCTTTTAGGACTGATCACCCCAAAAGTGGCATAGTTGTACTTTTGTGAACTTTTTAACCCTAAAGGGAGCAAGTATAAATACTTACTTAAAGTAGGGTTTGAGGAGGCCAATTTTTAGAACAAACACTTCACTTTCATGTGAGAGAACTTAGGGTTTCCTAGTTCAATTTCCTCTTATCAATTTCAATCCTAAGAGTTGTGATTGTGGCGAGTGCAACACTTGAAATTGTGAGTCATATGAACTTTAAATTGTTATGTTTTCTTTTCTTCTCTAGTGTGTAATATCTAGGGTTGAATTGGAACATTTCTTGGTTAGATTTGATTCATTATTATTCGAATTGGTGTGCTTAATTGAGTTCCTTTTATACTTGATTTCTATTCCTCTATTTTACATGTTGTTGAACTGTGAAAGCACTTGCTGTGAAAGGGGGATCACGGTTGTGCTTTGCTAAAATATTCTTGAAGTTCACGTGATATTTCAAGTTTGATTAGTGTGTATTGAGGGATTCGATTCATTGTGTGGTAGATTTGTCAATTATTTATTGACTTTGGATCTCATTGCACCCATTAGGAATCATGCAAATTCCTAGCTTGTTGAACCGAAATTGTTTGATTGCATTTAGGGTTGGTTTTTGTTCCATTTGATTGTGCTTAACCCCCTTTTAGGCACATCATTTACTAACTGGGGTTTTTGGAGGAGCTTTTGATAATTTTGAGAAAACATATACCTTGTGTCATGAGGTTCCATCCTTGCAATTAAAGTTCTTTTATCAATTTCTTGTGAAATTATGGCGAGAATCAACTAGGGTAGATTATGAGTAATATCATTCTTCCTTTTTGTTGTTATAAATTGTGTTTAGTGAGTAATATCTAGGTACAATTTGTGGTTACTTGTTCATTAATGTGGATTAGGGTTATAATTTTCAGATGTGATCTTTTCAATTTGAAATTGAATCTTAGTGTAATTGCGTGATTTTCCATTGAAAATCACATACTTATTTGATCATAGTCCCATTTGGTATTTTTCTTAATTGGAATCAAGTTCATCACGCCATTTTTTAGTTCAATTTATGTGGTTGATTATTCGTTTGTATTGTGTGCTTGTGATTTGGGATCAAGGCACATCATAATTTGGTGTTAGAGCAAATCATATTTGAGGCACTTGGAATCACGCCATATCATGGGTTTTTGTTTAATTGATCCTTCAATTGCAATTGTGTACTTGTAATTAGATCCCTCGAGCACATCACTTTTCATCAACCATAAAGTTACTGTAGTATTTAATTAAACTTGTAACCTAATTAATGCTCAAGTGTCCTGTAAATGATTATATAAACCCTTCTGTATATATCTTGAATATATATTGTAAATAAATATTATATTATTTCCTTATAAATACCTTTGTAATCTATAAACAAATTCCTTGTAAATATGTTTCCCTATATATTAGAATTATGATGTAAACACCGAGTCTTAATAGGGTTGCAACTTAATAAGTGCTATATTACCTTAATGGTTGTTGCATCCGTATGTTGTCGTGCATTTTTTTTTAATTTATTTACCCTTTATTTTTTTTTAAAAAAAATTGAACTATCTTGTAAGTTGTAAGTAAATAATAATCATCCCATTTCATCCCCTTGTAAATATTGGTTATTCCACTCATCTCCATCTCCTTATGATCTTAAAGTTGCAATTGTTACTTTAGTCAATGTTTAAGTCCTTTTTCTTTTAATTTTCAAGTTAATTTTAAATAAAAAAAGGAGAGAAAAGAATTAATTGCTAAAAGGAGTAGATTCTCTTAGGATCGCCACCACCCCTTTAATCGATTGGGTCTATTACTAAGGCTCATGATGGCCAGTGATAATAACGATAGCAATAGTAGCACCGACACTTCTGCTAACTTAAAGATATCTGCTCTAGAGCAGACAATGGAGTAGATGGTTGAACAAATCCAAATTTTCACTAAAGGTATCAATATTTTCAAAGTCTTCCAACCATCATAAGAGGGGCATTCAAAGGCCCACCTTAAAGAGATAATTGAAATTCCACCTCATGAAAGAATTAGGCTTAACACAGTAGTCAACATGGGCCTTAACATTAAGGACCTAAAAAAGGAATTGGAAAACAAACAAAAGGAAATGATGTAAAAATTATTCCAGCAATTTTCTAACAAGATGAGAGTTCTAAGTGATCATGAAGATCAAATCACCGGCATTGTTACAAATGGCATAGATGCTTATTTAGAAAAATTCAAAGTATAAGACTTTGAAAAATATGATGGGATAGGATGCCCTAAGCTTCACATAAGGTTGTATTTATGCATATTGCTCATTACACCAAACATAAGTAGCTATTGATCCAAACATTCAAAATAGTTTAACTGGGCCTGTATTGACTTGGTATGCTCAACTAGATCTAAATAAGGTTGACACATGGGACAAATTAGCTCGTGTGTTTTACAACCAATATAAGTTCAACATAGAGATAGCCTCTTTAATATGGGATCTTCAGGGAATGAACAAAAATAACAAGGAAATCTTTAAGGAATATGCCCAAAGATAGAGGGGCATGGTAGCTAGAGTCACTCCTCCTATCCTAGAACAAGATCTCACCTCTACGCTCATTAACACATTAGATGAACCATATTATGTGCATTTGATTGGTGCATTGTGTCCAATTTTGGAGATATAATAACTATTGGTAGCAAAATGAAAGAAGCCATCAGAATAGGGAAGCTCATAAGAAAAAGACTTGCCTTATTGGATTTTGAGGCAACTATAAATGCTACAATATCAAAGCCCACTCAAAGCAAGAAAGGCCTAAAGTTACCTAGATGGAAATTTACTGAAATTCTCATGTCATTATCACAAGTTTTTGATCATTTAAGGAGAGATAGCCTATTATATCCTAAAGATTCGATGCTAGGATACAAGCTAAGAAAATATGATCCAAATGCACAATGTAAATACTGCATGGGTCAATAGGGACATGTTACAAATAAATATTGGGAGCTAAAAAATAAGATCCAAGACTTAATAGATAGAAGGGCAATCTAATTAGACTTTATTCATGACTCAAGGCATATTATCAACTTGTTGAACTCAGATGAATTTGAAATGATCTAAAGCCTAGAAGAAATACTTATGCCCTTTGAGTAACTAGTCCATAATTTAAAGCAAGTTGATCATCTACAAGAGATAGACTTAAATGATCGAACTTGAGTCAAAATCGAGGTGCAAAGGCTAATAGCTTTTGGGATCATTAGGAAAGAAAAAGCTATAGGGAAGAAGCCTATTGCTCAACAAAGAACTACATCACATGAAAACAGACTCATAGCCCTAGAAGAAAAAGTAAAGACCTTAGGGGATAATATTGCTGACCTAAAAAAGGCCATAAGCCTTGTATCAAAAAGATTCTAACCTACGACTCCTCTTATTGAGAAAACACCACTCCTTCAAACTTAAAGGGAATTAATACGCTCAAGTAACAATGAGGGGCTAGAAAGAAACAAGCTAGAGGCAAACCTACCAAGTAAGAAATTACAAGTCCATGATCATGGAAGGCAATTCACTCCTTTCAAAATCTCGATGGCTTAGGCCTTCATTAAGTTAAGGTGAGATCATATCCTATGAAACCCCTGAACTAAACTACAAGCTAAGGAACTATGACCTAAACACATAGTGTGACTATCGTATGGGTTAAATAGGTCACTTAACTAAAAATTGCTCGAGGCTGAAGGATAAGGTTCAAGACCTCATAGATTCAAAGATTATCCAACTAAGCCTCATAGAAGTCAGTGGGTTCATGTATAAAAACAATATTTCCCCAAGCCATGAAAGACTATTTTTAGTGCCCAATGTTGAAAGTCTGCTGCTACCATAAGATAAATTAACTGATCATTTGAAACAGTTAGGGATACTGTCTAAGGCAAGAGAGTAAGGGGAAAATGTTAGTAAGTTAAGAGGGTCAATCTTTGCCAAAGTTGTAATAGTAAAAGAAATGAATCATTAAAATAAAAGTTATCTATTAGCATTTCTCTTAATTTTTGTTAATATTAGGGGAATGATGTTAAAGGTACTCAACTTGAGGCATCAAAATTTTTTAGGGACAAATAAGGAATGAAATTAAATATGACATTTGACTAGTAGAAAAGAGGCAAAACACATCCTAAACACCAACCTTTAAACTCTTGAGACGTTGAGTGTTATCAGTGTGAGGTTTTCGGACTCATTCCTCAAAAGAGGTCCATCTTGAATTTAATACATGATTTAAAATAATGTTAGGCATTTTCTTTATCTTAAACACTATTATCCCTTATTAGCCCCATGAAGCCTTTAAATGAAGTATTTTCAAAACAAAACCTAGTCAAGAACCACCCCATGATGGGGTAATAAGGAGGATAGGGCCATCAATTAGGAGAAAAGGATTAAACTAATTTGTGCTTGCTTTAGCTGCATCGATTTAAGAGTAATCAATTGTCATCAATAATTTATTTCCTTTGATATTTAGAAACAACTATACCATGAAAACCACATAAAATCCAAACATTTTAAACTGTAAGTCTCCTAATAAAAAAGAAACAATCACTTCTTTTAGGGCAAAAAAAGAAAAAACCCAAGAAAGTGATTAGGAGTGAGACGAAAAAGGTTCAAAAGCACTAAAGGTAATCATAAAAGCCACCAATTTACAAGCCACTAAGATCTACAATTCAAAACTAAGTTCCACCCATAATATCATGGTTTTTAGTTCATAGGAAATACATGTGCACTTCTAAACCCAAGTTGAAGTAAAGGATAAGCCTTTACATCTTAACCAGAAGCCCATGATATGTTATTAAAAAAAAGACCTAATAGATTGATTCTAGCGTATCACTTACAAGACGAACTATAATTTTTGGAATTATAGTTAAGAGTGAAATCTAGACCGAGAGAAGGTAAGGAAAGTCCTCGTAGACTAAATTGATCATTAGTGAGATGTCTACTTTTAAGTAGAAAGATGATTAAAGCCAATCCTAGTGGAATAAATGTCATTCACCTCAAGTTTAAAGATCAATTTTTCAATAAAGGAGCTTAAAGCCTCTGAGGAAGAGTTTAAAGCTCCTAAAGAATGAGATTCCCTAAAGAGAAAGAAATCCCCTAAAGAAATAGTCCTTAGACAGAACCAATCATTATGGGTAAATGGAAAAAGGCTTATTTCTTAGTAGAGTACTTAGGAATCTATAAAGAATCTATATTTGTTAGTGAATCTTAAAAAAAAAAAAGTGATTTTCATAAGATTATTGTTTGAATCTTGAAAGCTCCTAAGCATTCTTTTCAACATGTCAGCTCTAATAGCCAATTCTTGTTTAAGTAAAAGTTGATCCATTTGCCTTAGGGCCAATTTTGCCCACTTTAACTTGTTAGCCTTAGCAGTTAAGTCTTATATATTCAAATCCAAGTCAAAAGTCTTCATCTAGTTTTGCCCTTAGTGACCATTGTCATTCAATCCATTCCAAATCAAGGGTACTTTTGTCCCTAATGCCAGTTTCATTCTAAATCATTATTTTAAGTCTTTAAGTTATAAGATTTCAACAATAAAAAAAAAAGATCGCTTTTGTCATAATCCCCATGGATTGCTTGCTTGATAGAGCGCTATCCAATTTTAGGATTGCTTGTTCATTAGAGTTCTATCTTAAGTTAAAGTAAATGGATCACTTGCTCATTAGACCACTGTCCAGTTTTCGAATTGCTTGCTTATTAGTGCGTTATCCTAGGTTAAAGTAAAAGGATTGCCTGGTCATTAATGCACTATCTAGTTTGAGGATTGCTTACTCATGAGAGCACTATCGTTGGTTAAAGTAAATGGATTGCTTGCTCATTAGAGCTCTATCCTAAGTTAAAGTAAATAAATTGCTTACTCATTAACGCACTGTCTAGTTTTAGGATCATCTACTTATTAGAGCGTTATCTTGGGTTAAAGTAAATAGATCACTTACTCGCTAGAGTATTGTCTAATTTAAGGATTGCTTGTTCATTAGAGCACGATCCTGTAAAAGTAAATGGATCACATACTCATTAAAGCACTGTTTACTTTATTGATTACCTGCTCATTAGAGCACTATCCTATTTTCAAAAATGCCCTCAAAATCGCTTGCTGATAAGAAGCACCCTATTTTCAAAATTGAAGGACCAAATCCTTTATTAGTTCAATTCAAGCTTTCAAATGGTCAACTTGTTAGGCACTAATAAAAATTTTTCAAGCAAAAATGGCTTGTCTCTTTTGTCTTTGTGGTAAAGTTTTCCTCAGACTTCACCAAAAAAAGGGGTAGCTAGAGACACTTTATTTTTGCACCCTCTAACTTTTAGAGTTTTCCAATTTGTTAAAATGTCATAATTAAAAAAAATACAAAAAAAGATAGAATTAGGGAAATTAAAAAATTAAGATAAATAAAAGTTTTTAGGTCATTTAAGTAGTTATTAAGTCTCATTTTGAAATCTATTGCATTTTTCAGGGTTAAACAAAGTCGAAGTGTGCATATGTGATTTTATGGTTTCAAGCTTTAAATGAGAATATTAAATTTATCTTAAATTTAAACCTTAATCCTAGTTAATTATTGCAACCATAAAAAATAAAAATTATAAATAATAATAATTAATTGGATAAACAATAGATAAAGCTGGTAAAAATTGTTAAAACATGTGCAATAGACTTTATCTTTAAAGCATTATCAATTTTTAGGGGCCTAGTCAAATAGAGTTCAATTTAGGCTTAAACTTGATGCATCATTTGATATTGATCATGCCTCTTTAAATGCCACAAATAAATTTCAATTGCTATGCTAGTCATAAACAAAGCTCAGCTCAATTGGAAGGAGCATGCTTAGGTGACTTGCAAGTCTTCAATTCAAATCTTACTCAGCGCACTAGATGCACTTGCAATTTGGATGACCACAATGCCATGTGTCAGTATTCTATTGGTTAGCCATAGCACTATAGATTGTCTTCTTCCTCAAGATTGGCCTTGTTTCCTTGCATTTCCTTTTTTATTTACTCTGTTTTCAACCATTTTATCTACACGATTTCACCAAAGTAATCACGAAATCGTGTAGATCATGTTTTCTACTTTGCACCAAACCTAAAATCATGTCTTGATTCAAACTATTAGTGGGTCAAATTTGGGATCAAAATTTCAAAAAAACAATAAAGTCTGCCTTTTTCTTTGAAATAAATAGCATAAATCAAGATTTTTTAGTGCAAATCGAAGCCTCCATTTGATCATTTTGGCAACAATGAACATAGAAGAATCAATTTTGATAATTCATTAACATAAATTCGCATAAAAATCAAGAATATTCCCAACCATATCTGTGGACTTTAATTTTTGAATTCATGGCAATTGGAGCCTTGCCATCTTCAACTCATGCTCAAACAATATAAAAGGGGGGTCATGCTCCTCATTTAGGCAATTAAGCAAAGCTTAACACATCTATACTAGAGCTTATTTCCCATTTTCTTTCTCTAGAAGTGTAGAAGTTAGTTGAGTTTCTCTCCTTAGCAAAGCATCAAATGAAGGAAATTTTGAATGAAAACAAGTTGGGATTTGAGTTCTTAAGTATATAAAGATCAAGAAAGTGATTAGCTTTCACTTCAGAATTATTAAGGTCTTTGGATCAAAAGCTTCAAATTCAGCCACTGACCACCACTTCGCACCACCATCATTTGAGGTTCCTAAGTACAAATTGGCAACACCTGTGTGTTCCTCACCCTTAAAAACCTAGGCCTATAGCCTCTATCTCTCCAGCGGCCACCAAAGTGAATTGTATGGTTGCCTAAGCTTCTAGATTTCTCTTCGCTATTTGACCCTTGCCCACTCACCTCTGCTTAGTTTTGCACATTGAACCTAACACCTAACTCACATCCCACTTCAATTTGCTGGTCTTTGTCCTAGGTCTTATTTTATTTTGCTTTCTTCTCCTTTGATTTATTTAAGTAGCATTAAGAAAAGAAATATAGAGAAAAAAGAATTATAAAAAAAATTAACCATTATTATTTTAATTGTAGCAAATAAATAAAGATAAAGAATAAAAAATTTTTGGTGACATACCATACCTAAAAATAAAAAAAATAAATAAATGTAAGTTGAAGGAAAAGTTTTAGTAGTGTAAAAAAAAAAATCTTAAAGGTTTTCAGTAGATTGATAAGGTTATTAAGTTAACAAAAAAGATAAAAGAGGAAAGTGAAAATAAAAAAAAATTATATATATAAATAAAATTTTGAAGATAATAAAATGCAAACTATGACTAATGTGATTTCGAATAGCAGATACGTAGACACCTATGGGGTAACATCAATTGTAAGTAATAATTAGGTTCTTTTTTATTTGATATATGTATTTTCTTCTCTTCTTTCTTTGGAAAATAAATTTAAATTTGGAAGGTTAAAGTAGCAACTATAAGGTTTTAACAGGATAGCCCTCAAATTCCAAAGTCTCTGGTTTTTATTCAAACGTTTTATGTGGATTAGTAGCTAAATTGAGACTGATTTGATGAATTTATCTTAATTTAACATTTTTTTTAATCTCGATCAGGTGGCAACTCCTTTTTCTTCACATTAGATAAAATGAATTAAATTTTTTCTATTCTTATTCAAGGATTTACATTAAATGAGCACAGGGTTTAATATAAGTCAGATTAAGAGAAAATGGGAAAAATTAGGCTCGACAAGTATGTTGCTTTTTTATTTTAAATAGTATCTCCCTTGATGTTTCTTATGTTTTGAGACTTTTTTTAAAAAGACTTAAAAAAACTTCTACGTTTGTAATAAGCTTTTTTAAACCCTAAAAAATCTATTTTTTACAAATTCCAAGTTAATGATTTTCATTCAAGAAAACACTAGGTTTGGAAAAAAAAATTGAATTTTTTTTAAATGAGTATTCGAAGTTTGTAAAGAGTGGCTTTCATTATATAACTGAGAATTCAATATTAGCAAATAACAAGAAACACTAAAAAAAAAAAAACCTTACATTGTATATAAATTTTGGTTATTGAGCCTTCAAGTGTCATTTTAGCCCTTGAGGACCTTAATAAAAAATAGAATGGGCGTTGTAGCAACATTCCTAGATTAGTGTCAAGCGGAAAACATTACTTCTCTTGAGCATTTTAGAATATTCTATGTAGAGAACCTTTGTTCACTTATCATAATCTTAGTAGCTACTTATACATATAAAAGGCCTCTACAACCTACTTTGTAAAGGATTCCATAGTATAAAAAACTTAAAATAATATTGTTGGTTAGAATTCTTCACTTTTACTCTACTAACTTGAGTGCTGAAGTGTATATGTCAAAGCATCCTTCAGTGGCCCTCATAGCTCATTTGTTTCTTTTACAAGTCATACTTTAAGCCTATCTAAGCCCCATTTAACCTTCACAAACCTAGGAGAATTTTCATCGACAACATTTGCTACCTACTATAGGACCTAGCTCATTAGCTGCTATCATTTCTTCAACTGTTATGGCAAACATAAATACTATTAGAAACATTAGAAATTCCAAAAGGGTGATAATGGTTAAGAATAACAACAATCTTGGTGAAACTTCCATTCGCACGCCTCTACCATAGGGTGAATAATACTAGTAGAAACATTAGAATTTCCAAAAGGATGATAATAGTTAAGAGTAATGACAATCTTGGTGAAACCTCCATTTGCCTGCCTCTACCATAGGGGGAATAATAGGCAAAAAAGATGATTATGTTACTTGCCTTGAGTAATAAATGGCCACTATGGTAGTTGAGAACCAATGCTTGAAGAGGAAATTTGCTATGTTGGAGGAATGTTTAATCCACAAGATAGAAGGTTCAATGGAGGTCAATGACAACACTTCTCAACATGACTCACATGCTATATCCGAACATGTTGCATCATGCAGTAAAGCTCCAACAAAATCTCTATTATAGCACTCTGAAGTGAATTCTAAAGTCTTTAATTGATGTTGATATTAATGAGCAGAATGATATGATTAAGAAGCCGTGTGATCTAAAAGAAATCAAGAAAAATGACCCATGAGACTTTGCAATTGGACAATTTCCATTTACTCAAGAGATTTAGGAGGAGATTCTCCCCCAAAATGTCAAAAACCCTACATTAGAGATGTATGACAACACCGGTAACCCAAATGAACATCTTACCTACTTCTACTCGATGTTAGAATTGCTCGCCACATTTGATGCCATAGCTTGTAAAGCTTTTCTCACAACACTAAAGGCCACCAAAATATGGTACCAAGGCCTGAAGATAGATTCCATTTCTAACTTGAAGGTGCTTGGTTAGTTTTTCCTTTGACATTTTATAACATGCAAAGAACTTGAGAAAGATGCCTCTTACTTAAATGCCTTTAAGCAACATTCAAACAAAATGCTTTGAGAGGTACACTGCCCGGTTTACTACTACCATGATTGAGATCCCAAATCTACATAAACATAGCACTTAATGTAACAGTTATTAGTGTAAAGGATAGGAGTTAGTTTTTATTCTTGCTCATGAAGAAGAAGCTAACCACCTTTGGTTTTGAATGCAAAGCAATAACATATAACTCAAGAAGACAACAATCTTGCCGAAAGGTAGTTTAAAGGGATTTAGTTGCCATTTAGACCTATTACTGGAGCTTGAGCTAAGGGATTTCATAATCTAGTTATGTAAATCTTACATGATCAAGCCCTTCATGATGAAAATTTGCTAGTCATTTCCTTTAATATACATTTTATAGGTTTTGGATATTCATCCTCAGTGATTTGGACTAAGGAAGAAAGCTTGGGAATGAAAGAGAATTTTTAGATTGCTAAGCAAGGAGAATTGCAAAGTTTGTAGCTGGCATTTAGATGGATTCAAGCATAGCAATTGGATGCTAAGGGGTTAAAAATTTAGTAGAAGCTTGACTAAGGTTTCAGGGACTAGTGTTTGGATGGGAGTGCTAACGACATTTAGATGCCAGGGTTCCAAATTTTGACCAAAATGTTTGGCTATTGGGTGTTCGAATAGTAAACCTAGTAGTGTCTAAATGCTATGACACAAGCTTCTCATTCAAGTTCCATTATTTTATCTGAAGTGTCCTAGTTAAGGTGTCTATTTTTCCTTAATGACTTTTCTACCCTTATTATTATTAGATTAGTGTTTAATAACCATGGAAAAAGACACTCTTTTCATTATCTTGGAATGAAATTACTTCTCCTAAAAGTTTCTCTATCTTGTTCTTATCAATCACATAGAGATTGTAGTGAATGCTTGTTTGATCTTATCATGTGTAATATCAACTATATTAAACATAGTTCAATTTCTCTTGGTGCATCATATCCTTGAGAGATTGTTTGTATCCTAGTTAAACATAAAACTTCTATAAAAATTATAACTTTCTTTGTCACAATTCCACATATTTTGTTAATTTTTTTCATCATTATAAAAGAATGCCAAGATTGAGTGCACCTCATATCATCTTAGTATCTGAGCATACAACTATGGTAGGGTGAGTGGTGATTAGTGTATGCAAATATGGCTAGTCTAGAGGTTAAAGTTGTTTAATGAATTGTTGATGTGAGACTCACATATTTTTTCTTTTTTTTTTTCCATATATTATAAGATAAAGGATAAAGTGGTGCATAATTTTTTAATAAATTTTAAATCAATTTTTATAATTTTTAAATTTATGATTTTTTTTTGTTATTCTTTATATAAACTTTTAATTTTTTTATTAAAAAATTAATTTGAGAAAATTTAGTTTTCTTTACATGTTTTTTCATAAAAAAAATGTTCAATGATAAAAAAGAAAATTAGTAAAATGTTAAAGACATGGATACTGTCTACGCCTTTGCAACCTATTTTTGAAATAATTTTTCTAGATACTTTATTTCACAATTTTTTTAAAAAAAGCAATATTATTTTAGTGGATTCCTCATATATATTCTCTTGCAACCAATTATAGAGCACCACATAGCACTCTGTAATAGGAGAAAAGATAAAAAGCGTAAAGCACCTTCAAAAGAGCTTGCACTCATGACTAAGGTCCCCTATGTGTGCACATGGATGAAGCATATCAATTGAGCTACTCATTTTCTCAATTTCTCAACTGAGTAAAAATTGTTGAAGGTGTGGACCCGATCTACGTTTTTGCAGCCTATTTCTGAAATAATTTTTCTAGGTACTTTATTTCATGATTTTTTTTAAAAGGCAATGTTATTTTGGTTGATTCCTTGTACATATTCTCTTGCAACCAATTATAGAGCACTACGTAGCACTTTGTAATAGGAGAAAAGATAAAAAGTGCAAAGCACCTTCAAAAGTGCTTTCACCTATGACTAAGGACTCCTATGTGTGCACATGGCTGAAGCATATCAATTGAGCTAATTGTTTTCTCAATTTATACTTGCATTTTATTTGAAGTCAATTAAATACTTTGGCATATTTCCATTTAATTGGAATAGGCTTAGACTTAACTCAAAGGACCTAAACTAAAGGAAGGCAATGGCATTTTTATTCTTTTTCCATTTTTTACGCATTATTCGCTATCTATTTTTCATTTTTTTTATTATTCATAAATCTGGTTTTATTTTGATAAAAAGAAATTAATTTAGAGAGGAGTAAAAAAGAGGTGTCTATACTTACCAATTTTTATGATTCACATAAATAAAATTGTGTCAAAATGATGTGCCTAAACCCACTTGGAAGCACAATAAAAAAGACTCAAGAAAACAATCTCAAATCTAATACAAAACCAGTCCACCTAGTAAGCAATTCTCGTGACACCTTTGAAGATATTTGATGGAAAATGTTGTTCAAATGATTTAATTGTAATCTCTATTGATAACATTAACCAAATAACCACAATAAGGATTGAAATATCACGTGGAGATCAGATCAAAGAAAGTAATAAACCAATGAAATCCACTTTCCCTTTCAATTACTAGTTCACACCAACAATAACAATGAAGTATGTAATCCAAGTGCTCAATGAAACAATCAATCTTACAAGATTGTTGTTCACGAAAATAGAACCACAAATAGATCCAAGAAAGATCCAATTCTACCCTAGATATGACTCACTAGAGAAGAAATGAACATACAACAAAATTGAATTGATATGACTCACAATTCACCTTCGTCGCACTCGCCACAATTCCAATTCTTGGGTTGAAATTGATAAGAGTTTGGAGCTAAGGAAAGAACCCTAATTCACACGTGAAATGTGCCTCTCAAATCTGTAAAAATTAGCCTCCTCAAACCCTCTCTTAAGCAAGTATTTATACTTGCTACTCCTAGGGTTAAAAAGTGCTCAAAATTACAAGTTTGCCACTTTTAAGGTGGCTAACCCTAAATGAAAATTACAAGGAAATAAAAGTGTCCCAAAACCAAAATACAACCAAAATAGTTCATAAAAAAATTACAAGATACAAAATAACATAAGTTTTCATGATCCAATGCCTCGAAATAGAAAACAATCGCAGTGGGTCTTTGATTGTTATCTTGAAAAATGTTTTGCATCCAACAGGAGTTGTAGGACATATTGGCATCCCATGGAGAATTATCATTGTACCTGTAAGATTATTCTCAAATTTTTTATTAGAAATAAAGACATAAGGTAAAATATGAGCAATTTGGATCATCATCCAAATTGGGTTCTGAAAAGTTCGACAGTGTCTGAAATTTTCCCATCATCTCCTCGAGCTTCTGAAAGATTTGCCCTCAAATCTAGTGGATCAGTTGTGGAACTGAACCCTAATATCTCTATTGTCCTACTCTTTCGGCTAACAATGGTAGTGGATGGATTTCTGATCTGTTTCTGAAACCCCTGGACCTCAGATAGAGTCATCGGTAATAGAACTATGCGTGACTCGCCCATGCTGAACATGTAGGTATTTTCATACCCATCATGTATCACCCGTCGATCATACAACCGAGGCCGACCCAACAGTAAATGGAATGCATGCATAGGGATTATATCACACAGGATCTCATCATGATAATTATGCCCGACTTTCATAGGAACCTTTGCCCTAAGGGTAACATGCATACTACCTCTATTATCCAGCCAATGCAAGTGATAAGGACTAGGATGTGGGATAGTAGATAGTTGTAATTTGTCTATCAGCGCAGCAAATATAACATTCGTGCAACTACCACTATCGATGATGAGTACACAAAGGTTACCTCTGATTCTGCAAGAGGTGTGAAATATGTTCTCTCTCTGGATATCACTAGTATTAGGAGATATAGATAAAGCCTTGTGTAACACATTAAGGGATAGATATTTTCCTCCTGTATGCTCCTCAGGCGCGTTTGTAGTCTGATCATCATAATATTCCTACAGTGCTGTTGGTAGATCTATAGGTTCAATCTGATCATGATCAACCTCAATATCCTCCCCAGTGTCTTCCATAATAGTCATCACCCTCTTATTTGGACACTATGCAGCCATATGCCCAAATCCCATGCTTTTAAAGCATTTTATCTGGCGCACTTTCCCACTAGTACATCCGGGAACAGTCTGCCTTGTTTCTGGGGCCATGACCTCTTTACCCTTCCCAGTGGGTAAATTTTCTCTCATAATGGTTGGGGTAGTAGTGTTCATTGCCTTTACTCCCTCACCTACCGCCTTTGTTCCCCCTGATCGACTGTCAGCTGATATGGGTCTATTAATAGTACTGGGCCTACTGCTCGGAGCCCTAAAGAAGTTGGACCTCCTTTGTCTCTCCACTTTTAAGGCTAATTGAATAGCCTCATCAAGTATATTATAGCACTGTAGTTCAACAATACACGCTATTTCATATTTTAGACCTGACACAAAACGTGCTATAGTTTGTTCTGGAGGCTCAACAGACCCACACCTAATCATAAGGGTCTCAAACTCCTACACATAATCATCCACTGTTTTGCTTCCCTGCCTCAATGTTTGCAGTCGCATAAACAGCTCCTGTTTATAGTGCTCAGGAATGAACCTTTTCCTCAGTAATCTTTTCATGTCCCTCCAGGTCTGAACCTCAGCCTCTCCATCTCGACGCCTACTAATAATCAGATTCTTCCACCAGAGTGCAGCGTATCCTACAAACTCAACAGCAGCCAATCGTGATGAGATCCATGATGAGAGTCAAGCCGGAAGAAGGAATGTAGATCCTCTTGAAGTGCCGCCTGGACCGATCACAAGAAGTCGAGCGAAACGACTCAAGGAAGCACTTAACGAGTTGATAAAGGATGTCCATGAAGCCGGGAAGGATTGGGGCAACCATGAAGTTGGAATGGATTGGAACAACCATAGGAAGACCCTTGCTCTTATACAAGTCACACCGGACACGGGTTAAAGAGGGCGTGTACTTTCAAGGCACGGCCGTGTAGGACTCTCAAGATTGCCTAGAATCATACACGACTAGATACACGGTTAAAAGGCACGGTCGTGTATGGAGTCAAGTAAATCCACAGAAAGATACACGGCTAAAGTACACGGGCGTGTATGTTGCCAGAAGTTGCACAGACAAGTACACGGCCAAAGTACACGGGCGTGTACAAAGGCCGTGTATCCCCTGTCGGCCAGCTTGTTCTGTTTCGCGTTTTTATGTCACTTAACTAAACTACGTCGTTTTGGACTTGTTTTTTACACGAATTGTAACCCTAGTATAAAAGCTCCTAGGGTTTAGAACATTGGAGATTAGACATCATTGAACATTAAACACTTTTGAGAGGCACCTCTCTTGGTTCTTCAAGAACTTAATTCGAACTTATCGGATTGATTTTCGTGGCGTTCATCCCGACTTATCAATCGGTTTTCCATCCCGATTGTGGCGTCTTCACTTTTATACCAAGGTTCTTGTCTTGCTTATAGACAACGGGTCGCGGTTTTCCACTTTAGGTGTTTGGGCATCTTAGGCAACGAATTTCCGAACGTATTGGTATTGGGTTTCGTCACGAGTTGGCGTGGTTCGTATCAGTTTGGTATCAGAGCTTAGGTTTGTCAAAACATCATGTTCGGTTGAGGAAGGTAATATCAAAAACCCTAACTCCAATCGTTCATATCAATTATCGTGTTCAATTTTGCAATATTAATTGTCTTTTGATAGTGTAGTATTTACTAGTCGATTGTAAAAAAAAAAAAAAAATCACGACCAAAAAAAAAAAAGAAGGGAAAAGAAAAGAAAAGAGAAACGTGATCAAAAGCCAAAAAAAAAAAAAAAAACAGAGACAAAAAAAAAAAATCGGATAGAAAAATAGAGGAAAATTTTACGAACCCTAGAGTTGGTTTTGAATTCTACAGAAGGAAATTGATGTAGTTCGGGTTAGTTCCAAGAGAATTGGTGAGTGATATCATCGTTGTTTGTGAGAATACACGAGTGACTGTGTGATATCATCATTTGAGCGAAACACGTAAGGGAGTGTATCGTGAGGTTTGATCATATATATATTTGTGCTGTACTAATCTTTTCTGCAGGAACTATGTCGAGACAACATTCTCCGGAAGGTGAGAGGGGAAGGTTTGATGCTAGGTTAGTAATTGAGGCGTTAAGGGGAGAAATGAAGAGGATGTTCCAAGAAGGAATGGAACAAATTCATGAGACGGTGGAGCAAAGACTAGAGCAATCCACAAACGTATTCCAAGGGCATAAGAGGGAGAGTCGTTCTAGGAGAGTACCGAAGGGTGGAGATGAAATGTCGGGTGATGACTTTGATGAGCCTTCTGTTGGGAGTTATAGAGGTTATAGTGGTCGGAATAGAGGGACTAGAGATTGGGAAGATAGAGGAGATAGGAATAGAGAGGATGATCAATTGAGTAGCATAAAGATGAAGATTCCTCCTTTCCAAGGGAAGAATGATCCCGAGGCGTATTTAGAATGGGAGAAAAAGGTGGAGATGGTGTTTGATTGTCACAACTATAGTGGGAGAAAGAAGGTGAAACTTGCTGCCATTGAATTTTCAGATTATGCTATAGTGTGGTGGGATCAATTAATGTTGAATAGAAGAAGGAGTGGCGAGCCACCTATTGAGTCTTGGGAAGAGATGAAAAGAGTGATGAGAAAGCGGTTTATACCTGCGTATTACTATCGTGAATTGCACAACAAGTTGCAAACTCTGAGGCAGGGAAGCCGAAGTGTAGATGAGTACTTTAAGGAGATGGAAGTCACTATGATTAGGGCGAATGTAGAAGAGGATAGAGAGGCTACAATGGCTAGATTCCTTGCTAAGTTGAATAGAGAAATCCAAAATGTGGTTGAATTGCAGCATTATGTAGAATTGGAGGATATGGTTCACATGGCTATAAAGGTTGAGAACCAGCACAAGCGGAAGGGTAGTAGTAGTGCACGATTTCAACAGGGTAATGGTTCATCCACTTGGAAGACTAATCAATGGAAGAAGGAAGAAAAGCCTTTACCTACCAAACCAAAAGGGGAGCTGAGGCAAGCGGGTTCTACTCCTGGTAATCAAGGTAACCCTGAATCTTCTACTTCTAGAAATCGTGACATTAGATGCTTTAAATGTCAAGGTAGAGGCCATATTGCTAGTCAATGTCCAAATAGGCGTGTGATGATTTTGCGTGATGATGGTGAGTATGAGACTGAGGGGGATAGTGAAGAAGATGATATGCCACCATTAGAGGATGTTAGTGATGATGAGGAGCCTGCAATGGGAAGGCTAGTGGCAGTAGTGAAGCGAGCGCTGAATGTGCAGGTGAAGGAAGAAGAGGAGGTGCAAAGAGAAAATATATTTCATACTAGATGTTATTTAGGAGATCACATTTGTAGTTTGATCATTGATGGAGGGAGTTGCACCAATGTAGTGAGCAATTTTATTGTTGAGAGGCTGGGGCTCAAAACTGTTAGACACCCTAGTCCATATAAATTGCAGTGGTTGAATGATAGTGGTGAGACTAAGGTGAGTAAGCAAGCCTTGATTGGTTTTCGCATTGGTAGGTATGAGGATGAGGTGTTATGTGATGTAGTGCCAATGCAAGAATGTCATGTGTTGTTGGGGAGGCCATGGCAATTTGATAGGAAGGTTGTTCATGATGGCTTTTCTAACAAGTATACGCTTGTTCACCAAGGAAAAACTTTTAACCTTAAACCTTTAACACCTAAACAAGTGTATGAGGACCAATTGCAGCTACAACAGTCTTTTGCAAAACATAAGGTGAGTGAAAAGCAGAGTGAGAGTGAGAGAGCAAAAGACAATGAGAAGAAAAAAAAAATATAAAAGTCAAGATCAAAAGGAAAAGGAGAGGAAGGCTGGAAAGAGTGTGAGAGGCCAAGTTGAAGGGGAATCAACTTTGGTGGTAAGTGAAAAGGAGAGGGCAGCCTTGCAAAAGGAGAGTTGTGTGGCAAGAGCGAGTGTAGTAAGGAGAGCATTAGTGATGAGGCAACCTATGTTGTTGCTGGTTTTTAAGGAAACATGTTCGACTACTAACGACTTATCTAACTCTTTGCCTAGTGTGGTTGTGTCTCTTGTGCAGGACTTTGAAGATGTCTTTCCTGAGGAGATTCCAAAGGGATTACCACCTGTTCGAGGTATTGAGCACCAGATTGACCTTGTACCTGGAGCATCAATTCCAAACAAGCCAGCTTACAGGAGCAATCCGAAGGAGACAAAGGAACTCCAAAGGCAGGTCGATGAATTAATGGAGAAGGGGTACGTGAGAGAGAGCATGAGTCCATGTGCAGTGCCGGTGATTTTGGTGCCTAAGAAGGATGGGACATGGAGAATGTGTGTTGACTGTCGCGCCATCAACAACATCACGGTAAAGTATCGTCATCCCATTCCTCGCTTAGATGATATGTTAGATGAGTTACATGGGTCTAGTGTCTTTTCTAAAATTGATCTGAAAAGTGGATATCACCAAATTAGAATGAAAGAAGGTGATGAATGGAAGACTGCATTTAAGACAAAATATGGATTGTATGAGTGGTTAGTAATGCCTTTCGGGTTAACTAATGCACCTAGTACGTTTATGAGACTTATGAACCATGTTCTGAGGACATTTATTGGAAAATTTGTGGTTGTCTATTTTGATGACATTCTTATTTACAGCAAAAATTTGGAAGATCATATGTCACACTTGAGGGATGTTTTAGAAGTGCTTCGACAGGAACAATTATATGCTAACCTCAAGAAGTGCACTTTTTGCACAGACAAACTTGTGTTTCTTGGTTTTGTTGTTAGTGCGCAGGGAATACAGGTTGATGAAGAAAAGGTGCGTGCGATCCAAGAATGGCCTAGTCCAACCAATGTAAGTAATGTGCGGAGTTTCCATGGACTAGCGAGCTTTTACAGGAGATTTGTGAAGGATTTTAGCACCATTGCAGCACCACTTACTGAGGTGATTAAGAAGAACGTGGGGTTCAGTTGGGGAGAGCAACAAGAGAAGGCCTTTCAGATGCTTAAAAATAAGTTGACTCAAGCACCATTACTTGCTTTACCTAACTTTACTAAAACGTTTGAAATTGAATGTGATGCTTCAGGATTAGGTATTGGGGCAGTGCTTATGCAGGAGAGAAGACCGATTGCATTCTTTAGTGAGAAGCTAAGTGGGGCAACCTTGAATTACCCTACTTACGACAAAGAGCTATATGCATTGGTTCGAGCCTTGGAGACGTGGCAACACTACCTTTGCCCAAAAGAGTTCGTGATCCACACTGATCATGAATCCTTGAAGTATTTGAAGGGGCAACACAAGCTGAACAAAAGGCATGCTCGTTGGGTGGAGTTTATTGAAACATTTCCATATGTCATCCACTACAAGCAAGGTAAAGAGAATGTAGTTGCTGATGCACTTTCAAGAAGGTATACTCTTATCTCTACTCTTAGTTCTAGATTGCTTGGTTTTGAGCACATTAAGGAATTATATGCTGCTGATCGAGATTTTTGTGAGGAGTATGTGCAATGTGAGAAGAGTGGGCATGGAAAATTTTATAAACATGATGGATTCTTGTTTAGGGAGAGTAAACTGTGCATTCCAATGTGTTCTTTAAGAGAATTACTTGTCAGGGAGTCTCATGGAGGAGGTTTAATGGGACACTTTGGAGTAGCAAAAACATTAGGGATATTGCAGGAACACTTCTATTGGCCTCACATGAAACGAGATGTTGAGAGAATTTTTGAGCGATGTGTCACATGTAAGTAAGCGAAATCTAGAGTCCAACCTCAAGGACTTTACACCCCACTTCCCATTCCTCATGAGCCTTGGGTAGATATTTCTATGGATTTTGTGTTAGGATTACCCAGGTCTAGACATGGCCGGGATTCTGTTTTTGTAGTTGTTGATAGGTTTTCTAAAATGGCACATTTCATTCCTTGTCACAAAACGGATGATGCTTGTAATATTGCTAATTTATTCTTTAAGGAAGTTGTGCGGTTGCATGGTATGCCTAGAACAATTGTATCAGATAGGGATGCTAAGTTCTTAAGCTACTTTTGGAAGACTTTGTGGGCTAAGTTAGGAACTAAGTTATTGTTTTCTACTACTTGTCATCCACAGACTGATGGTCAAACTGAGGTAGTGAATCGAACTTTATCTACTTTGTTGAGGGCTGTAATTAAAAAGAATATTAAAAGTTGGGAGGATTGTTTGCCGCATGTTGAATTTGCTTATAACCGTACAGTGCATTCTGCTACTAAATTTTCTCTTTTCGAAATTGTGTATGGTTTTAATCCACTAACTCCTTTAGATTTATCACCTTTGCCTATTTCTGAGTATGTTAATTTAGATGGCAAGAAGAAGGCTGAATTTGTTCAACAGATCCATGAAAAGGCAAGGCTGAACATTGAGCGACGAACAGAGCAGTATGTGAAACAAGCCAACAAGGGTCGTCGACAAGCTGTTTTTGAACCTGGTGATTGGGTTTAGGTGCACATGCGCAAAGAGCGGTTTCCCATACAGCGTCGATCTAAACTACTTCCTAGAGGCGATGGACCATTTCAAGTTCTTGAGCGCATCAACGACAATGCATACAAGATAGATTTGCCTGGTGAGTATCAAGTAAGTGCCACATTTAATGTTACTGATCTGAGTCCTTTTGATGTAGGTGACGATTTGAGGACAAATCCTTTTCAAGAGGAGGGGAATGATGAGATCCATGATGAGAGTCAAGCCGGAAGAAGGAATGTAGATCCTCTTGAAGTGCCGCTTGGACCGATCACAAGAAGTCGAGCGAAACGACTCAAGGAAGCACTTAACGGGTTGATAAAGGATATCCATGAAGCCGGGAAGGATTGGGGCAATCATGAAGTTGGAATGGATTGGAACAACCATAGGAAGACCCTTGCTCTTATACAAGTCACACCGGACACGGGTTGAAGAGGGCGTGTACTTTCAAGGCACGGCCATGTAGGACTCTCAAGATTGCCTAGAATCATACACGGCTAGATACACGGTTAAAAGGCACGGTCGTGTATGGAGTCAAGCAAATCCACAGAAAGATACACGGCTAAAGTACATGGGCGTGTATGTTGCCAGAAGTTGCACAGACAAGTACACGGCCAAAGTACACGGGCGTGTACAAAGGCCGTGTATCCCCTGTCGGCCAGCTTGTTCTGTTTCGCGTTTTTATGTCACTTAACTAAACTACGTCATTTTGGACTTGTTTTTTACACGAATTGTCACCCTAGTATAAAAGCTCCTAGGGTTTAGAACATTGGAGATTAGACATCATTGAACATTAAACACTTTTGAGAGGCACCTCTCTTGGTTCTTCAAGAACTTAATTCGAACTTATCGGATTGATTTCCGTGGCGTTCATCCCGACTTATCAATCGGTTTTCCATCCCGATTGTGGCGTCTTCACTTTTATACCAAGGTTCTTGTCTTGCTTACAGACAACGGGTCGCGGTTTTCCACTTTAGGTGTTTGGGCGTCTTAGGCAACGAATTTCTGAACGTATTGGTATTGGGTTTCGTCACGAGTTGGCGTGGTTCGTATCAAATCGGACCCTGGTACTGTCATCGATCTCATAACATTCAAAGAGACCTTCGACCTTGTCCTCCCAGTCTAAGTATTCATCTGTTGATCCCTTGCCATCATAGGATGGCATCTATAGTTTCACATATTCCAAACCTCGAGGTGGCCTGAAATCCCTATTCTGATTTGGGTTTGCCCCAAAATTATCATCCCTTTCTTCCCTGTATGGAAGATGCTCCTCACCCATCCTTCTATTCAAATTCCCATCTCCCATTACTCTATCTCGATGAGGATTTTGTGGAGCTACTCGAGGTGGTGCCAGTTGGTTTACCACTGGTGGTTGTGGTAATGTCATTCTGTCAACTCTAGTTGCCAATGTAGCAACTATGGTAGTAAGATCCTGGAGTTGTTCTTCCAAAGTTCTCCTACCTGCCACATTATGACTCTGACCTCCACCAACCTGACTATTAGCTTCATCACCAATTCCCCCATTCACACTGTCATTTGACATAGTTGTAGACTCCCGTATACTGATCCTCAAAACAATTTGAATCAAGGGCACACACTCCACTACTACACTTCCCTTAACTTCACACAATAGCAACTACAAAAAAGACAAACAAACAAACCCACTTAACTTTACAATTATGTTATTGCAACTCATGTGTAATACTCTTCTCCACAACACGTAACAACAACACGATGTAACAAATTTAACTTCCACAAGCCACTCCACGGCAACACACAAGTAACAACAATAATAAAGATGAGTTACTTCCATGGCAACAACACAAGTGGTATTAATAACAAGTAGGCTTCCACTTCCACGGCAAAGAATGACAACAAAGGACAAATATGTTACTTTCCACGAATGTATTCCGAATTCCACAATAGGTAGCAACTTCAATTTGAAATTCAAACCACTTCACTAATTGCAAGCCTTCTTCAATTGGTAAGCAATGAATTCAAATTCAAATAGCACTCATTAACTCCCACAACTTAATGGCATGTGTTTGAATTCAAATAATTCGTTACTAATCAAAACTCAATGCAAATATGCAAATTGTACTCCTCTAATTCACAATTACACAATGGAAGTCACAATAACAACTAACACATCCTCCTTCACGCCACAACAAGCCACGGCAAGGATTGGTAAGTTTTTCAAGTTCCAAAAGTTGTTGAATTAAACAACACTTCTATGCTTCCGCCCTTCCATGAAAATTATTGATCATAAGATGATACAACAACCTTCCCAATCTAAATCTAACAAACAGCAAATTAAATTCCAAGCAAAGGAAATTTCGCAAGCTCAAAACCATAACAACAACACAATTTGCGGTTTTCACTATATCAACCCTAATTGATGATTAATTCCACGAAATCAAATACAACCAATCCCTTCTCTCAACATGTGCTCTGATACCAAAAAGATGATGTGCCTAAACCCACTTGGAAGCACAATAAAAAAGACTCAAGAAAACAATCTCAAATCTAATACAAAATCGGTCCACCTAGTAAGCAATTCTCGTGACACCTTTGAAGATATTTGATGGAAAATGTTGTTCAAATGATTTAATTGTAATCTCTATTGATAACATTAACCAAATAACCACAATAAGGATTGAAATATCACGTGGAGATCAGATCAAAGAAAGTAATAAACCAATGAAATCCACTTTCCCTTTCAATTACTAGTTCACGCCAGCAATAACAATGAAGTATGTAATCCAAGTGCTCAATGAAACAATCAATCTCACAAGATTGTTGTTCACGAAAATAGAACCACAAATAGATCCAAGAAAGATCCAATTCTACCCTAGATATGACACACTAGAGAAGAAATGAACATACAACAAAATTGAATTGATATGACTCACAATTCACCTTCGTCGCACTCGCCACAATTCCAATTCTTGGGTTGAAATTGATAAGAGTTTGGAGCTAAGGAAAGAACCCTAATTCACACGTGAAATGTGCCTCTCAAATCTGTAAAAATTGGCCTCCTCAAACCCTCTCTTAAGCAAGTATTTATACTTGCTACTCCTAGGGTTAAAAAGTGCTCAAAATTACAAGTTTGCCACTTTTAAGGTGGCTAACCCTAAATGAAAATTACAAGGAAATAAAAGTGTCCCAAAACCAAAATACAACCAAAATAGTTCATAAAAAAATTACAAGATACAAAATAACATAAGTTTTCATGATCCAATGCCTCGAAATAGAAAACAATCGCAGTGGGTCTTTGATTGTTATCTTGAAAAATGTTTTGCATCCAACAGGAGTTGTAGGACATATTGGCATCCCATGGAGAATTATCATTGTACCTGTAAGATTATTCTCAAATGTTTTATTAGAAATAAAGACATAAGGTAAAATATGAGCAATTTGGATCATTATCTAAATTGGGTTCTGAAAAGGTCGACAGTGTTAGAAAATTTCCCATCACAAAATAGGAAATCTCCAAAGCAATTCGGAAACTAGAACTTGTGTGCTATTTTTATTTACTTGATTTTATCTTTTTTATGCAATTATGATGTTTTTGTTTTAGATGAGGCCCATGCTTGCTTTTTAGATAGTGGGGCACCCAGTGCATAAGTGTGGGTGAAGGCGTTAGGGGTTAAAGCACTATTAGTAGGTATCAAATATGGGTCACCAATGTGTGTGTGAGAGAGAGCTTAACTATTAGACCATGGCCTGATTCTCATTCAAGGAATGGTCATTAGTAATATATAAGATTGGCCTCCTAACTTGGGTAGATTGAGCCCAAGAGAATTTTTAGGCCAGTAGTTAACCTAAGCCTCTCGACTCCTAGAAAATTGGTTATTCACCCTTTGTAATTTATGAGTTTAATATAGACATGTGAAAAATAATTTATGAATTGTTTTAGTTTGATAGAATTACAAGCTTCAATTTTTTCATGGTCTAGCTTACACTAAACTTGATTTTTTTTTATATAAAATGAGCAATTTAAATCCAATTAAAGCCCCATTTGAAGCCACTATTCACTTAAATTGATATTTTCATGCTTTTAAAAACTAGCAAGTTAGATTAAGCTTAGAAAAATTATTTTTGATAAATTCAGTATTTTGTTTAGTAAAAACTCTAATTTTATTAAATTGTATGTATGTATTTCAACTTTAAAAGTTGCTTTTTGACTATGAAAAAAAATTCCCTCTCCTAAAAAAGGTACTTTCAACCCCACTAAGGGCCACCTTTTACAATTTTTCTTTTTTTTTTTCAACTTTTGCATTTTTGTTTCTTTTTTTTTTTGGGTCTTTTCTCTTATTTCCCTCTTCTTTTTTAGATTTTCTTTTCTTTTTATATATACTTTTCCCTTTTCATTTTCCAACTTCGTATTGTTTTATGTAAGGTTGAGCGGGTACAAGGTGAGTAAGGTATGGAGTACTATCTGTATTCTACCCTATAAGGTATATGTTCCTAAATTTTGGAATCAAAACTGCTCCTATGGCATCATGTAAACATTTTATACCTTATACCGTATTAATTCCATAGAGTATAGGGTACTTTCTGGAACTTATAAGTTTTATCTTTTTTTTTTCTTATAAATTTCAAATTTATTTGATATTAAAAAAGTAATCTATATGTCATATTATGAGTTCCTCATATATTAAATTTATGGAACTCATAAAATATATATAAAATTAAAAAAAAGTAAAATTTCAACCTTGATTATTTTTGCAATCTTACTATTTAGCAAATAGGAAAGAATAATACTTGAGTTGAAAACCTAAAGTTAAAGAGAAAAATGGGAATGGAAAAGAAAAAGAAAGAGGTTGCGACTTCATATTTAACATTTAGTGTTATTAATTTGTGAATTTAAACTCTTTTTTCCTTCCCTTTTTATTAAAATATTTATCACCAAAAAATTATAATATTATCATTTATTATTTATTATAAATGTTATTTAATTACATTTTATAGTGTAAGTACAGAGAACCCTAGAACTTATACTCATATAATTTAGAATATAGGTTGTAGGGTGGGCATAGGGTAGGAAGACTTCATATCCATATCCTATTATGTGAGAGCAAGTTTTCAAAAATTTATATCAAAAACCAACCTTGTGACCCTCCCAATACCTATCTTAAACCTACCTGATTGAGTATGATATGAGTAGGTATCATATATAATAGAGTTATCTATTCAACCCTAGTTTCATATCTTTTTAGTTTTTCTTTATTTTCCTACTTCTAAAGGTTTCATTATTTTTTTATCTTTCGAATGTTTATGGTTTATCCTTGTTTTTTCTTTTTTTTTTTTTCTTTTTCCTGGAGTTTTATTTACAAGGGCCACCTTAAGAAAATTCCAATATAAAGGAGGGCAAAATACGGCAGCCAATTCCCTTTTCTTTGTTGCAGTACTTTTCTCTCTCTCTCTCTCTCTCTCTCTTTCCCCCCCCTCTCTACTAGAGAATAAATATTCATTTCAACGATAGAACAAAGATTACATAACACTAACTTGAGTTGAGTTGGGAACTGAATTAATAAAACGTGTTGTTGGAGAATATTCAGCTTAGAGAACTTGAGTCAGACGAAGGACGGAGTAATATCGTTTGACACACAACTTGATCCTGTTTTCTATACCTAATCAAAGAATTATTGCCGATCGCGTTTTTATCTACTTGCCAGCATCGTCGCCTTTTCACTTTGGTGAGGTTTTGAAGCTTCACACAACAAAGTTTTATAAATAAATCCGAACACAGAGGAAGTACGAATGATGAAAGAAAAGGGAAAATTGAGAAGGAGAAAAGAAAAAATTTGAATTACATACACCAGAGAGAGTAAGGCTACAATCTCAAACTAAATTTGCCACTAATTTACAAATTTTCACGTGCCCTTGAAGTAGTTTCTCTCCCGTGGTGGCTGCTGATGTGAAGCCGCTCGCGACATCACAGAAACAATGGAATGCAAAGCATTTGCCGCGATCCTCGACTTAATCTGACCTCTCTTAGGAATAAGCCTGCCTTTGTAATACTTCCCTGAGATCGGACTATCTCTATCACTGACCTTCGTGTTCATGATGATGATACTATATAGAAATAACCTATCTGGAGTATTTTGTTCGAAGGAGTAATAGCTTAATTTGCTTGTACTTCAGTTCCTCCACGTTGGACATATATATATATAGTGTTTCCTTACATTCAAAAGGGGTTAATTGTTTTTTATTGACAGAGTGTAAAGGGTGGGACACAAACGGCGACAAAAGCAGGACAGGAAAACTTCACCAACTATTGTTAATACTGGGTGCTGGTATTGTGAATTATGATTATCCAGGAGAGTTGAAAGGCAACAGTTATATGAATAAGTGTACATTTCAAGTTGATGAGGGCATTGGGGGGCATGACAGCTAGGCTGTCCTTGCTGTACAAGATTCTTTCCTACTCAACATGAGACAGGCTAAATCGGCCGTTGATTTGGTGAGACTGGCTAAATTTCAAGTTCCATTGTCTATTTGCATGATGTTTTCGATCTCTCTAACCATGAACACGTGAGACGACTCCAAATAATGTATTTTAAGCATCCATTGTTTTGTTTATTTGTCGTATTGTTAGTTTGCCATGACGAAATCCAGAGTTTTTCTTTAGAAATTCATATCCTCAAATAGAGTTTTATTTCTGCAACGCCTCAAAACCCAGTATAATACGGTCCGCCACATGTCCTTAGTATTAGAAGACATACAAAAGTTCAATTTCTACAGTCCTCTAAACATTATCTTTCAATTATTCAAGATAATAAATAAATCTCTTAAATTATTACAACGAAAGCAATCATAAACTCTAACAATATCATAATTTTTTTAAAAGAAATGTATATCCTTCTAAACATAATTTATGTTCAATTTCCTCAATTTAAACACAATGGAAGCATGCAACAATTTAAATAACATGATATTCTAAATCAAAATTACAAATTATTTCATATTCTCATTTCTCTTCATTGGGATCCTACTCGTCATAATACACATACTCTACATTCTCCTCTGTATCTTGATTCATTTCTACTAGAGTTTCCTCATATCTAACAATCTCTTTTGTAACATCTGCAACTAAAAAAAAATCCCCATGAGAGGTGAGCTAATGCCCAGTTGAGTGTATACCTATATACACACACACATGCCATGCCAGAAACAATAACACATGAAAGATACATCATAATATTTATACATAATTTTATTTATTTTTCATAATCTTTAGCGGATATACAATCTTATCATAAACATCTTCACACATCACATTCATAAACATCCTTTCACAACCAATCCACAAGCAATATATACATATATATATATATATATATATATATATATATATATATACATTTATATATATGATAAAGGTATTCCTCTTTGTCTATGAGTTTTTTATCACACATAATAATAATATATATATGATAGCGGATACTCCCTACTGTCCATGAGTCCTCACACATCAACCTTTCACAACCATACATGATAATAATATATATATATATATATATATGACAGTAGGTGCTCCCCACTATCCACGAATCCATGAATCCATACACTTCAACCTTTCACAATACACATCACAACCTTCCACATAAGACCCTAATTATTTCGGTACATGACTCCACTAGGGATAACATTACATACAGATCATCGAGGTGCTACCCTAAGAACACCGACCCACACTTGGTTTATTGGACCCAACAATTCACAATCACATGCATACACAATCTGGTTCATTTATAATATAATTAATCCCACATACAAAAATCTAATTTATCAAGCACAACCAACAAACATGGTATACACGTACTTGAATTATAATAATTGGTTTGTCTTATAATTTTCTAGCTTTACAAATCTCTCAATCCTATACATGATTTAAATTATTTGCTTTTAGAATTGTATTCCTATAAATATCAAAAGGAAAATAGACGTGTCTCAACTCAACAAGGTCATGTTGGAGGCCTTATAGTTGAATACTGGGTAGTACACGACCGTACCAAAGGTCGTATACATTTTTTTTTCGACACGGTCTCAGCATGGTCATGTTAAGAAATCAAGTATCTCTATGTTCACTGTTTATCAACATAACCTCAACATGGTTATGTTGAGAGGTCATCTTATTTTTTTTTTTCAACACAGTTGTGTTGAGAAACCATATATCTCTCTATTCACTTTGGATTTTCAACACAGTTCCAACATGATCGTGTTGGGAGGTCATGTATCTCTTTGTTCCTTTGGGTCTTAAACACGGTTCTAACACGGTCATGTTTAGAGGCCGTGTATCTCACTGTATACTTTGTAAATCAATCCCCCAGCCGATTTCTATTCAATTCAACCTAATCGATCTATCTAACATAAAATTTACAATGTAATACACTAGTAGATATACTTACTTGACCCGAATCATTATTGTGATGAGTGAATCGCCTATTTCGTCCCTTGCGTATCACAAATTCATTTAGATCTGTAAATGACCTTAATACATCAATTCTCACTTTACGATGTACACAAATTTAACGATCAATTGTTATCGATCGATCTACTCACCTCAAACTAGTTGGTGGATTGTAGCACTTACTTGTCCTTTTCTCTCTTTGGATTTCTATAAAGTGTTTCTAGGGTTTTGTGAGGTGTACAAATGAGGAAAAAGTGTTAACCCTAGTTAAAAAGGATATATATACTTAGTTGCAAAAGACTATCTTGCCCTTATTGCTTTAAACTATTTATCATTTTATCCTTAGCAGATATATATATATATATATATTAATATGAAATACTCATATATATATATATAATATATATATATATATATAACACTATAAGCAATCACATTCTCCCCCCCTTACAAGAGTTTTCATCCTTGGAAATTGCTTGAATTATTAAAGAATTTTAGGTATCTTTTTCTCATCTCCTCTTTTAATTCCGAAGTTGCTTCTCTTTCTGTTTGATTGCTCCACTGCACTTTGAAATATTTGATAATCTACTCAAAAATTTCACTTTAATATCTACAATTCTGATAGGTCTCTTCACTATTGTGAGATATAGCTACACTTGTAGAGGTTTTAGTGCAGTGATTTGATTTGGGTTTGGTACATATTTCCTTAGCAAGAAAATGTGAAATACATTGTGTACTTTAGCTAGACTTGATGGCAAAGCCAGTCTGTATGCCACTGGTCCAATTCTCTTTAAGACTTTAAAGGGTCCCACATATCTAGGGTTCAATTTGCCCCTTAGTACAAATCTTATTACTCCCTTCATACGTGAAATCTTCAACAACACATGCTCTCTTGCCAGAAACTCCAATGGGCATCTTCTCTTGTTTGGACATGACTTTTGGCAGCTTTGGGCAAATTACATTCTTTGCTTGATCAAATTTACTTTGTTTACTGCATCTTGCATTAGATCAAGTCCCAATATTTGTTTCTCACCCACCTCATCTTAATGTAACAACAATTGGCATTTTCTTTCGTACAACACCTCATATAGTGCCATTTGGATGGTAGCTTGATAACTATTATTATAGGTGAACTCCACTAAGGGCAGATGTTTATCCTAATTTCCATCAAAGTCTAATGCACATGCCCTCAACATATCCTCCAATATTTAAATCGTTTGCTTTAACTAACCATGCTTCTGTAGGTGAAAAGTCGTACTAAATTGTAGTTTTGTCCCCAAAGCTCTGTGCAAACTATTCCAAAAGCTCCCCAAAAATCTCATATCTCTATCTGACACTATGGAGACTAGTATCCTATGCAACCTTACAATTTCTTTGTTGTAAATTTGTGCCAGCTTCTCTAGTTTATACCTAGTACCTATTGGTATGAAGTGTACTGATTTTATAAGTCGATCCTCAATTACCCATACTATATTCAATTTAGTCACCGATCGGGGTAGTGCTATGACAAAATCCATGGTCACATGTTCTCATTTCCACTCTAGTATAGGTAAAGGTTGTAACATGCCAATGGGTCTCTAATGTCTATCTTGATCTATTGGTAGGTCATACACTTAGATACATAATCAGCCACTTCTCTCTTCATATTCCTCCACTAATAATGGTTCTTCAGGTCTTTATATATCTTGGTACTTCTAGGGTGTATAGAGTACCAAGAACAGTGTGCTTCCTTCAATATCTCTTTCTTCAGTTCATCTATATTTAGCACACATAGCTTGTGACCATACCTTAACACCCCCTTTACATCTTCATTGAACTCTACAACTTTTCCCTCTTCCATTCTTTTCTTTATTTCTTATATCCCTACATCTTCAAATTGTGTAGTTTTTATTCTGTCAATTAATACTGGTTGTATTCATAAATTGGCGAGTCCAGCCTTAACTTCTTAGGTCACAAGCGTGTACCTTGTTCGTGTATCGTGGGAGAGCATTCTGTGGGTTAGATACATGACCAGGTACACGAGCGTGTACCTTGTTCGTGTATCGTGAGAGAGCATTCTGTGGGTTAGATACACGACCAGGTACACGAGCGTGTACCTTGTTCGTGTATCGTGGGAGAGCATTCTGTGAGTCAAATACACAACCAGGTACACGAGCGTGTACCTTGTTCGTGTATATAGAGGGGGTGTTCTGTGGGTCAGATACACGACCAGGTATACGAGCGTGTACCTTATTCGTGTATCGAATTGTGCCTTCTATGGGTCAGATACACGACTAGGTACATGAGCGTGTACCTTATTCGTGTATCTCTGATATGTACACAATGAGCATATTTTGAAGTGCACGAGAGGGCACACCATGACGTATTCTCCTTTTTTATTGTAAAGTCAATTTAGACACCCTCTGGCATGTGTGAGAAACCGGATACACCACTAGTGTACCTGGTTGTGTCAATCAAAGTACATACCTGTCATCACTTCATCTTGCACTCCCTTAAAAAAGTCTCCCATCCTGAATTTTCCCACACTTAGAGCTTAAAAGAAGCTCTATTAAGGTGACTTTCATAGAATCTAAACTTGGTTAGCCCCACTATAGCTTGCTGTCCTACAAAAGTTACTCCAAACCAATGGGTGATAATAAAGAAAGTAAAGAGTAAAGAAGAAAATTTACCTAAGCAACATGGGTTGCCTCCCAAGAAGCGCTGTTGTTTAACGTCATTAACTCGACGTAATGAACCGGTGGAGCTCAAATAGAGATGAGAATGAGGTTCAGCTCCTCCTTTTCTTTCAAAACTGTTTTGTCCCCAAAGTAATGCTTAAGCCTTTGGCCATTCACCTTGAAAATGCCTTTCTTGGAGATTTTATAACCCAAAACAATACCTTCTTTTGCCATAAAATGACACTTCTCAAAATTTGGGACTAAGTTAGTATCTTCACAACTTTGCAACACTAACTCAAGATGGTGTAGACATTCATCAAAAGAATTCCCGAAAACAAAAAAATCATCTATGTATACTTCCATCTTGTCTCCTACCATATCCTCAAAAATAGCCATCATGCATCGTTGAAAGGTGGCTGGAGCGTTGCATAATCCGAAAGGCATGCGTCGATAAGTGAAGGTCCCAAAAGGGCATGTGAATGTCGTCTTTTCCTGGTCTTCGGGTGCGATAGGAATTTGAAAATATCCAGACATCCCATCGAGGAAACAGTAATATGCATGACCATCTAACCTTTCAAGCATTTGGCCCACAAATGGAAGAGGAAAATGATCCTTTCGAGTTGTGTCATTTAGCTTGTGGTAATCTATACAAACTCTCCATCCAGTGACAATTCTCATCGGGATGAGTTCATTTTTTTCATTCGGTACCACTGTCATACCGCCTTTCTTCGGAACTACTTAAATGGGGCTTACCCATGAGCTATCAAAAATTGGGTAGATCATTCCTGCATCAAGCAATTTGATGACTTCCTTTTTTACAACATCTCTCATATTTGGATTAAATCGGCGCTGCGGTTGTACCACTAGCTTGACACAATCTTCCATCAAAATTTTGTGTGTACAAAACGATGGGCTAATCCCCTTTATATCTGCAATTTTCCAGGCAATTGCTTTCTTGTGTTGCCCCAGGACATGCAATAACCTTTCCTGCTAATCTCGATCCAGATTTGACGTAATTATGACTGGAAGTTTAGAATCTTCTTCAAAAAATGCATATTGAAGGTAGTCTGGCAGTTGTTTCAATTCTAGCTCAGGTGGTTCCTCAATTGAAGGTTTCGATCTCTAAAGGGTGGATCTATTCATACCTTCAAAGCTTCTTTCTTCTCTCAACTCAGGATTATTATTAAGCTGATTGACAATTGCTTTAATCGCCATATTTTCAGGTTGCTCTTTCTCCCGATTCATCAAACGCAATTCCAATGCATCACCAATCGATAAGTCTTGCAATGAATCTGAAACTGCGAAGTCAAGGCAGTCGATTGCATAGCATGTATCATCACAGTGCAGGCTTTGTCTAAGGACGTCAGGCATTTTCACTATGACCTCTTCATTTCCCACTCTCAACACTAACTTCCCATCCCCAACATCAATTAAGGCTCTAGTAGTAGCTAAAAATGGCCTACCCAATATAAGAGGGACCTCCACATCTGCTTCCATGTCAAGGATGACGAAATCCGCCGGGAAGATGAAGTCCTGCACCTTCACTAATACATCTTCAACTACTCCTCTCGGGAATTTGACTGATCGATCGGCTAACTGAAGACTCATTTTGGTCGGTTTCGGCTCTCCAATACCCAATTTTTGGAACATCTTGTATGGCATCAAATTAATGCTGGCTCCCAAATCAGCTAATGCTCGTTCTTCAGATAAATTCCCTATCAGGCAAGGGATGGTAAAGCTCCCAGGATCTTTTAACTTCTTTGGGAGTTTGTTTTGAATTACCGCAGAGCATTCTCCTCCTAAAGTTATAGTGGAGAACTCTTCAAGCTTCCTTTTGTTCGATAGCAACTCTTTCAAAAATTTTGCATATCGTAGCATTTGTGATAATGCCTCAACTAGTGGAAGGTTAATATGCAATTGCTTGAATATCTCTAAAAATCTGCTATAGTGCTCATCTGTTCTGTCCTTCTTGAGTCGTGCTGGATAAGGAACATTGAGCTTGTATTATGGGATTAATAGAGGTGATGATTTCTCTTTAGGTGATTTTTCTAAATGCTTTCCCCCTTCTTTGAGAACTACTTGTTCTTTTGTTGGTTTAGTCTCCCGACTCTCTTCTTCTGAACTTTTGGTTGTAGTTCCTTACCACTTCATAATGTGACAGCTTTAACATGTTCTCTAGGGTTGGTTTCTGTGTTTCCCAGTAGTGAACCTTGAGATCTCTCTGACAGAAGCTTAGCTATCTGACCGACCTGGTTTTGAAGATTATGTATTGATGCCTCATGATTCCTTAGAGCCGAGTCTTGATTTTTCATAATCAAATCTAAGGACTTCTGTCTGTCTTCTGAATCCTTGATGAATTTTGTGAGGAGATCTTCAAGTGGCGGTTTGGAACTCTAGACCATTGGCCTCTGATAACCTGGTGGAGGATTCGGATTGCCCTTCTGAATATTACTGTTGTTAGTCTAAGAAAAATTTGGGTGATTTCTCCATCCTGGGTTATAAGTATTGCTATATGGATTGTTTTGGGGCCGAATTGGGTTTCCCAAATAATCCACTTGCTCTGTTTGCCCTTCCTCACCACCTGAAGGTTCCACAATAGCCAGCTAATGTTGTGAGACAGCCAACTCGTCGATCTTTCTAGATAAAGCCTCAACTTTGGACATGATAGAAGTAGCCACATCCACTTCAAGAATGCCTGCCACCTTCTTTTCTCTGCCCTCACCATGTGACCATTCATAATTATTCGCGGCCATGTCTTCAAAAAGAGTCAAACTTTCTTCAGGAGTTTTATGGTTCAAGGTGCCACCAGCTGCGGCATCTACTGTTTGTCTCGTTTGATAGTTCAACCCATTATAAAATATCTGAACTTGAAGCCACTCTAGGATCCCATGGTGTGGGCATTTCCACATTGATTCCTTGAATCTCTCCGAGGTTTCATATAACGTCTCCATGTCATACTGATGATAATATTGAATCTCAGCTCGAAGTTTAGCGGTCTTTAAAGGAGGGAAGAATTTGTCCATAAACTTCTTAATCAGACCTTGCCATGTCGTAATGGAGTTCCTCGGTAAAGAATTCAGCCACTGCTTAGCCTTCCCTTTCAAAGAGAATGGGAAGAGCCTGAGGCGGATCGCATCATCACTAACTCCATTAAATTTAAAGGTATCACGTATCTCCAGAAAGAGTTGGATATGCGCATTTGGATCTTCATCCTATAAACCATCAAATTGAGTATATTGCTGCACCATCTGAATCACGGTAGGCTTAAGTTCAAAATTATTTTCCTCCACTCGAGGACGGACTATGCTAGAGCTAACGCCTATCAAGTTTGGCCTAGCAAAATCGGAATTGGTTCTAGGTGGCTCATTAACTCGGCCATCTCTATTATCAACCAGTTGATGATTCGGGGGATCCACAACAACATTTCCTTGATTCAGCTCTTGAGCACGATTATTGACTTGATCAGCCATTTCTTCCTTCAGTGATTCTCCTTGAATACCAAATGATGTTAACTCAATCGAGTGTTGCTTTTTCTGATAACGACGAATAATTTTCTCTGGCTCAGGATTAAAAACAGCAAGTTCCTTGGAGCGACTTCTGGTCATGCATTGTAAACGTAATACAAATCAATTATGAGCTCCAAATTCTTAGGAAGAAAAGGGAAAAAAGATAAGAAAGAAATAAATTGGTTAAATTAATAAGTAAAAAGTGTTTCTAATATTGATGTATCCCCGGCAGCGGTACCAAAAACTTGATCGTTGCCAATCGTAGTTTTAATAAATTGAATTCTTGTTCTTAATCTTACTACGAAGCAATAGGCAAGCGCACTTATCGTAGCGTAATATAGCGAGTAAGCACAAGGTCGTCCCTCAAAGATACACCAACTACTAGTACTAACTTCGTTCCTATTATCTAACCGCCGCTTAAATATGTTAGTTGAAACTTAATTACTCTAATCTTAAAACTAATAACTCACTAACAACAATGGTTCGGAAGATTTATCAATTAACAAAAGCAACCTAGATCTTATTCTACTCCTTCTCTATCATGTAATTCATTAGATTTATGAAGATTGGCATAATTGACTTCTTATACTGTCGAATTCTCTAGTCAAGTTAACTACTTTCTCAAGTATATTAACCTATATAATCCTAGGTTTATCAAATAAGATCTCTCCTTAGTTAATAGCAACCTAGAATTGCATAAAGCACATGAATTCACATCAACATAGTCGATGTAAACAGAAGACTCTTGTTTCCTATCTCTAGAAGAACAATCGAATCTCATTAATTGCATTAAATCTAATCATAAGAGCAATTTCTCAATTAACTAATATGATATCATGCATAAATTCATATTCCGGATCTATGAATCTAAGGAACAATTGAAGGGCATGCAATTAATCATAAGAAAGCCAACAACTTCGCATTAAAAACCAAATCTTCATCACATGACAAAGAAGTTTCGAATAAAATCTAGATTTAGAGTCTACTCCTCCATAAATTGGACAAAAGAAATACAATTACTAGAAGAATAAATAAAATTCATAGTCACAACCCTTAAAGATAGAATCTTCTTCTTCGTGGGTCTTCAATCTCCTTTGGAATTAACAGAATCTTCTTTCCCTTGCTGTTATGAGAGTCAGAGCAAGTACAAAATTCGTAACCTCGTTCTAGGGCAACTAACGGTCTATTTATACATGTACCCAAGTTAGATACATACACGAGCGGATACACGAGTAGTGTATCTCATTCGTGTATCTCATGCTTGCTTCTAAGTGTCCTTATGTGAATATACACGAGCAAGTACATGGGAGTGTACATTGGTCGTGTATTTGAAACATCGTTGAACAACGGCAAAACTTAGATACACAAGCAAAGTACATGGGCGTGTACTTTGCTCGTGTACTTTCCAAACATCCACTTCAGTATACACAAGCAAAGTACATGGGCATGTACTTTGCTCGTGCACTTTCCAGACATCCACTTCAGTATACACAAGCAAAGTACACGGGCGTGTATCTCGCTTGTGTACTTTCCAAAATTCTTTTCTTCATATGTATTGTATCCAATTCCTTCCAAACTTGATCCTACTCTTCAAAACTCCTTCCCTTAGCTCCGAAATACTCTAGAAGATCCTGAAATTAACATTCATTCCATTAAGCATCCTTTTCTTCAACAAATCATCTAAAAATTCAACAATAAAGCACAATTTCATTACTCTAGATAAGGGTATTTTGCGACTTATCACTGGTTTTATTCATAAATTGGCGAGTCCAGCTTTAACTTCTTAGGTCACAATCTTTAAGTCTAATTTCTACGTATCTTCTAATATTTTCTGTTGAGTTGTGATCAGTATTGTTAGATTACCATGCTTCTTTTTACTAAGTGCATCAGCAACTATGTTTGCCTTTTCGGGATGATACTAGATGTCTAAGTCATAGTCTTTTATTAGCTCTAGCTAGTGTCTTTGCCTCATATTTAGTTCTTTTTAGGTCAAGAAGTGCTTGAGGGTTTTGTGATCTGTGTATATTCTGCACTTCTCCCCATACAAATAATGTCTTCATAACTTAAGTGTAAATACCATGATAGCTAATTCTAGATTATATTTTGGGTAATTCTTCTCATGAGGCTTCAATTGTCTAGATGCGTATGCAATCACCCTATCATTCTACATCAATACATTCAAACCCTTAGGTAGTGGCATCATTGTACACCATAAATTCTTCACCACTAACTGGTAGTGCAAGTACTGGTGTAGAAGTCAATCTCTCCTTCAATGTCATGTGGCTTACTTCACATCGATCATCCCATACAAACTTTACTCCTTTCTAAGTTAACTTGGTTAAAGGGGTTGCCAGTTTTGAGAATCCTTCCACAAATCTTCTATAGTATCCTACTAATCCCAAGAAGCTTTTAATTTCTGTTACGCTCTTTAGCTTGGGACATTCATTTATAGCTCTTATTTTCTCAAGATCTATAGATAATCCATCTTTACTAATCACATGTCCTAAAAATGTGACTTGCTTTAGCCAAAATTCACTCTTCTTAAACTTGGTGTATAACTTTTTTGCTTGCAATTTGCTCAATATTACCCTCAAGTACTGCTCGTGATCTTCATTTCTAGAGTATATTAAAATGTCATCTATGAACACAATGACAAACTTATTCAAGTATTCCCTGAATATGCGATTCATTAAATCCATGAAAGTCGCTGGTGCATTTGTGAGTCCAAAAAGCATTACTTAGAACTCATAATGCCCGTATCTAGTTCTGAAAGTGGTCTTTTGGAATCTGTATGACCTCTTCCTTGATCCTCAGTTGATAGTACTTGAATCTCAAGTCTATTTTTGAAAAGACTTGAGTTCCTTGTAATTGATCAAATAAGTTGTCAATCCTTGGGAGAGGGTATTTATTTTTAATTGTAACCTTATTCAACTCCTGGTAATCTATACATAATTGTATGTTGTTATCTTTCTTCTTAATAAATAATATCGGCACACCCTAAGATGAGACACTTGGTTTGATAAACTTCTTGTCCAATAGCTCTTATATTTGATCCTTTATTTCTTTCAACTTTGTAGGTGCCATACGAGACGGGGCATTTGATATGGTAGTCGTACTAGGAACTATGCTGAATTTAATCTCCCTTACAGGAGGTAAATCAAGTAGGTCATTTGAAAATACTCCAGTAAATTCCTTCATTACCCCTACTATCTTAATTTCCATCCTCTCTTCAGCTTCAACTGCTACTAATTCCATCATACTTTTACCCCATAGTTCATAAGTTGGCAATCCTATTAGTCTATAAGTTTCCAATTTAAACTTAAATTGTTCTCCTTCTAGAGTGTTCAAATGGATGGTCATGTCATGACAATCTATTGTTGCATGATGTCTGATCAACTAATACATTCCCAAAATTACATCAAAATCGGTTATGTCTAACACTAAAAGATTTGCAAACAATATTTTACCACATACTTCCATAAAAACCTTTCTACATATTTGGTTTAATCCCCTATTCACACCCATAGGAGTACTCAAGCTTAATACAACATTTAACACTTCTTTACATACATTATATTTACTTCTAAATGCATTAGATATACAAGAATGTGATGTACCAATATCAAATAATACATATGCTTCAGTAGAATTCACTAATAGTGTACTTACTAAGGTGTATTTATAGTGTCTTGTCTCTTTAATGCAAACACTTGTGATGGTGCCCTTTACCTTGGCCTTACCTGTTGAGGTCTACCATTATTAGTCCTAGTCTGGTTTCTTGCTGCTGGTGCTGGCTGTAGATTCTGTTTTCTATTTTCTGAGCAGTCCACCATCCTATAACTCCTTTGTTTGTAGAAGAAGCAAAATGTCAATGGGATAGACCTCTCCCAACAAGTTTTGCTATTGTATCGCATCATCCCACTTCAAAAACAGGCACCCTTTGCCCATTTGCATTCATTTAGCTTGTGTGGTCGATAACATCTTCCACACTTGTTACTCTGTCCAACATATAAGGTTTTCGCTTAAGAGGAAGGTGTTGCTATGACTATAGATCTAGTTTGCACAATGTGAAGTCTTTTGCCCTTATCCTGAGTTATAATATTCTGAATGGGTCTTTTCCCCAATTCCACTCTTGTTCCTAAGGTTCTCATTTCGTTTGTTCTCTTATTACTTTGTTATAAAAGTTTTTCTTCATTTACAACTTTCGAGTAGCTTTTCGATTGGAAGGCAACTACCTCATGCTACAATGTAAGCTCCAATTCCAATAGAAACTGATGCGCTATGGAATTCTCATTAGCTCTGAATGTAGATGGCATGAACTTCATCAAACGGTTGAGTTTCGTCTCATATTCATCTACCAATCTCTTTCCCTAGGAGCAATTGTAGTATGATGCTTGCATTCTATCCCTAATGGTGGTTAGAAAATACTGCTCATACAACATCTCTTTCAACCTATCATAAGTGATTAACTTTATGGTGAGTCTAGAAACACTCAACCACCATTCAGAAGCTGAGCTTCTTAGTAGATACACTGCATATTTTACCTTTTTACCTTCAGTTATCCCCAGCGCTTCAAAAGTTTTTTTCTAGTTCATTGATCCACTGTTCAACATCTATTGGATCATCAACCTTAGGCCTAAATTCCTTGACAATTCTAACAAAATAGTCCAAACCCATTTCTCTAGCTAGCCTCTCTCTAATCTCTCCCATCATCTAGGCCTATCTCGTGTTTAGCACTTGCATGTGTGGTATTTGTTGCTGTTGCTGTGCCACTACTCCTACTAGAGTATTGATAACCTCTAGCATTTGTGCAGCATTCACCTCATTCCCTCCTTGTCCTTGATGAGGAGCTAGGGGGCATTTTGTTATTAAGAGCATCACCTCTGACTCTTGAGAATGATCCTGGTCCTGAAATTCTCCTAAGCATTCTACAAAACAAAATACAATAGTGAAGAATGATATAGGAATATATATACATTCCTTAGAGTATGAAAAATTTAAAGATGATATTTTCAATATTATTGAAGGAGTTCATGAATCAGTAATATCAGTCTCATTTTCAAACCACTCTCGGTATATGTCCTTATCCTACAAATCCAATACCAAATTCATCCAAAGAGCATGACTTACTTTCTATTGTTTAAACTTATACTATTGATCCTCACTAAATTCTAAAGATCATCAAATCTATGCAATTTATAAATTCATCAAGCTAAGCTCTAAAGATCATAAACTTACATTCTTTTGATCAAAGCCTAAGCTTCTAAGGATTATCAACCTATGCTCTAATACCACCTAAGCTATAATGGCCCAAAACCTGGGTATACTATGGCTAGCCACGTGTCTTCAATACTAGAAGACACGTAAAGGCTCAATTGCTTCAATCCTCCAAAAAATCTTTCAATTATTCAAGATAATTACTAAACCTCTTAAATTACTATAGAGGAAGTATTCATAAACTTCAATAATACAACAATTTTTTTTAAAGAAATGTATATCCTCCTAAACATAATTTCTATTCAGTTTCCTCAATTTAAACATAGTGGAAGCCTGCAACAATTTAAATAACATGATAATCTAAATCACAATTACAAATTATTCCATATTCTCCTTTCTCTTCATCGGGATCCTAATCGTCATAATACACGTACTCCACATTCTCTTCTGTATGTTGATTTGTTTCTATTAGAGTTTCCTCATATCCAATGATCTCTCCTATAGCATTTGCGACTAAAAAAATTTTTCCATGAGGGGTAAGCTAATGCCTAGTACAGTGCATACCTACACACACACACACATGCTATGCTAGAAACAATAACACATGCAAGGTGCATTATAATATTCATACATAATTTTATTTATCTTTCACAATCTTTAGTTGATATACAATCTTATCATAAATATCTTCACACTTCACATTCATAAACATCCTTTCATAATCTATCCACAAGCAATATATACATACATATATATATATATGACAAAGGTATTCATTTTTATCCATGAGTCTCTTACCATATATAATAATATATATACGACAGCGAGTACTCCCTACTATCCATGAGTCCATGAGTCTTTACACATCAACCTTCTACAACCATATATAATAATAATATATATATATGACAGTGGGTGCTCCCCACTGTCCATGAGTCCATATACTTCAACCTTTCACAATACACATCACAGCGTTCTACATCACAACATTTCACATCACAATCTTCCACATACAACCTTCCACATAAGATTCAGATCATTTCGGTACAGAACTCCACTAGGGACAACGTCACATACCAATCATTGGAGTGTTACCCTAAGAACACCGACCCACACTTGGTTTCTTAGACCCAGCAATTCATAATCACATGCACACACAACTCGGTTCATTTATAATAATATTAAACCCACATAGAAAAATCTAATTTATCAAGCACAACCAATAAACATGGCATACACGTACCTGAATTGTAATACTTGGTTTATCTTATATTTTTATAGCTTCACAAATCTCCTAAACCTATACATGATTCAAATTATTTGCTTTTAGAATTGTATTCCTATAAATATCAAAAGAAGAATAGACGCTTTTCAATTCAACACGGTCATGTTGGAGGTCGTGTAGTTGAATACGGGGTAGCACGCGATCATGCCAAAGGCCGTATACATTTCTCTTTTTTGTTTTTTTTCAACACGGTCTCAACATGGTCATGTTGAAAAGTCATGTATCTCTCTGTTCACTATTCATCAACACGACCTCAACACGGTCATGATGTTTTTTTTTTTTCAACACTGTCTCAACATGGTTGTGTTGAGAGGCTGTGTATCTCTCTATTCACTTTAGATTTTCAATTCGGTTTCAACACGGTAATGTTGGGAGGCCGTGTATCTCTCGGTTCACTTTGTAAATTGATCCCTTAGCCTAATTTCTAATCAATTCAACCTAATTGATCTATCTAACATAAAATTTACAATGTAATACACTAGTAGATACACTTACTTGACCTGAATCATTATCGTGATGAGTGAATCACTTGTTTCATCCTTTATGTATCATGGATTGATCTAGATCTGTAAATGACCTTAATACGATAATTTTCGCTTTACGATGTACACGAATTTAGTGATCAATTGTTATTGATCAATCTACTCACCTTAAACTAGTTGGTGGATTGTAGCACTTGCTTGTCCTTTTCTCTCTTTAGATTTCTACAAAGTGTATTTAGGGTTCTGTGAGGTGTATAAATGAGGGAAAAGTGCTAAACTTGGGTAAAAAGGATATATATACTCAATTGCAAAAAGACTATCTTGCCCCTACTACTTTAAACTATTTACCATTTTACCCTTAGCAAATATATATTATATATTAATATAAAATACTCAATATATATATATATATAATATTATGAGTAATTACAATTTCACTCATAAATATGAATAGAAAATTTTATTTTGGTTGTCAACACTAAGCATGTTGGATTTGGACCCTCTAGAGTATCCTCGCTAAAATTATAGTATAATTACTAGTTGAGATTGAAGAAATATGATTTTATTATGATAATATCATAGGATATTTTAAAAATATAAATAATCTTAATAATTAAATCTCTTAACCTGAGAGCTTGCTACTCTATCTCCCTTTTTTCTAGAATTGTTTGTATAGAATAACCAAATAATACTAATCAAAATATTGCTTGCATATGCTGGAAAGAAAAATTTTTCAGCATCTAGATGATTCAACATGCCTAACAACTAATATCCCCACCACATGAACTGAGAATATAAAAGGTCTTGAATTACTGCTAGAGAACATTCAAGAAGCCTCGCTCTGGTTTTCGGTATTTTCATTCGGTATATGATCAATATTTTGGATGGTTTAGGTATCAATACAAGTTGACAAAACCTTGGGTTGGTTTGTTGTTTTCTCCTTTTCTTATGGCAAGTTGGATGGCGAAGACATTAATTTAAGTGCTTTTAGGGAGCATGAGTTACATATTCCGTGAGCCTTTCTTCTCTGAGTGCCCTTGTTTTCAGGGAGAGTTACCTTGGAAATGTAATTGGCATGGGTGCTCCCCCCGGATGAAGCCAAGTTGACATAATTTTTTTTTGCCTGTCAAATGTGTTCACATGGTCTAGTTGCTTTTATACTCTGAATGTAAGGTCCTTAGCTCCAAAGGTCGGTTTGGTGGTTATGTGGTATTCCTGAACAATGAAAAACCAGATTTGGTTCAACAATGAAAAACCTGATCGAGTACTTTTTGCCTTATCCTTTTGGGATCGTTTTAAAAACATAATGCAAATAGAAGATATTTTGTTTTAAAATTATTTATTGTTGTTCAACCTGTAACATATGATGAAAAAGGTGAAGGTTTTCTAATTTAGTTCAATGTATATATATATATATATATATATATATATGAAATGAAGTTACCATAAAAATAGATCAGAGTAGAGTTCATAAAATCAAACCAAACTAAATTGAGAATCAAATTAAACCATAAAATGCATTTCTTTTATATTTTGATTTGGTTTGAAGAAGCTCCAAATAATTCATGGTTTGATTTAGAAGTTGAACTAAAACTAACCACTTAACTTGAACTGAAACGCTTTTTCTTTATTTTTAGTTTGCTTTTATATGATATTTTATGTGTTACAAATTTGTATGATACCATAATATATGCAATAAATTGTTTATTTTTTCTCTTTATTCTAATTTGCATAAAGTATTGAATATTTGAAATCAACTAAAGGTCATGATTGAAGTTAAATGCTTGATGTTGAATACGAATCTAGAAGTTGATAAGATATGAGACCATTTCTCATGAGATTTTTAAACTATTGTGTTTTCCAAAATTTGCAAATCTAAAGGCGTACATTGGGTTTGCGCTTTTAATACAATTTGTATTGAAGGTGTGAACAAGGTCTATACCTCTAGTACAATTGTATTGTGTAATATTTTTTTAGCATTATCTTCACTATTCAATCATGTAATGGAATCTTGCAAACCTATACTGCAAATCTATAAAATTATTATAAAATAATACTACGAACCTATAAAAATTATTATAAAGTGATACTGCAAATTTGCATAGTATCACAACATGTGATCTCCAATGCATAAGAAAAAAATTTGCACTCACAGTTTGTAATATAAATAAGAATTCTTAATTTATATATTCATTTTCAAATTTTTTCAATTTTCTCTTCCAGTCTTCTTCTTTCACATAATTTCAAGTTTTCTATTTTCTTAATTTTTGTTTTATGTAGGTTTAACTTATTCAACTACATGTGTAGAAATATCTATAGAATATTTTTCCAACTTCTTTAGTGAAGCAATATTTCGGTATGGTTTTCTTGAGAAAAAAATAATTTTTTTCCTATTATATTACTTTGTAGCAATGCATTAAAAATTAAATGCAATTATTTGTGCTCTACTATTTTTATTAAAATATCAATAATTATTAATTAATCATTAATTAGTACTTCATTAATTGTTAATATATCACTAATTAACATTACAAAAATGAATTAATAAAAAAATTGGCATTTTTATAATAAATGAAATGTCTTAATTTGTAGTTATGAAAATTATTGTAAAAGTAATCGTTAATGATGAACTAATTAGTTGTTGATTAGTCATTAACTAATCATTAGAAAATTAATTAGGAAAAAAATTTGTATTGATTATAATGAATTATCTTTGTGTGTTATTATAATGTATTTTTGTAAAAGTAATTGTTAAATTATGTTGTTAATTAACCGTCAAGTAATAGTAATTTGTCATTAACATGTCATTAATTAATTAGTGAAAAATTTTGTGTTGATTATAAATGTAATATGTTTTTGTGTTTTTGTAAACATAGTTGTAAAATTAAGTTGTTGTTAATTAACCATTAATTAACAGTAATTAGTCATTAATCTGTCATTAATTAATTGTTAGAAAATTAATTAGTAAAAATTTTTGTGTTGATTGTAAATGTAATATGTTTGTATGTTTTTTTTTTTGTGAAAGTAGTTGTAAAATTAAGTTGTTGTTAATTAATAGTGATTAGCAGTTAATATGTCATTAATTAATTAGTAAAAAAATTTGTGTTAATTATAAATGTAATATGTTTATGTTTGTGTGTTTTTTGTGAAAGTAATTGTAAAATTAAGTTATTTTTAATTAATTATTAATTAATATTGATTAGCTGTTAATATGTCATTAATGCATTGTTAGAAAATTAATTAGTGAAAAACCTGAGATTGATTGTAAATATAATATATTTGTGTGTTTTTGTAAAATTATTTGTAAATTTAAGTTGTTTTTAATTAACCATGAATTAATTATAATTAGTCATTAATATGTCATTAATTAATCATAAAAAATTAATTATTAAAAAATCTGGTATTTATTGTAAATGTAATATCTTTATGTGTTATTATAAAAGTAGTTGTAAACTTAAGTTGCCATTAATTAACAGTTAATTAGATAGTAAATAGTGGTTGATAAGTCGTTAATTAATATTTTGATATTAATGGTAAAATTTTCTAATTTAATATTTTTTTTTGCATAATAGATGGACTTGGACCCTTTGATTCTTTAGTTTTAACATAGCAAGAAAGATATCGATCATAAGTTGTTTGGGACGGAGAGATAAATGACTTTTAACTTGTTGATTTCTTTATGTTGCATTACGAATATCTTTATGTGTTATTATAAAAGTAGTTGTAAACTTAAGTTGCCATTAATTAACAGTTAATTAGATAGTAAATAGTGGTTGATAAGTCGTTAATTAATATTTTGATATTAATGGTAAAATTTTCTAATTTAATATATATTTTTTTTTTTGCATAATAGATGGTCTTGGACCCTTTGATTCTTTAGTTTTAACATAGCAAGAAAGATATCGATCATAAGTTGTTTGGGACAGAGAGATAAATGACTTTTAACTTGTTGATTTCTTTATGTTGCATTACGAATAGTATAACATTTCACTTGTTATCATTTTAGGATCAATCGACCCTCGCCGTTCAATGCCATGAGTTGTCACTCTATTGTGATGAGTGCATCATCCCCATCAATCCTCAAATGGAGCTATACATACATATGGTGGGATTCAAAGGTGTAAGCCACTTGCCATTCATTCCATTAGATTGGCACATGATAACTGCATTAGTCGAGCGATGGAGGGTAGAGACGTATATATTCCACATGCTGACAGGAGAGTTTACTATCACCTTGCAGGATGTAGAGGTCTAGTTAGGCCTTCTTGATGGTTAGGCAATTATAAGGAATAGTTTCCTAGATCAGGGTGTAATATGTGAAAGATTGTTGGGTGCAAGGTTGAAGTCTAGCAGTAGGGGGGGCATACTAGTATGAGTGGCTATGTGATATGTTCTGAATACTTCTACAAGGCACCAAGCAGAGTAAAACGATCAATAATATCGAATGCAAATCCTTTGGCTGCACGTTGGAGCATGCAGAGGGACACTCAATTTCACCTAACCCTTGTTGTAAGTGCATATAAGGATGCGTTGAACAAGCAGAACATGATACAGGTATTTCAGTAACCAAAATATATATATATATATTTCCATTTCATCATATTGATAGCTAACATTGAATATTATTTTCTATTCTTTAGGTTAAATGGGAGTCGTACTCTAAGAATCTAATTAACATTTTGCCACATTTTTACAAAAGTGACATGCACATTTAGATTGCTTGAGTTCCACTCATATGTTTCTACATAGTTGAGTGGCAAGGTAGTTTAGGAGGTTTCAATATATCCTACAGTTGGTGAACACATAGCCAAAGCTCCATCAAATCAACTTGCGTGGGAAGGTTGATGTGGATTGGTCAATGTAGCATGCTATGTATATAACCTTATGGGAACATTGTGTGGATCAAGTGTTATACATGAAGGGGCCTAGTGGTGTATATGAGGAATACATGCAATGGTATGAATTGATTAGTCGGTGATATATTAGATGTATAGAGGTTGTACTTAGATTTCTGGTAAGTACAACATCAACGCTAGTTGGGTGAATCATTGCATGACCATTCCTCATTTTATTTACGTTTTGTTCTAATAAGTAGGGTGATACATTGAGACAAATTTGCCTATCATTGGATATCTCGTAGGCACGTAGGGTAATGTTGTGCTCGTAGGCACAATAGTAAAATGCTACAGAGGTGGAAGCTGAGGCATAACCAACTAAAGCCTTCCATTTGTGGCCAATTCCTTCGTGTCATAAGATTGTAGGACGTCATTGACCACAAAACCGAGGTGATGCACAAGAGAATCCAATACAGGACCAACATTTCCCAATGGATTCTGATGTGATGTAGATAGCTCGGGCCCAATTTTCAGCACATACATGATGCCACATCATCATTTTGTTAGTAGTCCTGTCCTAACATCATTGGCTTCATAGAAGAAATGCTTTGGTAAACAACCTATGTATCGAGGTGAATCATCAAATCATGGTACAGAATGGAGTGCAGTGTCCCCTTAAGCGTTTGACGATACCCTTTAACAACATCTAACATAGGAGTCATAAGCTCCTCTTATTCCACATCTAAGGCCATCATGAGAGACAACAAACGCATTTTCCTGGTTGGCTAAACAGGTCAGGAGGGGAAAGAATAGGATGGGATAGGAGTTTATTTTTTGTTATTAATTTCATATGTATAGCTTCCACTTCAGGTTTTACTTGATGGAAATTAATATGCGAAGGCGATAAATTTCTTACCATTATCTACTAAATCATACTTAGAAATTAATGTTGTCTAATGAATTTATATGCATTTGTCTAATGTTGTCTGATAAATCTAATGAATATTGAAAAGCCTTACAAACAACTGTGAAAGAAAATGTAAAAGCGTATACAACAAAATAAAAAAGAATAATTTATTACAACATCTTAAGAAATTACAACCTTTATATGTATAAATGCAGAAGAATCGTTAACCTTCATGAATGACCCCCCTTCACCTAACTTGCACAATTGAAGCAAATAATGTTAGCATTACACATGCAATGTATAGATATTTGTGAAATAATGCGTATTGGTATCCATCATTTATCATTATCGCATTGGCGTAAGCACATTCTTCTATTATGACCTTCCCCTTGGTATAGTCTACATGTGATTTTATGTAGATGCTCCCTAATGTTCATCTCCATGTGGTATCTTTTTTGCCTTGGTTTTCCCTTCTTCCATGCGAGGTTTTCCCTTAAGCAGAGTGATAGGAAGTGTATCAGCTCCCAATCAAACTAGTCGCCTATAGGCATGAAGTGAGTCCTATATATCAGCTCCTACTGCATCCACCTATACCAATATGGTATAGAATGTATCATGTTAAGCCTAATTGACGCACCTACTACATAAGTGTGGGAGCATAGGATTCTATATATTTGATACATTTGGCAATTGCATGTGTTGCGGGAAAAATCAACAATGTGTATTTGACCCCTTCCCCTCAACCCACTCACCACACGACAACTACCGGTGAGTACTTCAAAAAGTCTTTCTTGCCTACTATAGTCGATGCCCTATGGTTGCTAGCTTGTGAACTCCATCTATTGATCTTTTAAATTTTACACTTCACTATGTTCTTTAAAGCCTTCGAATGCTTCTTGATGAAATACCCCACACAATCGTGGAATGTCCTTTTCACTCAAGTAGTCATAGGTAACTCTTGAGCCCCCTTTAATCCGAAATTGTACCTTTTGACAATGTTAGAGGTCATATACCCAAACCTATAGTAACTGTCATGATCTAGCATCCACATATCCAACAACATGTCGCCAAACCAACCCAATGCATCGATCTTAAGGATCCCCACCTACTCCATCGTAAAGTTTAGCTTTTGAGCTTGTGCTTGCAACTTAGCATATGTAACCAACCTCTTACATTGCATGCTTTTATGTGTCGAGTTGAAGTTGCTTGTAAGTTGTTGTAGACAAAACCACCACATTGCAAATAAGGGGTACCCTCCATTGGCATCTTCTTCAATTGCCGACTTAATGTTAGCATGTCTATTTGATATGAGGCAAATGGTTTCACAACTTGCACAATCGCCAACAACATATTCCTTCAATTTCCTTAAAAACTAGCCTCATGTTTCAGCCATTTCCTAATCTATGAGAGCAAATGCCAGTGGAAGTATATGGTTGTTGCTGTCAATACCATAAGCAATTAGCAACTTGTGAGTGTACTTCCCATACAAAAAAGTTACATCAATGGTAACAACTAGTCTAAGGAATCTCTACGCTATAATGCATGGCCCAAATGCCTAGAATACCCACTTTAAAGTAGACACCTTGAGAGTAATTGATTTGCTCTAACCCTAATCAATTTGTGTTCTGAGATTTGTATTTTCTTTAGCATTTAGAAGAATAGGGAGTCCGTTGTAAGACTTCTCCCAATTCCCATACACATGCTCTATAGCTCGTTTATTCCCCTCCTAAACCCATTTCCTGCTTATCCTATAGCCAAATTCTTATTTGACAATAGAAGCAAGCTTTGTAACCTTCATGTCAAGATTGTCCCTAACAAGATTTACAAACTGGCTAGCAAGAAGATTGCAATCTAACTACGAGTGATCCTGACTAATCAGCGGGTTATTATATGTGTATAGACCCTCAAATCTCATCACTACAAACATGTCCTCCAACTTCTCCTTTTGGGCCTGAAGTGTCCATTTACAATTGTCATCTCTTCTCAAACAATAAACAGACCAAAGCAATGAAATAGATTCTACAACAGTGAAGTTACAATGGTTTTTCAAATGGTAAGACTTCAATGCTTGAATCACATTGGCTTTTGTTCTGAATCTCATGCCCCTATACAAATCATCACTACTACTCGAATCACTACAATTATTATTTTGCTTATGCTCGAAATAAATATAAACATCATCACCGCTAATGTTGTAGTACAGAACGGGATCTTTAATTGCTGTACTTGGTGGTTTAGCTTACTTTGATGGATATATTGCCAATGTCGAGTATGTAGATATGGTTGGAAAGTCTTCTTCAGGTACTTCATCTCCATCATTTTTACTTTCCCCATCTTCCTCCTCAAAATTCTCCTCATTATCGAGACTCTCCTTCTTAACACCCATTCCTATATCGGTGTTTATAGTAGTTTCTACTCCCAAACGAACTATGTACTGATCACGTGTCTTTGGTCATTGTAATACTAAAATAACTACTCTATATACTTTACCTTCATCATTGCCTTCCAGTGGGGTTGGAATTAAAGGTTCAAATGTTGATTGTTCGGGTTGCATCTCTTCTATGTTATGTGATGCATCTCTTCTAAATAACATCATAAAAATTATTTCACAAACTAGAAATTACAAATTTCTATTACAATATTTTTTCATAATAACATAGATAATATTTTAAAATTTGACATTTATAAATAATATTAAGTTTTTTGTCAATATAAAGTATTCTCACACTAACCTAAAATTAACTATCGCATGTTACATATTATAAGATTTACATATATCATGTCTAATGCACTACAAACTAATAACAAGTAGTAATTTTTTTTATAAAACATAACATTACAGCAATAATTTCCTCAAATAATAATATCAAACACAGGAAAAAAAAAACTTTAACTTTTTTTTAAAAAAATACCACAATTGATTAATCGTTGATGAAATCATATATCTCAACGTATTCGTTTAAATCCCACCTCTTTGATCTGCACAAGCATTATGTCTTCTTCCTACGAATGAGAGAAAAAAATGAATAGATGGACTTTACAGAAAGGGAAAATAAAAATAAATTTCTTCTATTTCTATATTTGTATAATTAATTTAATAGACTATAGTATCCAAACTTATTTTTTCAATGGACGGTTGATGTTAAAGTAAAAAAAAAAAAAAATAGACAATGGGATTAGTTCGAGTTGATAGAACTAAAGGCATATACTAGGTCCACGCTTTCAGTACAATTGTACTTTGTACTGAAGGCACAGATATCATTCGCACCTTTAGGCAAATTGCTTGAAAGTGTGAATGAGGTCCATGCCTTTAGTACAAATTGTACTGAAGGCGTAGACCTGGTGTACGTTTTCAGTTTTACTTTCAATACAAATTGTACTAAAGGTGCGGATTGGGTGTGTGCTTTCAATTTTGCAAATTTTGGAAAAAAAAAAGTCACAAATCGGGTTCATGCCTTCAAAACCTATTTTTGGAATATTTATTGTGAGTACAATATTTGCAATTTTTTTTAAATCACAATATTTAAGAGTGTTCCCCTAATTTATAGCATAAGTTTGAATAGTAACTTTTGCTTGTCTTATGAGAATTATTATCCATAATTCTTTCTTTTGTTTCTACATATGTGATTATATTCCAATTGTTAATTTTTTTTTAATTGAAATCCTATGTTGAAATGTACAAATAAAACTTACATTGACAATGTGCCAAGAAAATTATAATAATAAATTGAAAACAATAAATAATAATGATACCAAGATCTAACATGGAAAACCCCAATGGAAAAAAATTTATCTTCTACCATCAACAAATAATGAGATTATAATGTTCTTCTTCAGTAATTAAATTAGTAAATATAAATTTCATTAAAACGGTCGACAACATTTTCATATAAGAAATTCGTAGAATCGCGAAAGGACTAATTCAATATGAATAACCGATAAAACTTAACAACGAGCAACAGTAAGAACCTTATAGTACTCCACATCACAAATCCAATAGTTGAATCCACGAATCTAATGTTTAAAATTTCATTACAATTAGGATTTAATAAGCCATTTAATTATGAATCCGAAGTTGCCTGGTTGAATAAGTTTTTCCGTTAACAAATTCGTAAAGAACAGGAACAAAGCCAAAATCAATAGTTTTCAATTTTCATACTAATCGGGCATAAAGAGTTTTTTCGTCCTTTTCCTTTTCCAATTCTTCGATTTTATGTCTGCCGAGCTAGTCGTCTTCTCCATTTAGCAAATATTCTTCTCTTTTTCATTCATAAAAAAAAAAATCTTCTTTTATCGTCTCTAGTTTTTTCTTTTCTTTTTTTTTGTGTGTAATTATCATCATTACTTTATTAGCTATTGGCCCATATGAATTACACCCAAATTTAATCGCATCATCTTTGCAGTAGTCCTCAAAAGGACCACTATATTCATTACCATTATTTACTTAAACACATTTCAACTATCTTCCTGATTCTCTCCAATATAGCATGAAATTGTTCAAGCACATCCAAAACTTGGTCTTTGGATTCAAAAGTAAAAGTCTACAACTTTCTAGAGTGGTCATTAATATAGGTTATAAAATAAAGAGCACCACCAACCAACTTACTTTTCATGTAATAGACATTGGTATGAACTAAATCAAGTACGCGAGATTTCCTAGAAAGTGGACTTTTATGAAATGCAACACTATGTTGTTTACTGGCAAGACAATCGGTGTAGGTTTTTAGAGGAGTACCTTTTACAACCGGTAGAAGTTGCTTCTTGGTAAGTAACTAGAGCCTTTTCTCGCTCATGTGATCAAATTGCTTATGCCAAAGTTCTATTGATGACTCATCAATCACATCCACCTCTCCTTTTACTTAGTTTTGCTAACATTAAGTAAAGGGTGCTGCTCTTCTTCTTTTTGCCACTATAAGAGAGCCATTGGTAAGCTTCCATTTACCTTCACCAAAATAACTACTACATTCTTCATCATCAAGCTTTCTTGTAGGTATGAGGCTTAGACGAATATCTAGAATGTGTTTGACATCTTTGGAATGAGCATGTAACCAATGTAAATCTCTAAAATAATATCTCCAATGCCAACAATTTTAGATATTCCATCATGACATTACCATAATCACCAATAGTGTAGGTTGAGAAGAATTTTACCATATAATGTCACATAGAGGAGCTAGAGGAGTTAATAACCTAATTACTATCATGGCAAGCAAGACTAATATAATCATCATCCCAATCAATGATAATTTCACTACTTGCTACTACTATCATTGCATCTTTAACTTTTCCATCACCTTTATCTTGAGCCTGCTTTCTTTTCCATATTCTACACTCTTGCTTTAAATATCTTAGCTTGTCACAATAATAACATTCAATATTCTTTTTGGATCTTCCAGTGGATTTCTTAGATTTACCAAATTTATCAAAAGAACCTCTGGTCCTACTTCTCTCACACTTTTCCTATTTATCAGTAACTAGTGTCTAAGTCTCAAAATTAACACTTTACTCCTTTCTTCTAGCTTTTTCATTCATCAACCTATCTTTCATCATTGCAATGGTGAGCCTTCTTTTTGGAGCAAAATTATTAATTGATACTATAAGTCTCTCCTAACTATCAAGCAGTAAATTAAACAATAATAGTGCTTGTATCTCATCATCAAGCACCAACTTCAAGGCAATCAATTGATTCACAAGACCTTGGAAATCATTTAAATGCTTTGTCATATTGGACTCATCCTTCTGTTTCAAATTAACCACTTTCCTAATCAAGGAGGTTTTGTTCAAAGTAGTTTGTCTCTCGTACATGGACTTTAGAAAACCAATAATTTGATGAATTTAATTTTATCACTTGATGAGTCCACCATACTTGAAACACAGAAAACCAATGTTTTCTTTTTCACCTTTTCTAGCTCTGATACCACTTCTGAAGAAAATTATAATAATAAACTAAAAACAATAAATAATAATGGCACTAGGATTTAATGTGGAAAACCTCAACAGAACATAAACCATAGCACCATAGTGTAAAATCTTTCAATATCAACAAATATTGGGATTATAATGTTCTTCACTAGTTAAACTAGTAGATAAAAAAAAATTCACTAAGACGATAAATATCAACAAAATTTTAATATAAGAAAATTGGTAAAATCGTAAAAACATAAGTTCAATACGAACAATCAAGAAGAACCAACAAAGAATGGAAGCAATAGCCTTATAATATTCCATACTACGAATCCAATGGTTAAAGTTTCAGCGCAATTAGGACTCTATAAGCTATCTAATTGTGGATCCGAAGTCGCTTGGTCAAATAAGTTTCTCCGTTAACAAATTCATGAAGAACAGGAACGAAGCCAAAATCCATAGTTTTCAATTTTCATACTAATCTGACATAAAGAGCTTTGTCGTCCCTTTCCTTGTCCATTTGTTCGATGTTATGTCGGCCTGGCTACTCTTCTTCTTTATTCGACAAATGTTCTTCCATTAATAAAGTCTTTAGGTTATTATTATTATTACTACTACTACTTCTACTACTTTATTAGCTATGGAACCCATAGGAGCTGGACAAAAACCCAACAAGATGTACATTATATATAGTGAAATGTGATAAGAAAAATTAGTGAACTTTTTTAAGTGGTTCCAGTTGAGGTAATCAAAGTACTTTGACTCAAAACCCTATAATATCAAAAACTATTCGATTCACTAGAGGTTTGAGTTGAATTGTTTTAAATATAGATCAAGTCCGTTAGAACTCAGAACCAAACCATAAGCACTCTATGTGTGTGTAACTCTTATATCCAAGTTTACCAGTGGCACGGAGGCTTATTTTTTCTCAGTGGATAAGTATGACTGCAATTACAATGCATAAACTAACTTTAATTCTCGAGCAAGACTATATAAGTCTATAGGGGATTATGAGGTGTAATCATTGAAAAGTGATTATGATATGATCATAATACATTACTCTAAATTATAATATATAAGATTCATTAGTACTTTTTATGAAAACTATCCATAATATCAAAAAAGCTATTTGTAGTTTTATTTATATTGTTAATAAAGTTTATATACTTTAGTTTGAAATAATATATTAAGATTATTATAAATCACTTTTAAGTTATTACATTATAAAATTTTTCATAAGTCTATAAAAGCTATCCTCATTTTTTACTTTCTTTTGGCCATTCTGCAGAAGCAATCAAATAGACATGTACCCGGGACAAATCCAAATGGAAACTGAATTTAACACAAATTGATTTAAGTTGGACAAATCGTCATGGCTACAAATTTTGCAATGTAGCTTTTATTTATGTATATACTTCCACAGTTATTTTTGGAAAGCAGAAAAGAGAAGTTTGAATTTATTAAATCTTGAGTCAGAATTTTCAGCATCCAATAGTGATTAGTCAAAACCGGTTTTTGTCTCTAAATGAATTTTATGAAAAGTATATTAGATGTTTTATCTTAAAATATAAGTGATTTCTCAAAAGATTTTTTTTTCTTTTTTTGGGGAATGATGGGCATATATTATGCTAACACAAGCATAATACAAAAGAAAGGCAGTAACACGCACATATCATCTTTTAACAGACACTAAAAATCCGGATATTCAATTTTACGCACACTATTTCAAGAAGAAATGATATCAAAATTTAAAGTATTGCTCCTTCATACAAAACACAACTTTGTTGGAGAAACCCATACTAACGAAGTTGAAGTCTTGCATTTTGACGAGAAGAGAACATGTTTTATTTTGGGATATTTCGTAGAAAGATACTTTTTAGAAGAGACCATTCTACTATTAATGGTTTTTGAATTTTTCATTAAAATTCCTACATTAACTTCTTGTGTTATTAAAGGGGCTACTTTTATGAGGAATCAGAAGGGAGTAGCTTCTCTTCTATGAGGGTTCAAAAGAATGACATCCACTGTATATTTCTGCGTCATATTTTCTCTCTTACTCTCTTTACTTTATCATAGAATTCACATTGTCTATTTTTTCGCACTAAATATAACTTCATTCCAGCACTAAATATAACTTCATTCCAATAGAACGATAAGAACAAAAAGATTTTTGAAATCAATAAACCAATTCAATACCCTTCTAGATTTTACAAAGTATAGTTCTTTTTGAATTTTCATTTAGTATCAAAGTAGGTGATCCTTAAGAAATTAAATGTTTCCAGACTTTGAGTTAAAAGTTCTTATTGCAAGATGAGTCTGTTGGTAACATTCCTATCTTTACTGATGAATGAATTTACTATGGATGTTATAGATTACAACTTTTAGAAAGTCATGTCAAAAGGTCCTTTTGATCCAAAGAAAACTGTGGTAAATAAAGAAAGAGATCAAGTCTATATACAACCAAAAGATGAAGACAAACAAATGTTAAAGATCTTTAGTTATTGATTTTAGTTCACATTGATTTGATTACATTATTTTTGGATTACCTCTTATTTAACAAAATTGTGTTTCTCATTGTGAACCACCTAGAAATCTGAGAGTATCTAAAAATGGTGGACGAAGGTGTACTAAAATCAAAGATAGCTGAATGAATATCTTAGTCCGAAGATATAAATTATACAAGATGAAATCGAATGAAACTCTTTTAGAAAAGAATATCATATACAGAGAAATCATAAGCGCTGTGAAAGAAGTTAAAAAGTTACGAAAATATTAGAAAGATTTTGTACTTCTTATAAAGAAATTGAAATCCAAAGAAAACAGTTATAGAAGAAGATCATGACTTACCAAAAATGAGCATGAATAATCTCATGAGACCCTATAAAATAGAAGTGAACCACAAGGTGAAAGAAGAGAAGGAAGAATTGATAGTTCAAATCTATGGCTTCAATAGTGAAGGGAGAATACACAAGATTAGATTTTGACACATCTGGTGATTGTGAAGAAAAATATGTAGCTATTTTCATCAAAAGATTCAGAAAAGTTCTTAGAGGAATAACACTAAGAAATGAGAAAGATTCCCCAAGAAGAAGAAAAATAAGCTAGGTTAAAATCTAATGATTCTTCTAGCCTTATGTGTTACGAATGTGAGAAAACTAAACCAGATCAAGTTTAATTTCCTAAATACAAGAAGGGAATGGCATTTGGCAAAACTAAACAAAAAAGATATATGGTAATTTTAAGCAATTTAGAATAAGATTTCGATACTGATGAATTAAAAGAAAACCTATGACTAAACATAATATAAGACTTTGAAGTCGAGATCTTGATGTTGATTCTAAGGTTTGCAAGGCCAATACTTATAATCTTCTGAAAGAAACATATTGTAACGCCCTAGAACCTGGAGCACCATAGCTCGCCACGTGTCACTACTATAAAGCGACATGCTAAGACTCTAAGTGATGGGAAAATTTCCGGCACAGTCGACACTTTCAGAACTCGATTTGGATGATGATCCAAATCACTCATATTGTACTTTATATCTTTTATTCTAATAAATATTTGAGAAATAATCTTGCAGGTACAATAATAATTCTCCATGGGATGCCAATATGTCCTACAATAGTTAATGGACACGAGACATTTTCAGATTTACAATCAAAAACCCGTTGCGATTGTTTCCATTCCAAAGCACTGGCTTATGAAGACTTATGATATTTTTGTACTTTGTAATTGTTCTATAGACTATTTTATGTTGTATTATTCTTTTAGGACACTTTCATTTTATTGTAATTTCCAATTAGGACCGGCCACCTTAAAAGTGGCAAACTTGTAATTTTTGACCATTTCCTAACCCTAGGAGTAGCAAGTATAAATACTTGCTTATAGTAGGGTTTAAGGAGGCCAAAATTTGCAGAATTGAGATATACTTTGCGTGAGGATTAGGGTTCTCGTAATTTTCATTAGACTCTTATCAATTTCAATCCCAAAAGTTGAGATTGTGGCGAGTGCAACACTTTGAGATTGTGAGTAATATCAATTTCATTTTTTTGTGATTTCTTTTCTTCTCTAGTGTGTAATATAAAGGGTGAATTGAGATAGTTCATGGTCAAAATTTTTATTACATTTGTGATCAATTATCTTGTTTAAGATTGATTCCTTTAATACTTGATATTATCATCTCATTGGTGGCGTGAATTATACTTGTTGGAAGAGGATAAATCACGGTTTTGGTTCTTTTCTTCTTCATATATTTCACATGGAATTCAATTGATTTTATTGTTATTTAGTGAAATTTATCATTGTTGGATTGTGATTGCATCATTGGACCTTTGGATTTCACCAAAATTCCAATAGGGTTTACGCAATTTCCATTCTAATTGGACCGGTTTTGTATGTGAGTTGGGGCTTGTCTTCTTTGATTCATTTGATTATGCTTGACCTCGATTTTGAGCACATCATCTTTTGGTATCAGAGCTTGAGGTTTAAGAGGAGGGATTTGTCAATTGAATTTCGGAAATTTAGGGTTCTTGAGTTTACATTTTGATTCTGAAATTGAAAGTGGAAAATTGAATCGTTTATGTTGTTATTTGAAGTGGCGTGATTATCTTACTTGGGGAGTTGAACTTGCTACTTGTTGGAGTGAGTTTTGAGGTCTTGTTGAAGCTCCATTTGATTGATATTTTGGTGTAATAATAATAATAATAAAAAAGAGAATAGTAGCACATCTTGTGATTCAAAAGTCATAACTTGAAGTTACCTCAATTGTGAAGAAGTAGAGTTGTATTTTTGCTTGGAGTGATTCGAGCATAAAGGAGGCTTAGTGTATAATTTTCAGAAGTGAGTGTGTGGGTTAAGGAAGTTATTTGAATTTCAAAACACACATTAAGTGATAGATGTAATTGTGTATTCATTTGAATTTGAAAGTGGCTCCTTACCATTTGTAGAATATTGCAATTAATGATCTCATTTTGAATTTGAATTTAAGTTGCCTTTTGTTGTGAGTTGCGGTTTGAAACTTGTATAGAAGTGGAGAAATTCAAGTGTGGAAGAGTGTGTATGTGTGTGCTGCAACGTGTATAAAAGGTATATGTGTGTGGAGTTGTGTTTTTGTAAAATTAGTGAAGAGTTTATGCATGTGGCGAAAGTTTTGGCGTATGTTAAGTGAAAGGTAATTTGCACTGTGAAGTATTGTGTGTATGTAGTGGTGGTTGAAGTGGTTGCAACGTGTATATGTGTGGTGTGAGTGGCGGTGTGAATTTGTGGAGTTATGTGGCGTAAGGTGCTACACATTAAGATCAAGTGTGAGTGTGAACCGTAGCTAATAAAGGAAGTTAAGTAGTGAAGTTTGAAATTCAAATATAAGCATTTAAGTGTGAAAGTTATTGAGTATTATTACTTAAACACTTGCTTAGTTAAATTCAATATCTTAACTACTTGGAAGTATTTATTTGTGCTTCAATTATTTTACTGTACTTGAAGTGACAAGAACTATTTGTTGCATTGGTGACTTGTTGCACCGTGGGTGTACAAGTGTGTGTGTTGTTATCCAAACGTGTTATTGTGATGTGGTGCAGTGAAGGGAGTGTGCTATAATTATTTGAGATTACATTTGTACTTCAAATAAATCACATCTACAAACATGTCAAATGATAGTGTGAATGGGGGCATTGGCAATGAGGCCAATAGCCAAGTGGGTGGTAGACCTGGTCGTCGAAATACAAGTGGAAGAACTCTAGATGAACAACTTCAGGACCTTACCACATTTGTTGCTACATTAGCAACAAGGATTGATAGGATGGCATTACTACCACCACCTGTGGTAAACCTTCAGGCACCACCTAAAGTAGCTCCTCAGAATGTCTAGAGAGAAGGGGCAGTTAGAGGAAATTTGGGGAGAAGAGTAGAAGGAGATTATCATGCTCTTAGGGAAGATAGAGATGATAATTTTGGGGTTAATCCATACCCAGGCAGGGAATTTACATCACCTCGAGGATTAGAATATGTGAAGCTACAGATGCCTTCATTTGATGGTAGGGGTTTCGTTGATGATTACCTAGACTGGGAAGACAAAGTTGAGGGTCATTTCGAGTGTTATGAGATTGATGATGACTCTAGGGTACGTCTTGCAGCTGTAGAGTTCATAGGGCATGCCGTTTTGTGGTGGAAAAATATGGTGATCAGCAGGTGATGGGATGGAGAGGCCAAAATATACACTTAGAGAGACATGAAACGAGTTTTGAGGAAGAGATTTGTACCAGAACACTACAGGCATGAGTTATTTATGCGTCTCTAGACACTGAGACAGGGGGGTAAAACAGTGGATGATTACGTATAGGAGTTTGAGATACTAGTGATCAAATGTGGATCAGTTGAACCTCCTGAACAAACCCTAGCACGTTTTGTATCTGGGTTAAAGTATGAGATAGCTTGTGTAGTTGAGCTTCAGAGATATAGTACACTTGATGAGGCTATACAGTTAGCCTTGAAAGTGGAAAGATAGAGGCGATCCTATTCATTCCTGGTTACTAGGAGCAGGCCCAGCACTAATTCAAAGCCCATGGGGGTTGTTGGTTAGTTGGATAGGTCAAAGGGAGCAGGTGAGCATTTTAGGGTTGTAGACAAAATTATCCCTACTATAGAAAAGGAGAAAAATGTTTCTGGGAAAGGTAAAGAGGTAGTTGGGTCTGATTTGAGGCAGATAGTACAAGGGTTAACTAGTGGGAAGATGCACCAGATTAAATGTTTCAAATGCATGGTATTTAGACATATAGCTACGCAGTGTCCCAATAAAAGGATGATGACTATCATGGAGGGTAACGAGGAAGATGATGAGGAAGAGACTGTCGAGCCTACAGATTTATCCTTAGCCTTATAGGAGTATTATGATGATGAACATGCTGAAACACATGGGGATAAAAAGGGAGGAAAATACTTACCTATTAATATGTTATACAGGGTTATGACTATTTCTCCAAATACTAGGGATATATAGAGGGAGAATCTATTCGACACACCTTGTCAGATTCGAGGTAACCTGTGTATGCTTTTTATTGATAGTGGTAGTTGTATTAATGTCATATCTATTGCATTGGTAGAAAACTTACAATTAACCACTAGCTCTCATCCTAACCCGTATAAAGTGCATTGGTTGGATAACCGAGGTAGTTTGCATGTTACACAACGAGCAATGGTACCAATCGGTATAGGAGATCGGTATAGTGATGAGATTATCTATGATGTGCTTCCTATGTATGCATTTCATTTACTACTGGGTCGGCCATGGCTATTTGATAGAAAGGTGTTACATGATGGGTTCAGAAACACTTACATGATTCAAAAGGATGGTATTCGGATTTTATTGACTCCTTTGTCTCCGTCTAAGGTTCGATCTTTCCAAGAACTAGTTAGAAGCACATATAGTTCTTCCAGATTTTCAGCTAACAAGCCATTCCAAACATCGGGTTTCAGTCCAGGAAAAGACCCTCTAGATTTAAGGGCAAATCTTTCAGAAGCCCGAGGAGATGATGGGAAAATTTCCAACACCGTCAACACTTTCAGAACTCGATTTAGATGATGATCCAAATCTCTCATATTTTACTTTATATCTTTTATTCTAATAAATATTTGAGAAATAATCTTATAGGTACAATAATAATTCTCCATGGGATGCCAATATGTCCTACAATAGTTGATGGACACAGGACATTTTCAGATTTGCAATCAAAGATCCACTGCGATTGTTTCCATTCTGAAGCATTGGCTCATGAAGACTTATGATATTTTTGTACTTTGTAATTGTTTTATGGACTATTTTATGTTGTATTTTTCTTTTGGGATACTTTCATTTTATTGTAATTTCCAATTAGGACCGACCACCTTAAAAGTGGCAAACTTGTAATTTTTGACCATTTCCTAACCTTAGGAGTAGCAAGTATAAATACTTGTTTATAATAGGGTTTGAGAAGGCCAAAATTTGCAGAATTGAGATACACTTTACGTGAGGATTAGGGTTCTTCTAATTGTCATTAGACTCTTATCAATTTCAATCCCAAGAGTTGAGATTGTGGTAAGTGCAACACTTTGAGATTGTGAGTAATATTAATTTTATTTTGTTATGATTTCTTTTCTTCTCTAGTGTGTAATATCTATGGGTGAATTGAGATAGTTCTTGGTCAGATTTTTTATTACATTTGTGATCGATTATCTTGTTTAACATTGATTACTTTAGTACTTGATATTATCATCTCATTGGTGGCTTGAATTGTGCTTGTTGGAAGAGGATAAATCACGGTTTTGGTTCTTTTCTTCTTCATATATTTCACGTAGAATTCAATTGATTTTATTGTTATTTAGTGAAATTTATCATTGTTGGATTGTGATTGCATCATTGGACCTTTGGATTTCACTAAAATTCCAATAGGGATTACGCAATGTCCATTCCAATTGGACGAGTCAGGGCTTGTTTTCTTTGATTCATTTGATTGTGCTTAACTTCTGTTTTGAGCACATCACTAAAACTTCACAATACTTCAAAACCTGATTATTTACATTAACAATCATACTACTATGACTTCAATCAAATGAATAGCTTTCCAATGAGTCATACCACATCTCTTCATTTAGTAATAACAATTCTCAAGATAACAAATATCTCCATAACTTTAATTTAACTAATAAAACTTTAAATTACAATTATTCAGATTTCTCCACACAATAATAATGTTCTCTTCCTGTCTCATCCATGTAATGTCCCACTAAGTCTCCATTCTTATCATACTATATTTGTTTGTTATTCTCGCTTGTAGCTAAAAAAAATATATAGGAAGAGAGGGGGGGGTGGGTGTAAGCCTAAGCTTAGTATATGAGTATCACACCTACATGCGCATGACACACCACAGTAATGGCACTTACATATATGCAACATTTATCCACAACACATTCACACTTTAGCTTAGACACCAATCTCAAAATTTTAATTATACAACATAGGGATACTCATTACCTCGGTATACACAAAAGTTTGTCCTAGTGGGAACTTCCTCTACAGGCCTCGTCTAACCCTAATCTACCTTAGATAATTTTGATATGCGACTCCACTAGGGATAATGCGGTATACTGATCATCGACGTGCTCCATAGGGATCTGTCACTATGGGCTCTTAGGTCAAGCTAAGCACAAGCAACATATTTGACTCAATTCACCCAAGAATTTGACATTTCATTATTTCAAATAAAGTTCATTAAATAACTACCTAGCAATCACATATAACAAACAAGGTAAACATATACCTAGAATCCTGACCTTAAGCACGTCTTATCTTAAATTTAGTTTAAGTGGATATCTGTACAATCAATACATCCTCTATAGTACTAAATTTAAGAATATTATAACTCTCTTAATTTCTCTTAATCTATTAGGTTATCTAAGGTCTTACTAATTGCTTTGGTTACATGGGAATTAGTTTAATTATGGGTCAAAAAGATATATAATAATATTGTCTTTCACTTAATACGACCATGTTGGAGGCCATGTAGCTCAACACGGCCATTACATGAGCGCGTTAAAAGGTCATGTATCTCTCGGTGGATTTTGGGTTCAACACGATCAAAACATGATTATGTAGATAGGTCATATATCTCTTGGTTTCAAAATGAGAGCAACATGATTATTTTGAGAGGTCGTGTATCTTTTGGTATATCTATTGTGTTTAACACGAAGAGTGGCACAACCATGTTGGATGGTTATGTATATTTTGATATGTCTTGGGTAATCAACATAGGAGCAACACGACCATATTGGGAGGTTGTGTATCCCTCCATAAGGTCTCACAAACCTTACTTTTCTTTTATCAACCCATCCGATCTCCCCACTTTCTAATCCTAAGCTTAAGTAAATTCTAAAACATAAATTGGAATTCCTTACTTAGTTTGGATTACACTTAGAATGTCCAATTTGTTTGATCCTTCATTTGCTCCATTTCGCCTTTTGATCCGATCTCTTTTGTTACAAAGATAAACAATCCTTAGTTTTAACATCATAACTAAATGTAATTACAATCCATATGCTTACCTATTGGATTAGTCCATTCTATCCTCTACATCATTAAACGGTATTCATCTATAACTTAGCTAACTACCAATTTCTTCGTAACCTCTTTTCTAAACTCATTTAACCCTACTACATAACTAAAAAATAATAATAATCACATCCAATTTGCAACTATAACCAAGCAGGTGAATTCACATACATAGAGCACATCAACATATAACACAACATTGTAGCATATCATAAAGTTTCCTACTCACCTATTTAGGGTCATCATAGTTCTAATCGGAATCGAGTGATTCCAGTAAGTAATCCCTTTACTTTCCTCTTGAAATCAGTGTCCTACAATGCTTCCTCAACCATACCATAGAAAGCAGCATCTCCACTTGTCTTTGGTAGTTTCCTAGCACCTGATACGCGTACTCTACCCATCATGCGTTTGATGGCAAGGCATGAAGTCTCCACCTTAAGAAACTTTACGCAAACAAGATTCAAAATGTTGAACACTTCTTCAACGTGATTCCGATATAGGGTTCCAAAAGGAACGACCTTCCTAAGAGTCATTGCTTCCAACACCCTAAGTTGTTGTGATCAACTGTCCACTTTCATTGTGTAGAAGTCGAGCAATTGAATGTCTTCAACTTGCTAAATCTAGAATTCCTTCTTCCACGTAGGCAAGATACCCTTAGAAAGGACTACTAAAGGTCTTGCATTAGGGTATTTAGCTAAGAATGATCTTCCTCAATATCCTTTGAGCATTCCATTGCGAAATTCATTTCATTTCAAATATCCCCCAGGCCATCATCTTGGACGTTGCTCGAATCATTCCCTTCACCATCTACACTAACATAAACGCCTCTCCTTTACACGAAGCATCTTTGAACCTTTTATCTATCAATTTGTCTCTAATATCTTCCAATGAACTACTTGTAGGATAACCTGTAGGATTAGTAGTTACTAAAGGTTTTGTATCACTTTCTTTCTTCTCTCCTTTGTTGACATCTCCACCTACAAGGTTTCTCATCCTTTCTACTAGTTTTCATCCTTACTCACGCTCCTATCACCATACATACACTAGCCACCTTTTATACACATACATACCCACCTCCATCGTAATAACGTCATATTCATACGTACAAGCAAGTTTCACCTATGCACTTACACAAGATCAATATCCCCTTGCCTTTATTTTCTAGCTTTTCTTCTCTTTTCCTCACCCTTTTTTTGTCTTCAATTCTCGCTTTCTCCTTCTTCCAATTTTTCATTTCCCTTTCTCCTTATTCTCTTCTTCCTCTTAGCTCTTTTACTTATAACTTCCCTCTTTGTTTCCTTATTAGACCTTCTTACTTTTTTTTCTCATTTCTCTTCACTCTTCTCTAGCCTACATTTATGTGTGTGCATATTTTGAATCCCTCCTTCTAGTTTTCTAGGTTTTTCCTTCTTCCTAGACATCTTCCATTTTCCTTTTCTATTTCTTATCTCCTACTCACCGAACCCCACTTACACGCGGTACACACACCTCACACATACACTAGCACATTCCCACCCATATACATACATGCACATTTTGCACATGCCATGTACATATACCAACACACTCCTCTCTATACACATACACACACTCTGCACACACCACGTACACACACTAGCACACTCCTATCTATACACACATACTCTACACACACCACACACCACCAGCACATACATACACATGCTCATGCACACACCACACACCACTAGTGCATACACACATATACTCCGCATACAATTACACACACACACAGCTGCACTTCGTAACCTTCTCTTCTCCTTTATGAAGCCTCCTATATAAGCCCCTTTGTGAATTCTCCCAGTTGAAGTAGGGCTATAAACTAGAACACAAGTTACATGCACTTTATTTGGTGAGAACTTAGGAGAAGATGATATGGAATAGCAGTGCGGCTGTAAGCGAAGGGCTATGGCAGCAAACATGCTAAGTGATGGCTTTATGGATGGGAACTCAACCATAACCTCAAGGAGACTCGTTTAGCTAGCAACAATCCATTTTGAATACTCATCCTTCCCTTGAGGTGATGCTAGAAGTTTGAGTCTCTCTGCTTCCACAGGATCAATAGCATGTGCAGTTAGAGCAGCCTTTCGAGGAGGGTTCAAGAGATCTGCATAATGTGCTAGTGCAAATCGAAGTGTGCATGAACCAGGGAAAGGAGGCAACACCGAGGTTCCCACTAGTGTACCATCCTCAATGTTGGCATGAATTGAGAACATGATATCTAAAGGTTAATCCAACAACCTTCCAGCTTCTTCAACATTCCCATCACAATTCTCAGCATAGACTCCCACATGATCACCAGTTTCTTAGCTACATGATACCATCCTTAAGATATCAAACTCTAAGTGTATACAAGAGCGATCAAATTCAACTTTGTGAAGCTCTTTCTATGCAACAACATTGACCTCACGGATGATGGATATCAAAATGGGGACTTCCATTTGCCATGTTGGTGCGATTAGACTCATCTATCAGTATAGAACAATTGTAGATCACCATACGATATTCAGGAATAGCAATAGTGTATGGAGTGGACATATTATTGGTGCCATTCTCATCTCACAAAAGTTTGTCCAATTCAGGCTGCAGTAGCTCTCTCTCCAAGTAGAAAAATCATCTTCAATGCATTGATCATCATTGTCTAACCCCACAAGGATTAGATGCTTTGCATCTTGTTCGTTGAGTTGTTAATCAAGTACTTTCCCTATCATGTTGAAGTATGCATATTGGCGATTACCTAAACCAAAGACACCATATGTAAGTTGTTGAAGCCATACACCTCTTTCACTCCCCTCAATAACCCATTTGTGAAACCTAGTAGCATTATTAGTAGACTCGCCATCTCCATAAGTGGAAACCATAAAACAAATGCCATATTGGTCATCATTAATGGCATAATCATCTAACTCTATGACTTTAATTGCTACCTTATCATATCTTGCCTTGATCTCTTTAGCTAGAGCCTTGGCAAATCCCTTAGCAATGCTTGTTTGTGTACTAAAGAACACGGCGACACGGGTTTTATCGATATCAATCTCATTTTCCTCATCCTTAACAGGCAAGGGTTTTAAGGGAACAGCTAGTTTAACTTCCTTATTCTGACTTAACAATGATGATCTCTACTAGAAAATTATTAAAACCCCAACTAAAGCAGTAATACTTGGTATGATGATGATCCGAAGAGAAGGAAGGGAAATTTGGGGGAAAACAAGAGGGTGGACAGCATCGGGATAGGGGGGCTCTCCACAGTAGAGGAAGATAAGAAGGAGAGGAAGAAAGGAAGGAAGTAGAAAGGAAAAGACGAAGATGGAAAACGGGACTCAAGTCAAATGGATGATGAAGAGGAAAGAATGCGACCAGAAAAAGAAGAAGAAGAAAAAGAAAAAGAAGGGAAAGAAGGAAAGGAAGAGGAAGTAAGGGATGGGGGCAGCGGGGATGGTGATGTGATCGAATATAGGTGATGTGATGGGGTGATTGATTCAAACCTACTACTTGCTACTGCTGCCGTCGTGGAGGAAAGGATGAGCAGACATGCGATTTGAAAATTTTCATACAGTTTTTTTTTTTTTTTAATTTTTGGAACTTCACATACCCCGACCAGACTTGGCGGTAGGGCTAACCTGTATGCAACTATTCCAAATCTTTCTAGAATTTTGAATGAACCTATATATCTTAGATTCAACTTACCTCGTAATCCAAACCTGATTACCCCTTTAGATGGAGATATCTTCAATAGGACTTTATCCCCAACTTGAAATTCTAGAGGGCATTGTTGTTTATCTACATAACTTTTCTAGCAACTCTAAGCTGATTGAATTCGTTGCCTTATCACTTTAACCATGTCTACTATTTCTTGTATTATCTCTAGCCCTAGTATCCATCTTTCTCTGACTTCATCCCAGTGTTAGGGAGATCTACACTTCCTGCCATACAGTGCTTCATAAGGAGCCATCTATATAGTAGCTTGATAATTGTTGTTATAAGCAAATTCTACTAAGAAAAATGATCACTCCAATTACCCCCTTGATCCAATGTACAAACTCATAGTAAATCTTCTAGAATTTAAACAGTTCTCTCAGACTGTCCATCAATTTAAAGATGAAATACTATATTAAATTAGAGTTAGGTTCTTAAGGCTTGATGTAGATTTTTCCAAAATCTACTCACAAATTAAGTATCCTTGTTAGATGTAATAGTAGCCGGTACCCTATGTAATCTGACAATCTCTCTAATGTACATTTGAGTATGCTTTTCTAGTTTGTAGTCCACCTCAATTGGCAAGAAATTAGTGGACTTCGTCAATTTGTGTACTATCATCTAAATTGCATTATACTTCTCCTTGGTTCTTGGGAGTGCTATGATGAAATCCATAGTTACATGTTCCCACTTCCATTTACGTACAGGAAGAAGTTGTAACTCTTCAGCTGGTCTTTGGTGTTCAATCCTAATTTGCTAACATGTGTGACACTAGGATGCATATTCTACTATCTCCTGTTTCATATTTTTCCACCAATAAATATTCTTGAGATCCTTATACATCTTGGTGCTTCCTAAGTATACTGTATACCCTGAGTAATGGGCTTCCTTCATGATTTTCTTCTTTAATTTTATATTATTTGAAACACACCATTTGTTACCATACTTGACTACTCCTTTAGTGTTTAACACAAACTTTATGGCTTCACACTGTTCTAATTTATTCCTTATCTTATGGATTTTAGGATCTTCCATTTGTGTAGTTTTAACTGATCGATAATATTAGGTTGGATACTAAGTGTAGCCAACCTATTTCCCACTTCCTATGTCACTATTTCCAATTTCAACTTATCCATGTCTTCTAGTATTTTCCTTTGTGATACGAACCATGCCAACGTGTGACGAAACCTAATACCAATACGTTCGGAATTGCTACCCAAGATGCCAAACAATCGAGTGGAAACCACGACCCATTGCCTATAAGTGAGACAAAAACCTTGGTATATTATGTAGATGCCACAATCGGGATGAAAGATCGATTTATAAGTCGGGATGAACGCCACGGAAGAAAATCCGATAAGTTCTAGAGTAGTTCTTTGAAGAACCAAGAGAGGAATTCTCTCGAAAATGTTTTCAAACTTGTATGTTGTATATTCTATCTTCTATGTTGTATCTAAACCCTAGGAGCTTTATATTAGGGTTTACAATTTGTAACAATGATGCCCCAAAACGACATAGTTTCAATAAGTTGCGTAAAATAACAAAACAATGACTTAAAGGCCGGCGGCCTTGGAGCCAGCGTTGGAGATGTACATGACCGTGTACTTCTAGTCGTGTATCTTTCTGTGGAAATTCTTGACAACATACACGACCGTGTATTTCTAGTCGTGTATCTTTCTGTGGAAATTCTTAACACCATACATAGCCGTGCCTTTAAACCGTGTATACGACCGTGTATGATTTTATGTAACCTCTAGACTCCTACACGGCCGTGCCTTGTAAAGACATGCCCTCTTTAACCCATATCCGTTATGACTTGTATAAGAGCAAGGGCATTCCCATGGTTGTTCCAATCCTTTCCAACTTCATGATTGCTTCAATCCTTTTCGAGTTCATGGACATCCTTTATCAACCCGTTAAGTGCTTCCTTTAATTGTTTCGCTCGAGTTCTTGTGATCGGTCCAGGTGGCACTTCAAGAGGATCCACATTCCATCTTCTGGCTTGGCTCCCATCATGGCTCTCATCATTTGTGATGTGATTAACACTGCAATATTTATGTGTTTCTTCCTACTTAAAGCTTCTGTAACTACATTTGCTTTTCCAAGGTGATAATGAATTTCCACATCATAATCATTCATCAATTCTAGCCACCTCCTCTGCCTCAAATTTGAGTCCTTTAAGGTAAAAAGATATTTCAAACTTTTATGATCTGTAAATATTTTACACTTCTCTCTGTAAAGATGGTGTCTCCACAATTTCAGTGCTAAGGTTACAGTTGCTAATTCTAGGTCATAGGTAGGGTAATTCTTCTCATACCGTTTCAACTGCTGGGAGGCATATGCAATGGCTCTCCCATTCTACATAAGTACACGCTCTAAATCTTGATTTGATGCATCACTAAATACTTCAAATTCTTCTCCCATCTTCAATAGGGCCAACACTAGAGTTGTCATTAATTTATCCTTCAATGTCTTGAAGCTACTCTCACATTCATCATTCCATAAAAACTTAGCCTTTTTCTTTGTCAATTGATTCAAAGGAGTCGCTAATCGAGAATACCATTCTACAAAGCATCTATAGTACCTAGCCAATCCTAAAAAACTCCTGACTTCTATTAGAGTTCTCGATCTTGGCCAGTCAGTTACTACCTTTACCTTCTCAGGGTCTACTGATATTCCTTTTTTATTAACCACATGTCTTAAGAAGGATACCTATTCTAACCAAAATTCGCACTTATTGAATTTTGCATAAAGCTTTTCTTCCCTGAGTACAGTTCTAAGATGTGCATCATGTTCTTCTCTACTCTTGGAATAGATGAGGATATCATCTATGAAAACTATTAAAAACTGGTTTAACCAGTCATTGAGCACTTTATTCATGAGGTCCATGAAGGCTACTAGAGCATTTGTCAAACCAAAAGGCATCACTTGAAACTTGTAATGTCCTTACCGAATCTTAAAAGTAGTCTTTTGTGTATCTTCCTCGATTCTTAATTGATGGTACCATGATCTCAAGTCAATTTTAGAGAAGACTTGAGCTCCTTGTAATTGATCAAATAGGTCATCAATCCTAGGGAAAGGGTATTTGCACTTGATTATGACTCGGTTTAGCTCCCTATAATCTATACACAACTTCATACTCCTATCCTTCTTCTTAACAAATAGTATTGGTGCACCCCATGGTGAGAAACTTGGCATAATAAACCCACTATCTTGAAGCACTTGAAGTTGAGTCTTCAGTTTTGATAGTTCAATAGGTGCTATTCTATATGGTGCTTTAGATATAGGTGTTGTTTTCAATACAAGGTCAATACAGAACTCTATTTCTCTAGCTGGTGGTAAACCTGGCAAATTCTCGGGAAAAACATCTACATACTCATTCACTGCATATACTTTTTCCAATTCCTTAACATGTCCTATCTCTATTAATAAGGTTGACAGTCTTCCTTTGTTCCGTAATTCGTATGTTGGAAAAGTTGCAGGCCTGTGTGGATTTAACTTGAATAAAATTTGTTTCTCATCAAGAAAATCAAACCTAACCACTAGATTGTGACAATCTCTAGTGGCATTGTACTTAGACAACTGGTTCACTCCTAGAATTAGATCAAACTCTATCATTTCTAATGCTAGCAATTCAGCTGGCATTTTCTTGCCATGTATTACAATTTTCACATCTTTACATATTTGATTTAATTTCCTTCTTACTCCTCCAAAAGGAGTATTTACATTCATAGCATCCTCCATGACAATAGGTTTTAATTCACATACATTCATAAACACAGATGATATGCAGGAATATGTTGCACCCGTGTTAAACAATGCACATGTAGTATTTAAGTTTATGAGCAGTATACCTGCTATGGTATCCTGATCATGGGCATCCTACTACTGCTGTCGTTGTAATACAAACACATTATCAAGTACCCTATCTTGGTCCCGTGTTCTAATTTTTTCCTAATAGTCCTCTAGGTGAAGGTTTTATAGGCTATTGGGCTTATGGGGGTGCAGCTACCTAAGTGTGATGAGCTCCACACTCGAATGATCTATGCCCTCTCTACTTACAGGTGTAGCAGAAGGTCTGAAGGAGGGTCCTTTCAATGTAGTTACTACTGGTGTGTCCTGTTTTGCCATAGGAGAAACATGCACCTTCTAGCCAATTACATAGTTATAGATCATAAGGTCCTAAACATTTAGGATACCTTACACCCTGATGTACTTGTGGTGGGGGAGGCAATGCTAGAGGTGCATGCTTAGTTTGAAGAGGTCTAGGTACATAAGCCACAAGTTTGGCTTGATATACAACTGACCTCTTCCCTTTGTCTACATAAGGTATACTTGAAACTGGCCTTTTCCCCAAAACTAAACCTAATATACAAGATAGTTGTTCCTCTATTCTCTTTTTGATCTACTCTAAGTATTTTTCTTTATTAACTACTTATGCATAAGTAGTCAACTGAAAAGCCCCCACTTCATGGTGCAAGGTAGGCTCCAAACCCCTAAAAAATCTTCTAGCTCGAGAGGCATCATCTCCTCTCATCACCTTTGGCAAAAATTTGTTTAAATGGTTCAGCTCCGCTTTATATGCCTCTACAAATCCATTGCCCTACTAGTAGTTATAATAATCAATTTCCATTTTGTCTTTGATGCAGCTAGGGAAGTATTTTTCATAAAAGAGTTCCTTAATCCTCTACCATCAGTTAGGAGCTCCTACCAATTTAGACATACTGGTCCACTAATATGTAGCTACTCCCTTCAACATATAAGCAACATATCTCACTTTTCGACCAAGAAAGCTTCAAAGGTCCTTTCAGCCTCAGTGATCTAATATTCGACCTTTATTGTATCATCAACCTTTTGGTGGAACTCCTTAGCTAATCTTACAAATCTATCTAGCCCACAAGGTTCCTCTACAAGCTTACTAGGTCTTGCAGCCTACTGTTGTTGTTGTTGTACCAGCATTCCCACTAGAGCATTTACAATCCCTAGCAATTGAGCAGCTGTGACATTAGTCTACTTTGGGGTTTCCTACTAAGGTGGTCTTTAAGGGTTCTTATCCTCTAAGGCATCTCCACCTTGTCCAACACTAGATGAACCCCGCATGATATTTCTTCTTGGAGGCATTATGTGTAAATTGAGACAATAGAATGACCCCGAAGTTAGAATTTGTAAGAGGGGTTAGTGACAATATATATCTATGCATATTCAAGCTCAAACATATATATATATACCTTTACGTAATTAAACAGGAATATTCAATAAAATACCATTACATACCGATCATCAAGATGCCCCTTAGGGATCTACCACTGCGGGTCCCTAAGCCGAGCAAAGCACAAGCAACATATCTCACTCAATTCACCTAATACTTTAACATTTCATTATTTCACATAAAATTCATTTAATAGCTACCTATCAATCACATATAATAAACAAGGTAAACACGTATTTGGAATCCTAGCATCAAGCACATCTTGTCTTAAATTTAAGCTAAGTTGATATCTGTACAATCAATACATCCTCCTTAGTACTAAATCTAAGAATAATGTAACTCTCTTAATTTTTCTTAATCTATTAAGTTATCTAAGGTCTTACTAATTACTTTGGTTGAATGGGAATTAATTTAATTATGAGTTAAATAGATATATAATGATATTGTCTTTCACTTAATACGGCTATGTTGGAAGTTGTGTAGCTTAACACAGCCATTACACGTATAGCTCAACATAGCCATGTTCGACGTCATATAGCTCAACACGGCCATTACATGACCATGTCAAAAGGTCGTGTATCTCTTAGGGGATTTTGGGTTCAACACTGTAAAAAACAACAATGTAGATAGGTCGTGTATCTTTTGGTTTCAACACAAGAGCAACACGACCATATTGAGAGGTTATGTATCTCTCGATGTATCTATTGTGTTCAACACAGGGAGTAACACGACCATGTTGGATGGTTGTGTATCTCTCGGTATGTCTTGGGTAATCAACACAAGAGTAACACGATCGTGTTGGGAGGTCATGCATCCTTCAATAAGGTCTCACGAACCCTACTTTTCTTTTATCAATCCATCTAATCTCCCCATTTTCTAATCCTAAGCTTAAGTAAATCCTAAAACATAAATTGGAATTCCTTACTTGGTTTGAATTACGCTTGGAATGTCTAATTTGTTTGATCCTTTGTTTGCTCCACTTCGCCTTTTGATCTGATCTCTATTGTTATAATGATAAACAGTCCTTAGTTTTAACATCATAACTAAATGTAATTACAATCCATACGCTTAACTATTGGATTAGCCATGGAAATTCTCTTTTGATTCTCCTTAATTCTCCGTAGGGCCCTCTCTCTCTCTTTAAGATTCTCTAGGTTGCTGTATATTGTTAAAGTGTGAAAAAGGATAAATCTTAGGTTAGTTCGTTTTTATAATCTAATTAGGAAAATATACTTTTACACCTTGTCCCACTTACTTATTTACAACATAGCTACCTATTTCATTTATTATATTAGTTACTTATTCTATAATATTATTTTTATGACATATATATATTTGTTTACTTAAAAAGTCATGTATTATACATACTCATAACAAAAAAAGGTTACCCAATGTGAAAGTTATAACAAGTTTTAGAAAATGAATCTCTCTAAAAAGAGATACAAATTTTTCACATTGAAAATGAATTGTTGATAGAAACGAAGGTATATTTAAATATAATGTATATAAAATTTTGTAAAAATGGAGAAGTTTTAAACAATGTACTTTCAGATCAGAAAAATTCTACGTCAAATCAAGTTTGCGATTTAAAGGAAAGAGAAAATTGTTTGAAAATAATAAAAGCACATCCTTGATCGATCATTTTGTAAAGAGTTATGAAAAGCTGGGCACTTCTAATATCAAGTCTCAGGAGTTCTTAGAAATTGTTACTTTTCTAATCAACATAGACATTATGCTAAGGATTGTGAGTTAAAGAAACTTTCGTATGAAGAAATTCCATAATGGTACCAATCAATTTGAGTTGGAGTTAATTTGGGTTGCAAGAATCGACTCAAGTGATTTAACGGGTAGGGACTTTAAGAAGCAGCAAAAGTTGTGTACAATTTGGTATCTTAATAGCGGTTGCTCATGGCTCGTGAGATAAGATGCCTCATATTTGGAGGAGCTATTACATTTGGAGATAACAAGCATGGGAAATATAATTGAAATTGGAAAAAGTGGTTTATGAAAATACACCTTTAGGAAGCGTTTATCGTTGATGGATTAAAACACAATTTAATGAGTATAAGGCAATTTGGAGATAATGACCTTCTTGTACTTTTCAAAATTTGACTGTGGCATCTGTAGCTGACAGTGGAGCTAGAAAAGAAAGACTTGTTGCAAAGCAGTAGCAAAATGTTTGCGTTGTAAGTTCCCAGATTTTAATCCACTAAGTGAATCATTTTACAACTATTGAAAATTGTTGTCAAATGTGGCAAAGAAGCTTGATCGTATTAGTTTCAAGAATCTTTCTAAACATTTTTAGGTACCAAAAAAAAAAAAAAAAATTGGTAGAGGTCCTTAAAAGGTGAAGTATGACAAAACTAATTCCACTATGCAAGTATTTTGGGGAGATGGGTGAAAAGATTCATTTTAGCCTAAGAAATCAGTTATTACAACTAGTCTCCCCGAACTTCTACATGGACTTCAATCTCGCTAGAACTCGAAGACTAAGATAAAACAATATGACTAGTAATAGTTGATGATTCTTCAAATATTACATGGAATAGTTCTTATCTCATAGAATCCAAGCATTTGAAATGTTTAAAAGTTTTTATGAAATGTTCAAAAAGAAATAGAATATTGAGTTACCACTATAGACATGGATTTCACTGACTTCAGGGATTTTAACGGAATATAGCCCAATTCTTCTGCTCCTTATACTCCATATCAAAGTGGAGTCATCGAAAGAAAAAACTTTGTTTCTTTAACTGTTCACCTCTCGAGGCATCTACTTGACATTTTCTTTTCTTTTTTAAAACCTTGGTGCTTGGGAGATACTTCATTGCATCTTTCCCAAGCTAAGGATAAGACTGATGCTGTATCAAGCAACTAACTAAACTTCACCATTAAGGATATCATGTAAAACTTTTATTTATTAATACACCGGAAACTTTACATCATGGCAAGCATTCAGAATAAGGATAGGTACAAAACACTAATCAAATTAAATAAATTTGCAAATTGAACAAAACAAAATAAAAAATATAGTTTTTTTTTTTGGACTACTTGGTTTAAAAAATTTCCAATCTAAGCCAAACTAAAAATTTATGATTGATTTAGAAAAATAAATCAAACCAAATCATCAAATCAAATCAAACTAGTTTATAAAAAATATGATAATATTTTATTTATAATTAAAAAATTCTTTTATTGTAACATAATATTTGAAAAAAAACTTTAGGTTACATTTATTGAAATATATATACATTTAAATTTTATGACCATAATTTAGCAAATATGTATATAGGTTAACTTAAAGTTTTTACTATATGATAATTAGAGGAAAAAAATTAGTTATAAATATACATTTGAAATTTTTTAGTTACTTCGATATTAACTTTATAAATTTCTTCTATGATATTAGTACATACTATTATTAAATGAATTTAGCATTTCTCAAATGAGATTACATATTAAATAAATATACATTTTTAGATAACAAAATATGGTTCAATCCATAAAATAAATCAGCCCAATCTAAAGTTTTATGGTTTGGAGAAGTTTCAAAATTGAATTGTATAATTATGTTTCAAGCAATAAAAAGCTAAACTGTATTTTTATAATTTGCTTTGGTTTTGAGGGAAAACTAAACCAAACCAAATCGTTTCCATCACTAATTTAGAGTATGTAGCTTAACTTTCCTATATATTACAAGATGGAATATGGAGTACGCACTACGCCCAAAATACATTACATTTAAATTTGTAGCACAACAATCTCCTTAATAGTCTCATTAAGCCTTTTTCATCCAAAAGCTTACAACTAACCATGCTCATTTTCCTGTCTTGAACTCTCATATCTAAGCTTGTTTTGTCTTTGATACCTAAGGTTAGATAAGCTAAATCCTTTGTTTAGGTTTTGAGATAAGTGAACATAAACTAAAATAGTCAACAAAATAAAACAAAGATAAGTGTATCAAAGAACCTAACTGATAGCAAGTAGTATTATGAACATTTATACAACATACAAATGCCATGCTAATGCACATGAAATGCATTGATAGCAAATCCTAAATGAGTAGCACTTAACAGCTTCAAATGCCATGCTAATGCACATGAAATGCATTGATAGCAAATCCTAAATGAGTAGCACTTAACAGCTTGGTTCAAAGATTTTGAAGAGCTATAATCTCAAGACATATATGCCAAGGCTTGAAAAAAGTAAGTCATAAGACTTGACCTAAAGTGTATAAATTTATATGCCAAAAAGCAAGTTTGTAAAGCTGCACATTTTTGTTTTAAAAAATAGGTTATTCAAAATTGTGACCCTTAGGCCTTTTCTTGCCATTCCATGAATATAATCACACATTCTATAGATATCTCCAAAACATTCTAAACGATAATGTAGCTCACATGTCACATCATCTTTCATACAGACAAATCACACTAACACTAACCTCATTTAGAAGTTCACTTAAGTGAAGTCCTTCAAGAGCAATGAACACCGATGTTGTTAGACCCAGCTCGAGTGGTAGACCTAGACATATGAGAGGCTCAAGGGCCTAAGGTTTGAGCTAAGTTCAATCAAAGGTCGAATTGCGATTAATAGAAAAATAAAAATATAAGTCATATTTTAAAAGAAATATGAAATTACACTAAATTATAAGCTTAAATAAATTGAAAGTTACATATTCACTTTTATTAAAATATAAAATGGAATAAAAATTCACGAATATCTATGTATATATAGATAATTATTTTTTCATGTTGAATACAAATTAGATATCTAAAAATAAAATATAGATAATATACAAATAATGACAATTGAGTGGTGTACATAATGTTATTAATCTAGTTAAGAATGAAAAATAAATGATTAAGGTTATGACTTATTTCAAAGGAACTTTCATAAAGCTATAGGTTCGTGAAATGAAAGTGCCATGAAATTTCATTTGTTTTAACTCTACTGAAAGGACATTATTAAGATAAATTTTACAATACAGAAACAAATTTCCTTTTCCTAGTGAAGGTAAAGAAACAAGTGTTTACTATAGCATTATAACTTTATAGATTATTGTTATAGGTATGAATATCTTTTTCTTTTTTCAAACCATTAAGTTAGAAACATTCAAATTTTATATATCTACACTATATCCGCATAGCTTTATGTAAAAGTCCCACATCATTTGTACACTAGCTTGCTAGAGAAGAATTCAATATAAAATGACCATGCTCACTTAGGATTCCCACGTCACTAATCCCTTAAATACGCTAGAGAGGATTGAAACATAAACACTTTAAAGGAACCCTTCTTTCTTTTCCTTTTTTCTTTATTTAAATGCAAGTACCATGGTAAATTAACCTTTAAGTTCGAAGGCTTTCATGCCTTATAATGCCATGAATACATTAGAGGCCTTTAAAGGTGGGTCTTTTTGTATATAAGCCCAAATGGGTGTAATTTTTCTTTATATTTCCGCGTTGTTTAAGTGCATTTAGGACCATTCAACCTAGCTGGTTTTTCATTAAAATCCGGTTCAACCATTTGGGCTAATGACTTGTCACCATCCTTTATACATTCAGTTTTGTAAGTAAGACCGGACCGTTGATATGGCCGGTTCCTGGTTCATCTAGTTGAATCAACCAATCTGATCCGGGTTTGAGAACAATGGCGAGCACATGAACCATAAACTCCAACAATCCATATGATTCAGTAGACAGTATCTCGCTCATAGCCAATCACCAGGCTATAGTAGATCGCAATTCATTCACAATATTCAACAACAGAAAAATTTCCATCGCCAATAATTGGTAGTATCTACATCATAGAAGGGTTTAAATACTCATAACTATAAGGAGACAAGTAGCCCACCTTTTCTTGATCATTATGTAAACACAAGAAAATAAGTAGGGGGATATTCACCTGACTTACGTAACGATCCTTACTTAACGTGTTCAAGGTGTCCTATTGTATATACATAATTTATTAAATGGGTACATGATTTCTTCTTAAGTTATCGTAATTACAAAATTGGGTCGTGTTCATCTAAATACTTGATCTTATATCACCAATTAACTTTGGATTATAACTTGATTAGTAAATCATTTATATCTTATTTGTCATTTGAAAACCATTAGTTTATTTTAATCATTACTGGATTAACCTCTATTTATCGGATAGGCCAAATATAGAGTTAAATATCAGTTATTCAGGGAATAAATTGTATACGAATTTGATTAATTCTCAAAAAAAAATCACTAGACTCAAGGAAAAATATACGTTCAAGATTGCTAATGGAAAATTAGTATATTGCATATATTGACCAAATTATTCTTTTTCCTTGAAAATTTAAAATAAATAGAGATTAACTAAAAAAATGGTAAATTTAGCATCTAAAGGACTATTTTTTTTTTTTTTAGGAAGCCATAGCAAAATTTTTAGGGATTTTGGAAGAACTAAAACCACTATTTTGAGATTGATTCTCAAAACCCACATTTTTGACAATGTATGAGCTAGATTTGCAAAAATTATAGAAATTATTAAACTTACAAAATTAAATCTAGGAAAAAAAATTATAGCTAATGGAGGGTATGAAGGACTTACAGTTGCAAGGATGGAGCAAAAAACCAAATAGAATTGAACCAAGAAATCTCGCACATTTTCAACCACCTTTATCGGAAATCACTACATGCCGACCTCTACCACCATAAGTATGTCCACCGACCTGGGTAAATTCCTGTTTTACAAGAGTCCTAAAGTTATTAGCTTGGGATTGTGATGATAACATAAAATATAAAAGAGAAAATAATTTAGAGTCCTCAATAATAAGTGATAATAATTCTTGGTTACATTATATAGTAAATATCTATAAACTAAAAACCCTAAAACTATCGAGAAAATTAAATAAAATATAATATTCACTTAATTAATCAAAATAGGCTTTCCTAATCTAGTTGGAGACTCTTTAACATTTTAGCATGCAATGAAAATGCATGAATTTGTCATTAGAAATGGATCCAAATGACAATACAATTTGCACTAACTCAAAATAGACTCAAATCAATCTTTATTAACATATTATAGGTTTTATAACTCTTTATTAGTAAAAAGTTATGAGACTTAAAGTTGAATTTTCATAACTAAGCCTCTATTGCACATTTAATAGTTTTTGATAGTTTCTAATAGTTTCCATTAGCTTCTGACTTGTTGGAACCTGACTAGCATTGTTTTCAAATGACTCACAGCTTCTAAATTCTTATTTCAACTATCTCTTCCAATGTTTTATTTTTTTTGGTCATTTTTTATGCTTGTGATAATCATATTGCTCCATAACCTGTTGTCCTAACGTATCCACATCAAAGTGTAAGGTACTACAATTTTATAAAAAAATGGTTTAAACTATGCTTTTCAATTAAAGTGGCAAAATATTTTTAGATTGAAACTATTAATAAAACTTGCCATACAGTTGATTTAATGTACCTTCAACGACTTCTTAGTGAAACACCATATGAAATCTTGATAAGAAGAAGGCATATGGTTTCATATTTTAAATTTATTTTCTTGGTAGCTAAATTGTTCTTAGGACAGTCAAAGAAAAAATAAAGATGTTCGACATTTGCTTGCATTGAAAATATACAAAAACTTTGCTCACTTCCTTGAGCTAAATTTCACATGGACTTTGGTATTAAATGTAACAACTTTGAAAAAACCAGATAATGTTCTTCTTCTTTTACTTAAACTGAATTTTTATCCTACTTTTCTTCAACCCATATGCTATCCTAGCAAATCTAAATAAAAAATGCAGTTGTAATCATGTTCTTCATTTTCTTCTTCACATGATTCTTCCTCTCTTGTGAAATCAAATTGCTTCAAACAATGAAACCCCTAAAAACAAATTTTCTTCAAAATATGGAATGTAAATGAGTGAAATCTAATTTACTTAAAACCTTGCTAAATATTCAAAGTCAAGAAAGCAATAGTAGTTTATACCCAATGCATCAATTTACACATTAAAAATTACTAGAAAAATTAAGGTAATTGTTAGATATTGTGAAGGAAAAGAAATAATCCTTCCATCACCATAAAGTTGCTGTGTTACATTTTCCCCCATTAATAATGTAAAGCTTGAAAATGAGAAAACCAAGATTGAAATTTCGCCCAATGTGATATGCATCAAAGACCAGCTTCTAGGACTTAGTTAAAGACATTAAGGCAAGTACTTATTGGATGTAGAGCTAAAGATAATGATTGGTTGAATCTTTGAATGAGCGAATCTTTGAGTAGGGTTTTGTTGATAGAGAATAATAGGATTAGAGTTAAGTTGTGTTAGAGATAATAACTTGAAGTATGTAAATGAATTTAGGTATAGTGCATTAGCTTTGGAGTTGCATCAACAAGGTAAAACCTACAAAATTTTAAATTGTTTGAACCAGTCATAGTAAAAACTTATTAGAGGCCCCTATTATATCTAGACAACTCAAGCAAGGATTGAGACAACAACCCTATGATGCAAACTAATAAAAAGCATACCATGTTTTTGTATTAGTCATGCTGTTTTGGTTTTATTCAAACTTTATTGATTGCAATATTTGTAAACTAATAATTGTGTGTCATTATGTCATTTATTTCATTCTAAAGTCACTTAAACTAAAAACATGTTAGACTAACTTGGTGACAAGTAATATTTTTTAGTGTTGTAAGAGATCAAAGTATAAATACTTTGAAATTTCTTGTGTTGTTCAATTAGTACGATATGAATGAATTAACTTCTCTTCTACATTAGATTCACATGAAAGAGAGAGAGAGAGAGTGATCCTCTTTAGTGATCTAACCTGAACCATAACTCTGTAGGAAATCACTAATATACATCCTTATCATGGTGCCTTGACTCATCAACTAGGAATATCCATTTCAAAGTGCTTTCACAAGATTCTTTAGACTTGGTTTTAAACATAGTTGTTAATATTATTCCTACATGTTTGGTGTGCATCATAATGTATCTCTAAAGTGACTAAAATGAAAAGCTTTGGTAATTAGTGATGTCCTTAAGAATCTAAATCACAAGCACACAATACAAATGAATAATCAATCGCACAAATTGGACAAAATGAAGAAAAAATCTCCAATTGGCGTGAATTAAAGGATGAACAATCTCAAATGGCATGAACCAAATTAGAAGTATTACAAGGGAAATTCCAATATGAATCAAATACAAAGGAACAATGCAATTGCAATCTTTACAATTAGCTTGTAATTCTAGCAATATATGAACCCTAATTTGGCTTGAAAAGAACACATAAAAAGATCAACCAATTATAACTAGATATTACTCACTAGTAATAATCGGATGCAACTAAGAAAATCTTGATATAACTCACAAGAATTCCTAAGCCAAACTCGCCACAATTTCCAAAGAAATTGTTAAGAGTAGATGCATGCAAAAGGGTGACTCTCACGGTAACAAGTGTGTGTTTTTGTCAAATATAAAAAAAGCTCCCTAAAAACCTTAGTTAGCAAGTATTTATGCTTACTCCTATTAGAGTAAAAACAAACAAAAAATTACAAAGTTGCCACTAGGTGGCCAGTTCCAAGAATCAAAATTACAAGTATAAAAATCAAAATGACCGGTTCTCATAAGCAACAAATACAAATACAAATGGTATTCAAGTGGCCGGTTCTTTACTTCAATTAAACAATTTGTGGGCCATTGGATATAACTCCAAAAAATGTCCCGCAAGTTGATCCTTAGTGTATGTGCAAAATCAAACATTATTAGATAAAATGTGGCCATATCTGGATGTCTAGACTCATGCATCCAAGTCAGGTTCCCCCACTGCCAGAACCGCAGGATGGATTCCCTTCAATTAATAAAAAAAATAAGTATATAAAAGGAGATACATTGAAACTCATATTTGTGTGTAATTAGTCAAATATAAAGAAGCTTATTGTAACAGCAATCTTACTAAGAGTCAATATGCCAAGATATAGATGATTCTCAAAGCCTATTGATCTTTTTTCTCCCCTTTACTATTTCTTTCAAAAATTGATCATCCCTCCTCATTATTTCAATTATCTAATTTTTCTTGCATTGGTTTGTCAAGGAAGAAGTAGTAAATACAACTATAATAGTAGTGTGAGAGAGGTGAATTCATCCACAAGGTAGGGTTATGTTAAAAAAACAAGGTTACAGTTAGGTTGAAGAAGAAGAAATATTTTAATTTCTTTTCAAATGGACAAGCTAAGGCAAAGAAGGAGGACTGTGCTTTTTAGTTTTACAAAATTGCTTCATTTTTCCACCAAAAAGTCCATCTAAACTTTGTTCAAGGCACTATAAGGCTTTTTCAAGCTTTTATAGTATGAAACACCATGTAGTGATAAACCATTGGCTAGAAATTGCTAATAGTGGTTAGCAAAGATGGGTTATATACTAAAGGTAAAATCATGGTCCAATTTAGTGTCACATTTAGTAACTTCAAAGTTTAGGTTTTGAGTTATAAACTAATTAAATTTTAAATATGAAAGTTAACCTTAACTCTATAATATCTTTAAAAAATTTAAAAACTATGCTAAAATAAAGAAAATAAGTGTAACAATAAACACTCCTAGGCTAGGCTTGTGAGGGTGACACTTTTGTGGAATTTTTTAAGGGCTTTAGAAAGGTTGGTGACAAAAATTTTGAATACTAACTAATGAAAAGTGTATCAAAAGATTTTAAAATACATAAATTGTAGGTCCTAAAGTGGCAATCAAGAGGGGAGGTTTAGTGTGTGCGAGGTGAATTAGTTGATTAAAAAATTAAGTAAATATATAGGTGGAAGTACTTAAATAAAGATAGCATTAAGTGTGTTTGCATGATTTTGTAAGATAGCTTGGATACACAAGTTATTGTACAATAATAAATAAGATTATGAAATAAAATTGCATTAAAGTAAATAGACTAAGGAAGAGAATTGAGCTCAGACATATAAAGTCTCGGCCTTTTGCCTACACCCTCCTTATTAGCACTACCTACATAACCACTGGAAATTCACTATGATTTTTTAAATTAGAGTATAAGAGGAATCTACGATTGTGACAACTCTAATAACACTTAGTAGAAACTATCATTGCTATGACTAATATGGTTTCTCCTGGGTTCTCCTAACCCTCACCTAACTTAATCCTTAACATCCTTCTCACACATAATGCCTTCATTTCTCTCACATTAAGCTTTTGAACAACAATCACCAATACAATAGATATACTCTTAATACAACTCTCCAATAAGACACATTTTTTCGAAACCATAACACAAGTTGAAAATTCCCCAAAGCTAGCTAGTAAAAATATCTCGAAAACTTAATTCTCACAATCAACACTTCTTGTTAGTATTACTCATCCACATTTGTAACATATGTTATCTTCAAGGCTTTGTGACTTTGAATTTATAAGGTTGAGCTCAACGTTGAAACATGGTATGATTCTTGTAATACAATGGCAAAACATTTTTTTGTAAAGTATCTCTTTGATTTTATGCTAATAGCTAAGTAGTAGTTGGCTTAAATTCTTCATTTAAGTAATAATTTAAAAAGGATGCGATAAGCCTTTATAATTGCAAATGTTGGCAAATTCACTTTCCAAAATTATCTCATTTACCTCCTTAAGAAAAACTTCTTAATATGATCATTCATTTGATAATAGATTTCAAGGCATATGACTCTTTAGCAACGTTTTTGAAATAGCCAGCATAAAAAAAAAAAAAATTAGCTAAATAACTTCTCAAACTTGCTTTCATAAACACATTTCTTTGTATCAAAAGCCAATTATGCTTTCCTCCAAATGATCTTCCAAAAACTTCTCTAATAAAATGTATTTATTAAGTAAAATTTATTGTTGAAATAACCAACAATTCATAACCTAATCTCTTCCATAAGCGTATCAATAACATACACTTAGTCGATATGTATTAGGCTTTGTAATCTAGTTCAACCAGATTCTCCTAGTTATGCTTTTGCAATTACTTGCAACAACTTAAAAACATATATAATATGCTTTATAAAAAACCAAGTTATCCACATAAATAAAAGACATACAAGTAATATTGATAAGTTATTAACTCTAGTTTAACAATTTAAGTATAATAAAAGCTTATAATAAATAATAATATATTTTAAATGCAAATAGCTAAGGAAAACTATACTCATTAGGTAATCTATAATGATTAGACAAAAGAAAATAAAATTTTAAGTTTAGGATAGTCAATTAAAGATTTTTAAATGTATATTTATATTAATGCATTATATTTAGGCTATACATAAATTTTATCTAAAATATTATGGTTTGAATAATTAAATAAGTCATTGTTATGCATGTTAGCTAAAGCTAGTATTAGATGAGTTCAAATTGACATTTAACATTACTTAATGTTGAGGTAAAGTTTACAAATGAATCTCTCTCTCCTTGACTATTGTCCATCACAAGTCACATACTCTCTATATTTCTCATAATCTCTAAAATTTTCCTCAAACTTTATCGCTCATGACTTTTTCAAATCTCAACCAAATAAAAAACCACAAGTTACATTGCAATCCTCATAAAGAGTGCTTCATGTCTACACTAATCTTGATAGGTAAAGGTTTGGTTTAAGTTTTTAGTTAAATAAAAATGAACATAAAACATTTAGTTTTGAAAGTTTTGTTAAGAAATCAATTCATAAACTCGATTCTATTCAGTTATCAATAAGTTTAGCTATTAAATATAGTTGTAAACTTGTCACTTGTTCTATGTGAAGAACTCAATCTTTCACAGCTTCGAGAAGATTATTTTGAGTTACAAATTATGAAATTGAGATGAGTAGGGAATTCGATGAGTTATAACAATATGTGTTTTTGGTTATGTTTATCTATTAAATGTAACTTATGGTGATGTTATGAGATGCCATGAATGTATATCATGTGTGTGAGCTGAGCTTAAATATTAGTATATATTGGATGTATGACAGTCAATAAGTTTGTGAGCCTAAAGAATGCCACCATTCAGATACCATTTCCCATGGCGTCTTATTACTCCGATGCCTCTAGTCAATGGGGTTGGTTCATCTCCCCATTTTCGTCTCCTTTTCTAATCGTGTACATTCATTTTCCTCATATAAACCATTAACCTTAAACTACCCCTTTGCAAATCTATAGAGCCCTTCATACCTACTCTTCCAATATTTGACCTAGATCAAAGTGTGAGTCGAAATCTCCACACTATAATCTTGTTACTTGATATATCCTTATTAAATAGGAATGTCACTTTATGTTGTTAAGTCATTGGGAAGTAAAGTTACCCGACGATAATGAAAAGATCTTATTACATTGTAGTGTGAAATGTTTTTGTGGATTGATTCAATGAACCTATGTTCTATGCTTCATTTATGAATGGTATTAAGAATTATGTGGATATTGAAGCATATTGATTGATTACCTAAATGTACACCAAAATTAATGATGCTTACCTGTGTTAAAAGCTAGCATGGAGTCCTACACTATACGAAGGCTATTATTGCTACATAACTCACAAGAAGTAATTATTGAAGTATTCCTGCTCCTTTATCTATGAACTAAGTGACATGGGGGTTGCCACACGTTTGATGGAGCCCGTTGAAGGGTCTCGCCTATCATTTTGGGTATTTGCATAATGTCTCAAGAGTGCATTGAAAGCACCTTAGACATACCTAAGAGATATATAAGAAGTTTGGATGACTTAGTCACTAATCAAATATACAAACCCCTAAAATAAGGTTTAATGGAAAGGGGAAGAAAACCCTAAACTTTACACTGGTTACTAGAAGATCACATGCAATATTTCCATTTCACATGGTTACTCATATATAGCATATGATTGATAATTTGCATGTGCACATATAGTAATGAAAATATTGTACTCCTATCTTGCTAAGTTGTAGTGTAAGATCACAGCTCAACAAATTTTTTTACTAGTAACACTATATAAGCTTGGGATGGGATATGACTAGGTTTAAATGAGAGCAATCAAATTCAAGATTAATAGTGCATGACTTATAGCCAAGGTAAAAGTCTATGTGTTATATTAGTTATAGAACTATAGAATATATCTATAGTAATGCAAATGGAAATGAATCTCTTTTTACTATTTGAAACTTAGAATTTGCTTCAGGGATTACCTATTTTATTATTTGATAGGACATTCTGATTCTCTATGATTTTGGTTGACTATAGAATATTGGATTATGTAGTTATTTTCATATTATGTAATTATTATTCAATGTGATTAGATGTAGTTATTAAAAAATCAAGTAGAGTTTTACAACTTCTTACTTGCAATATTATGTATAATAGGTGTACATATAATATGTCTACTTTTAGAAAATTCAAATAGGCCCTCTATAGTGACGTTTACAAACTCTTATTTATGTGGGATTTTCTTTCGGATACTATAACTTCTTATATATATTGCTATTTTTATCGAACTTCGGTTCATATTTTGATATGTTTATTATTAAACATCGAATAAATGTTCTCTTTTGAACTTATCATACCCAAATCAATATAATCATCAAGATTATTAAATTTAGCCTTCTTCTTTTCCATAGATCTATCTGTTGATATATGTGTTCTGAATTTTGATATGTTAGTCACATTTACTTACGGATAATATTTTCTTTTTGATAGAATCTTTTGAATATTCCGAGAGTAAAAGACAATTAATTTTACTGACGGAAATCTTTCCGTAATCTTTGTAAACTTAATTTGCTTTTCATAGATCCAAGTTGAGAGAATGCTGATCAATATAGATTGTAATGTTTACACCAAGGGGGGGAAGAATTTCGTTGGCATAGATCATTACATATTGACCCGGCCATTTGTTTCTCGAAAAGAGATAGGAAATACGTTGGCATAGATGTTTACATGTTGACCCGGCCCTTAGTTTCTCGAAAGGAGATAGGAAATACGCTCGATACCTTTTGATTGAATATATAAATGACCCCCTTTTGTTTAAATAATGCTCCATTTCACTTGGTATTTCTTTCACGAAAAGCAATCTTCTATCAGTTGGAAATCCTATTTCAAGCTCGAGGAATTCAACATAGGGTTAAGGGAAAGGTTTGTGAACCATTTTAATTAAGAAATTGGAGCACTTATATAGACAAGAAAAAGGTCCAAGGATTTATGAAAATGGGACAATGTTAAAATTACCTATTAAATTTCGGGTGTCTTTTTATATTATACTTAAATATTAAAATTGCTTAAACTATATACCGAATCAAGTTTTTACATTTTAATATTTTTAAATAAAATTTAAAGTTATTAAATATATTATTCATTTAATTTTTTTTCAATCAAATTTATTACTTCTATCATCTCTAGAACAATATGATGATAGATTTAGGACAAGAACAATAATAGAGTTATAGTTGACTGAACAAATAAAAGTTTAATTGATTATAAATAATTTCAAAAGTTAAGTGCAAATTCAAACAATATTTTGAGTTGGGATAGTAATTTTCATATTATAGGAAAGAAACAGTAAAAGGAATTCTTTCCATATAATTACATAAGTTCTGATAGTGATTTTTTATTATTAAAAAAAAACAGTGAAAGTTTAATGAGTTATTTCCATATAATTTATATAAATAAGATTAAAGAGTTTCATTCGCACAGGCTGTGCACAGTCCCATCCTTGGTCCCATATGTCGTATGCACACGTGGAGCTACTTCGGCATGAACAATAGTGTAGAACATTTGCTTCCTTTGTAATTTTGAATGATTTCACGAAACAATTATTGATCGGAGAATAAAATATAAGGTCTATGCTCTCAAACAATGCATAGATATCCAACACTCTGGTATCAAAAACCAGTTAATTGTTTCCTGTGAAATCGAATCTGATCATATAAACATAAGAATAGAGAAATATTTTTTTTGTTTGTGTAGGAGAGAGAGGGGCTTGCAAGTATGACTTTAAAGTCATTTGTCGAGAGGGAGAGGGATAGAGTAGTATTTCCAATTCAACGTGTGCGCCATTTCTAGGGGACAGCGTTACATCGAGCTAGGCCTCCAACCTCCAATTACATGAAACTCTAGGTGTCGGCTTAAAAGAGAATAGAGAATAAAAGATTGTTAGGTGCCACAAAACAAGATTAGCGGGTCCTAATTCATTTAATGACAAACCAATTAAAAATTTGTTATTGAAAGCCTTTAACTCTACGGATGGCCAAATGGCTGCCCCCTTCCCTTTAGGCCTCCTTTTATCTCCCACCATTATCGATCACTAGATGCAATAATGCAAAAAACTATATCTATAGACCCCCTATTTCTTGATAGAAGATTGGCATTGCACCACTATCCTACCATCATTTCCAAGTTTTTTTTTTTTATTATTCCTTCTTCTGTTGTAATATTAATCCTAGTATTGTAGAATTATAGTTTACAATAGGTTTATTTTACTCGCCAGTAAGTTAGGTCTTCTTCTAGTAGAGGGTTTAGTATCCTCTTCTAGTAGAGGGTTTAGTATCCACCAATACATTATTTCTTAAAAGGACAGGATTAGAAAGGAAAAAATATGAGCGACAATAAGTTAAAAAAAGGAAAAAAGAAACAAGATTTTTGAATAATAAATGAAAGAAAAATCAAAAGAATGCTAATCATTACTAAAAATTATATGATGTATAATGTCAAATTATCAGTATGTCTAGGAAGTAGAAAAGATAGATAAATGAAATGGTAATGGAGGCGATAAAATAGGAAACTCAACAATATTCTTCACTTTCCCTCCCTCTTTTCACCATTTTAAAGAATAAAATTTGGTGAGGCACTAAGAACTATTTCCTTCCCCACGCTTTGCTCCCTGATTTCACCCCATAAACGTATAAGGGAAATTAGATCGCCAGATTTTATTTCTTCTCCAGTTTTTCTCTCAAATTTTCCTCGTGCCAAACAAAGGGTAAGTGAGGCTTATTGACTCGTGGAAAGTGTCCCTGTCTTTATGGTTGAGTTTATGAACCTCTAGATATTTGATTTTTAGTAACAACTTTTGAGAAACTTTGATTGAATGCCTTTTCATAATTCATGTTTAAGTATATATATACATCAGGAGAATATCTTTTCCAAGCAATTATATCTTACAAACTAGGAAAATAAATCTTCCTCTACCAAAATATAAAATACAAAATATACATGCCATATTTACAAAATAAATCACGAAACAAATATCTCAATATTCACGGCCCTGTTACACGGCCGTGCCTTCTAGCTGTGTATGTTTTTGGTAGCTATCTGACACAATACACAGCCATGCCTTCTGTCCGTGTATCCGACCGTGTATGTTTCTAGGAGCTACTTGACACAATATACGGCCGTGCTTTCTGACCGTATATCCGGCCGTATATGTTTCTGGGAGCTATCTGACACAATACACGGCCATGCCTTTTGACCGTGTATCCGGCCGTGTATGTTTCTAAGCTTCCAGACATTCTTGATTGATATCCCCCCTCAAATTGATGCTGACTGATCAAGAAGCATCAATTTGCCAACAAGAAACTGATGACGCTGTTAAGAAAGAGCCTTAGTAAATATATCAGCCGTTTGAAGATCAGAAGAGATATGAGGAAGAGAAATAAAACCATTATCATAAGCTTCTCGAATAGAATGACAGTCCACTTCAATATGTTTCGTACGCTCATGAAAGACTGGATTAGCAGTAATCTGGACAGCACTAGTATTATCTACATAAAGAGAGATAGACCCAAGTTGAGGAAAACCAACCTCAGCCAACAAACCTTGAAGCCAAATGACCTCAGAATAGGCAGACGACATAGCACGATATTCGAACTCAGTAGAAGACTTAGACACGCGATCTTGTTTCTTACTTTTCCAAGAAATTAAAGAGTTACCAAGAAACATACACCAACTAGTAATAGATCGACGTGTATCAGAACAACCAGCCCAATCAACATCACTATAGGTTGTTAAATGAATAGGAGACTCCACAGAAAAGAACAAACCACGATGAGAAGTCCCTTTTAAATACCTAACAATACGGCGAACTACTGCTAAATGAAGATGTGTAGGTACCTGCATAAATTGACTAACTTGTTGCACAGCAAATGAAATATTAGGACATGTAATAGTCAGATAATTGAGACTTCCAACAAGTTGTCGATATAGAGATGGATTAGATAGAAAGTCACCATCATTTCGCTGATATTTAACATTCACTTCCAAAGGAGTATCAACAGGACGACCCTCTTGGAGACCAGCTAAAGCAATAAGTTCCTTAGTATATTTATGTTTATGAAGAAAAATACTAGCAGAAGAAGAGTGAACCTCAAGACCTAAGAAATAAGTTAACGATCCCAAATCCTTCATATGAAAAGAACCTTGAAGACGCTCTTGTAACTGAGATATCAATTGAGTATCAGATCCTGTGATGACAATATCATCAACATAGACTAACAAAAAAACAATTCCCTTGTCAGTCTTGCAAAGGAATAATGAAGAATCATACTGACTTTGAATGAAAGAGAAGCTAAGAAGAGTATTACAAAACTTCTCAAACCAGGCCTATGGAGCCTGTTTTAAACCGTATAGAGACCGTTTGAGCTTACAAACATCATGTGAGGGTGTAGTAAACAATCCTGGAGGAGGAGTCATATAGATATCTTCCTTGAGGTCCCCATGCAAAAATGCATTCTTAACATCCATCTATCGTAAGAACCATCCTTTAGATGCAGTAATAGATAGAACAAGCCGGACAGTTGTCATCTTAGCCACAAGTGCAAAGGTCTCTTCATAATCAATTCCATATTCCTGTCAATTGCCAAGAGCTACCAACCTTGCCTTATATCTGTCAAGGGAACCATCAGATCGGATCTTAAGAGAATAAACCCATCTATAACCAATGGGTTTAACACCAACAGGACATGAAACAATAGCTCAAGTGTGATTGTCTTGAAGTGCTTGAAGTTCCTCTTGCATGGCTTTTATCCATCAAGTCTGTTTAGTAGCTTGAGAATAAGAGGTAGGAATTGTAGTATTAGTTACAATTGCAAAATAGCCATATCTATCTGGAGGACGAGAGTGCCAAGTTGATCGTTGAAGAATCATTGAAGCATTTTTAGAAGCAGGGTCGTGAAGGACAAGTCCAGGCTTAAACCATTTATCAAAAGAACAATCATCAAAGTGAGGAAGTACAACAGTATTAGATGTCGAAAGATGTTGCTGAAAATAGTATTCATGTTCAAAGAAAATCACATCCCAAGATATACGCCATCGATTATTAATCGAATCATAACACACAAAACCTTTATGATTAGGACTGTAACCCATAAAGGCACATCGAACAGATTGGGTTGACAACTTATGACGTTCATGGGCAGGTAAATGAATAAAACAAACACATCCGAAAGTATGTAGCATATGATAATTAGGATGTTTACCAAACATTCGTTGATAAGGAGAATCAAACTTCAATTGTTGAGATGGTAAGCGATTAATTAGATAAACTGCAGTAGATAAAGCTTTGGTCTAAAACTTAGCTGGAACAGAAGATTCTAACAATGTGCGCACCACATCTAACAAATGTCGATTTTTTCATTCAGCAACTCCATTCTGCTGAGGTCTATAAGGACATAAACGTTGTGAAACAATACCCTTGTTATGAAGAAATGCTTGAAATTCATGAGAAATATATTCACCACCATTATCAGACTGTAAGATTTTAACACAATTGGAAAACTGAGTTTCAATATATGTCATAAAGGTTTGAAACACAGTAAACACGTCTGCTTTGGAATGCAAAAAATAAATCCATGTGAATCGACTGTAATCGTCAATAAATGTCACAAAATATTTATACTAAGCATGTGAAATAATCGGTGTAATTCCCCAAACATCACTATGAATAATGTGAAAACATTTATTGGCACGACTACCTAAAACTGGAAAAGGCAATGTCTTACTTTTGCCCAGTTTACAAGGAGAACAATCAACTAACAAACTCTTATCTATGGAACCTAGAACACGAATTTACAACAAATGAGTCAAAACAACATTATTTGGATGACCTAAGCGTCTATGCTAGATGCTAGCCTTATTTTCAACAACTAAAGAAGCTAATGACAAAGTCCGGGGAATGGTAAATTGTAATGGAAATAACCTGCCCACTTTAGGCCCCTTCACTATCACCTTCTTTGACACTTGATCCTGCACAGTACAACCATCACGAGAAAAGTGGACATCACAGTTATTATCCACCATTTGACCAATAGAAAGTAAGTTAGTAGATAATTTAGGAGAAACCAAGACATGTCGAAAGGAGAAGCTAATATCACCAACTGTCGTAATTGGAATATTATTTCCATCAGCAACCTGAATGTGTTGAGTACTAGTATATGGACATTGATTATGCAATAAATCAGATGTGCCAGTCATATGATTTGTGGCATCGGAATCAACAAACTAAGGAACATAATTTGTAGTCTTACCTTTCCCTTAAAGACCAAGAGCAGAGAAGGCAGAGAGAATCATCTGTTGGACCATATGTGGTGTGGGAACAGATTGATTATTGCCAGCAATTGTGGATGTCGAACCAAGATTGCGAGAGTTGGATACCGCAGCATGAAGGGCTTGTGGCCTTCTGTTTTGAGGCCTTATAGGACACTCCTTGATAATATGTCCTTTTTGCTTGCAATAATTACAGAACTTCTTACTACAATGATGGGCAATATGACCAAATTCTTTGCAGTTGTAACATTGCATTGTTCCCTTCCCTCGGGTCTGAGTAGCATATGCAACATTAACTATTCCAGATGATCCACCAATTGCACCAATAGCGGCTTGTGTCGCCAATCTTTGTTCCTCGTGCAGCAATTCACCAAAACATACATCCAAACAAGGAACTGGATCTCTATTAAGCAACCCAGCCCTAGCGGTTTCAAATTCAGGTCTGAGCTTCATCAAAAATTGATCACGACGACTCACTTCATGAACAGCATGAAGATTAGCCAAATTCACCTTTGACACCTTAGCATAGATAATACTAGAATATTCGCTCCATAAATTAAGAAAGTCAGAATAATATTGTTCAATTGAGAGATTACCTTGACTATAATTACTCATATCAAGTTCCAATTGAAAACGTCTTGTAGTAATATCTTGATTGTTGACGCGCTTCAAGTATTCCCACATTTCTTTTGCTGTGCCAAAGGATTGTAAATTGTTCACCATATGGACCTCAATAGATCCCAAAATCCAAGAAACAATCCGAGCATCCTTTGCCTCCCATTGACCACGATCTTTCGACTCTGTAGGAGCTGGAGAAGACCCATCAATATGACCCCAAAGTTCCTTCCCTTTCAAAAACATCTTGAACTGAAATTCCCATACTACATAATTCTTTCCCGTAAATCTAATAGGTACGATTTCATGTGTTTTCTCAGAAGACATTCTAAACAGAATTGTCACTCACAACTTGATTATCAAGAGAATTGTTGATTGGAATTAATCAACCTAAAGCTAAAGAAAACCAAGAACCAACCAGCAATTCCAAGAATAAAAAGAAAGACTATGGATTCAACACAATACTCAGTTGTGTGGCTTTGATACCATAACAACTTTTGAGAAACTTTGGCTGAATGCCTTTTCATAATTCATGTTTAAGTATATATATACATTAGGAGAATATCTTTTCTAAGCAACTATATCTTACAAACTAGGAAAACAAATCTTCCTCTACCAAAATATAAAATACAAAATATACATGCCATATTTACAAAATAAATCACGAAACAAATATCTCAATATTCACGATCGTGCCTTCTAGCCGTATATTAGGCCGTGTATGTTTCTGGTAGCTACCTGACACAATATACGGCCGTGCCTTCTGTCTGTGTATCCGGCCGTGTATGTTTCTGGGAGCTACTTGATACAATATACGGCCGTGCCTTCTGACCGTGTATTCGGCCGTGTATGTTTCTGAGCTTCCAGACATTCTTGATTGATAGTTAGTCAACTTGTGTAAATTTAGAATAAGTTGATTTTATTTTAATGAAATTGGAAGAAAACAATTCATTTAATGATGGAGGTAAATTAAGTTTATCAACAAAGTTATATCTTTCTATGTTGTTTGGTCATTGCCATACTCTAGCCATATATATAGGTAGTGTTTAGTTTGTAGAATTAGATAGTATAAAGAGAATATAATAACATTATATAAGAAGAACTGTATAATATAGTTCTCTTGTACCAGATTTTGTTCACTTAATATAAGACATAAACTTTTATGATGGTATAAGGCTATTTTTTACATCAATATGAGAACTCTTTGCATGAACTCTAACATGAATATAATAACAAAAAGAATGATGATAATATAGGTTTTTTTTTTAAAAAAAAATGCTTATTTTATCTATTAAAATAAATTTTTCTACCAAAAGATATATGATACAATTTTTTTTTTAGTTTTATCTAGTATTTTAAGGCCAATTTTGTGCAGTGATTTAGTCCACTATACAAACCAAACAAAAGCCTAAAGATTTTGTTCACTCTAGTACTGTAAAATGATGGTAACCATGCGCTACAATAAAGATTGGATGCACTTGGAGCACTTGTTAAAAAGTTATATATAATGGAAAAATTAATACCTTTTAATACATTTATAATGGAAAATTACATAGTAAAGCATCAACGTTTAGGGGTAAGTTTAATCATGGGATACTACTTTTAAGTGATTAAAAAAAATTATCAACATTGCACGAGTTGATTCAAATAGAGGATTCCATCATAAATCCATTATAACCTTGTTAACTTGATATCATATAACATGGCATTGATTTGACACTGGCATGGCTATTTTTGTGCAAATAAAAAGGGGGAAAAACCAAAAAGGTATATAAAATAACAAAAAAAATAGAAAAGTATTTAAAAAATTAAAAAAATGAAAGGCACTAATTGTTTTTGGGAAAAACTATAGAATATAATCATTATATATATTAATTAAAAATTGAAAAAAAATTGCAAAAGAAAGAAAGAAAAGTAATGGTGGCCTTCTTTAAGACTATTCAAGAACACAGATCTATAGATATATCTAGAAAATAGTTTTCTCACCTTTCATTAAGCTAGTTGTGAGATTGATCCATTTGATTAGGTGTGAAGTTCAAGTTAAGGGGTGGGGTGGGGTGGTAGGGGGTCAAGGGATTGCTAAGGACTAGAATGACTACATATTCACTAGTAGGTCACAATCCATTTAATGGGTCATTCCACCTAGCAATAGTAGTCCACCACCCATATTGAAAAAATAAAAAGAAAAAGTGGAGAAAACACGTCTTTGACCTAATTAGGTTTTATCCTTCTTTTTTTTCAAATTAAAAAAGAAAAATTGGGCCCACTAGTAGGTTAAATAACCTACCCCTATTAGTTTGGCCATTTTGGCCATCCTTTGCACTTGAGGTGACTTTTTATATTTTCTTTTTCTTTTTTTCAAAATTTTTTCCTTTTTGCCAAAGTTTTTCAATTTTTCAATTTTCTTATTAATTACATTAATTAATTTATAAATATAATTATATTATTTAATCCTACACTTTTCTCCTTTTTTAATTTTTTTTTCAACTTTTTAAGATTTTAGATATTCTTTTACCTTTTTTTCCCATTTTATTTACAATAAAAATTAATATGTAAACTCCACATTTGTACTATGCCTACTCTACCTATCACATAACGACTACATCAAGTCATATCAATAGTGTTATGACATAATCCCCCTATTTGAATCATTTATCACAATGTTGATATTTTATTTTAATCATTTGAAAGTTCAATATCTTATTTGAACTTAACCACAAATTTTAATCCTCTACCATGTAATTTTGCCTCTATTAATCTCCAAAACATTAAGTGGTTATCAAAAGCTTAGAGGATCAGTTAAACTCTAGATGTGTTTAGATGTAGATACTCATTAGCCCCTTCAATACCAACTATGTACTTCTACCTTCTTCTTATTAAAAAAAGTTGATAGATTTGTTGGGTTTAGATTACAAGGCCATTCACTTTGTGTGAAGAGTTGCAAGGATCCAAACCATGCATAACCTAACATTCTTGTTTCCTAATAAAAGCCTAACATATGTTTCATAGCATGATAGGTACTTGGATTACATGATTGTAAAATGCAAATCATTAGGTGATTATGGTTTAGTCATGTTGGAAAATGTGTGATCGAGTACAAATGTGGATTCTTGCCACATGAGGGCAAGAAAGCATATAAAACCACCATACTCTATCTTCATATTATCAAATAGAATTATTGCCAAAATTCCTTGCATCAAGTAGAAAATCTTTAAAATAATTGCCAAAATTTTTGTTATTGCTTTTATTAGAATGAGTAATAAATTTCAGTGTAGTTCAATTTGGTTTAGCTTTTCTTTTGAACCAAACCAAACTTAAAATTACAGTTTGGTTTTTTATTGTTTTAAACCCAACCATGGTTTAGTTTTAAAACTTTTCCAAACCAAATAATTTTGTTTTGATCTGATTTGATTTATGGATTGAATCATATTTTGTTAAGGATGCAATAGGGGTGAGCTTGGGATAGGTTTTGTAAAACTCGAATCTACCCTAATACCCTGTAGGGTTTCCTAAAACCAAGAAAGAACCCTATAGGGTTTTTTATTTAAATCTAGAAACCCTACCACCCCACCCCCCCCAAAAAAAAGGGTTTTGATTACTTAGAATGTGCCCTAACTCACTCGTTTACAAAGTTTTTTTCTTTCTTTCTTTCTTTTTTAAGTTTGCTAGTATGGACAATATTCCCTTTGCATTTTGAGTATAGGTTAAAGCAATTAACAACTTAGAAAAAAAAATGAAATCTGAAGATTCCAAAATGAACTTCCATCTTTCCTAAAAATCAAACAAGAGGAAATTCTAATTTTCTACAAATCCATTATGAAAAAACCAATGGGAAGCATCATAAATGACATTGACATTAATATTAATATCAACCCATATGATGGTTATAAACATACACCCATATTAAAATCATAAACTTTACATGTGAAATTTTCAAAAACATCACATATGAATTGCCATGGTCTTCTAACACATTAGAATAAGAACATTTGCAGTATTGGATAAAATTAATGAAAAGACTCCTTGAGTATGTATGTTTGCCATGTCATGTCCAATTGTCTATATAAAAATGCAATATAGTAGAGTAACCACATATATCATCACTAGTCCTTATTCATTAGACTTCATATCTCAACCTTTTCTTCTATTATCTCCATACCAACAAAGAGAAAAAATATATATATTAATTGAAGTAGATAAAATGGCAAGAGATAATTGTTTCATTGGTAAAGAAAGCCAATACTATACAATAAAAAATATCGCCTCTTTTTTCACTTGATATCTAACTTTGATTATGCATCAATGCCTCTATTGTATTTGAATTAAGCTGACTTCTATATAGGCTAATTACTTGTCTACTAGTACTAAATGCAAATTCAGAAGCAACTATGGAAATAGGAATAACTAACAAATCCTTAGCTATTTGTCGCAATATAGGACATTTGACTCCATTCAATTTCCATCAACTAAGGATATGAAAATTATCAGTTTTGAGCAAGACAGACTCTTCTAAATAGTGGTCTAACTTTGATTTTGCTTGCCCATCAGTATTAATGGTGCTTAAGCATTACACTAACCTTGATTTCCCCATTGAATCCATAGAAGCACCATCACCACCTACTGAAGGAATTGTAAAAGAACTACTCACACTCTTACTATGGCGAGATTTAACTTTAAATTGATATTCCTTAAGCAATTGATAACAAGTGTCCCTAACATTTTGTATCCTTAATGAAGCACTCACTCCATAAAAAATAGGAATTATAAAGTCCATAACCTTCATCTTAGAATGTGGATCCAAAATCATATTGACATCCATGATAATATGCACATCACCCTAGTATTTTTTAAACTTCTCATTCTATCAACCATTATACTAATATCAAAAGACTCCTCCCAATCAATCAAGGCTTCTCTAATTTAAAAAACTTTCTCAAAATAGTAATTTACAATTGGATATTGAGTGTAAGAAAAAAGATTTGTTGCCTCATAAAATATGGCCAACTTCTTGCAAATTTCTTTTGCTAACTCCCAATCTTCATTGATGAGAAGACTTTCCTATATTTAATGGTTGTGAGAAGCATATTGTCACACCCTTCATTTACTATGGCATCGACTAATTGCCCTATACTCTACTTAAGTAAAATACATAATACGTAAGGCAATGATTACTAAATGAGTTTCTAAATTAGTTTTAAGGATCTTGAAATCGTAAATTAAAATTTGAAAAATAGTTAATAGTTCATTAATTTTGAAAAGAAAAAAAAGAACAATTCAGAGGTTCATTAAGTTCAAAAAATGCAGAGGGAAGCACAACATAGAAATATAAGTCCTACGGCCTAAAGGCCCCACAAAATACAAATATAGGTAAATAGGCCATGAAACCACATGAAACTTATGAAATTTATAAAATATAGGACTAAATCATATCTTATTTTGGTTCAATTAAGCCTAATTAATCAAATTGTCTTTATTATATGGGCCACCTAAAGGGAAGGTAAGAGGGTGGTCCTTTGATCCATTTGGTTGGATTGACTTAGAGTTAGGCTAATCTTGGCTTGATTTAATTTAGCCTACCATTAATTTAATCTTAATTCAAATGGTCATAACTTATTTAATTTAAGTCCAAATGAAGTGAAACAAAAGCTATTTGTTTCCTTATCACTTACACTACCCATTTTAACATTAAAAAAAAAACTTATTTTATTTATTTTAGAGCCCTTAGGTTAACATAGTATATTAGGTTATGAATTTCTAACTTTATAAGTTCATATCTTATCCAATTTAGGTCTAAATTACTCCAAACCAAAGTCTGCTTGTTTTTACTCCTTTGTAAAGTCTAAAACATCATTCATTTTTTGTTTTAAGTCTAAAAAATAACCAAAATAGAGCACACCCTAAAACATTTTTATCTATTCTACAAGTCTAATCTCTACATATCATTGCTTTTAGGCCTCACTTTATGCCCAATCCAATGTCAATTCATAATTCAAGTATAACTCCATGAAATTTACTACAAAAAAACATAATACATCATATTTCTCCCAAAATTAAACATAGTACCATATCATACAAGAAATTAATATTGTTAAGTTCATATATTCATCTAATTCACTAAAACGCATCCTTAAACTTTGTATAACACCCTAAAACCTAGGAGCACTGTTGCTCACCACATGTCCTTATCAAGTAAGGATATGTTAAGACTTTTAACTCTACTCTGATACCATTTAAGTCTGTAACCTATAATACCTAATATTCATTAATTTAATAAATCCCATTCTTCTAACATAATGCAAGTACATCTTAATTTACTTTTCAAACTTTTGAAACAAATCTTAACAAATCATTCAAGATCAAAATCTAAAGTAGCTGAACTTTTAGAATTCACTAGTTTATTATCTTCCAAATAAAATCATCATTATTACATATAAAGAACTTAAATTCCTATCATCAATTAAGCACCATAATAATAATATAAATCTTTATCCTCCCTATCCTGAACATTCACTCCTAGGTCCTCTTCATGGGTAATGTTTCCCTCAATGCTTGCATCTAAAAAGAATATCCTTGAGGGGTGAGCTAACATAGTACATATAACAACAAACACATATGCATAATCAAACATGAAATATTTCACATACATTTATGTAGATACAAAACATCATGGAACTTTGTTTTACTTATGTCCCCATAACAATAATGGGTACTCATGACCCCACCAAACACACATACATGCTTAATCCTTAACTTGGTGTTGGGAATTGCCATTATGGGCCCCAACACCCATGGGTCCTTAAACCTTAAGTAATTTAGATCATTTTCAAGTACGACTTTACTAAAGACAATGTCACATAAGCATCATTGTTGTGCCCCCTAGGGATCTATCACTATGGGCCCTTAGGCCGAGCCAAGCACATACAACAAGCAACTTAACCACTTAAACTAATCCATCAAACTAAATCTAATTTAATACTAACTTAACAAGCATAAGAAACAATCAAATCGATACGTACCTAAAATCGTAGTCTTAAGCACAACTTGTCCTAGACAATTGGCTAGATTGAAATCTATAAAATATCATAAGTGTATTCTTAGTACTAATCTAGGAATAATCTAATTTTTTACTTCTATTCATTTAACTATTATCAAATTACTTATCCTATGCTATTGGAATTCTTAGGGTTATTCTAAGTTTTTAGGTTTCATGTGGACTCATCTAGATAGAAATTAAATCAAGATTTAAAGTGTTTGTAAGTACATGGTTATGCTTGAGGTTATGTACTTTGGCATAGTTGGATACATGGTTATGTATAGTGGCCATGTGCCTTTCTATGTGTTTTGCATTTTTGGCACACCTAGGTACATAGTCATGTAGAGTGGTTGTGTATCTTTCCATGGATTTCCATAATTTGTGATGCCCAAGTGCACAGACATGTACTTTAGCCGTGTACCTTTCCATACACGATGTGTGTTTCAGCATGGCGTGTACATAAGCATGTACTTGACTGTATATTACAATGTTCTTCATGAACCCTATTTTCTCCTTTTTAATTCGTCCCGAATTATGAATTTTTATGTTTTTAAGTCTAATTGAATCCTAATTTTAGTTAATTCTACTATAAGGTGTGGTTTAATATACTTGTCAATTTCGTGATTCAGATCCCTTAGTCATTTCATTTCTTTGCTCGTTCCACCTTGTTCCTTGATCTAAATTCTATAATCGTAAGTAACACTTGTATAAATCCTTAATTCTATAATCATAAATGCGACTTCAATCATTGAAATCCTTATGTCATGTAATCGAATTGGACCTTTGTGTAATCCTCTTGATCGCCTTAAGGGTTCTCTAAAGAGTGTCACTTTAATTTGTTACTGGGTAAATGGGAAAAAGGGAGGAGCACTAGGTCAACTTTGTGTATACACCCTATTTGTGAGAAGAACAAATTACCCCCTATCTCTTATAACAATTACTCTTTTGACCTTAGCTCTATGTTATAAGGAATATTAAATAAATTTGAATTTCGGGTATTTAAACTTTGTCAAACTCAATATTTATTATGTAATTTTAATTTTCATCAAATTTAACACTTTCAAAACATGTTAACATATAGGAAAAATCATAATTTGGCAATTAAATCAACTTGCTCGTCCACTAGTTCAATTATTCCATCAATTCCAACTTCTAACAAACCATATATATCATGCTAATCACCTATATCATTTCAAAACCTAGATACTCATACTTAACTATTAAATTATCATCTTTAACATTAAAATTGGATTTCTCATGGAAATGAAATCCTAATTCATTCTCGATAATGGCTATCACAAATATCCATTTACATATCTCCAATCATCATGTATCAAACATGATTTCTTTTATCAAATCCAACACTCAATAGCATTTGTAGCATGCTAGATCAAAGATTAACATTCAAATCATCAAATGAAACTCAAATAACATCGACAAAGTAGGTGGTCTTAATGCGTATTTTGCACTAACTATCAATATTCAAGTAAACATTAAATCATCATGCTTAATCACTTATAACCATTCTAAGTCATCAAATCAACCATTTTATTAAAATCATGTTGATAGATATTCAATTAAGTCTTCAAACTCCCTCTTGGTTGTCAACAGAAAGCCTAAAAAATGATATCCTTCTTGAATTCCAAATGATTTCCCTTACATAGTGCAACAAATCTCCACTTAAATTCATGTTTGACAAGCTAAAATTTACTTAAATCAAACTAAACATCACTTATCCGAATTTCCTCTTTGAATCATGATTGGGAGCCCCTTAGCTATGATTTTCACCTGATTTTATCACCTTGGTCACACAAGAGAACAATTAGATTTATATAAGATTAAATGGGTATTGAAGGGTTTAAGGTGTAGATGAAGCTTAATGGGTTTCTTGTGAGCATTTACCTTAGAGAATCTCAAGAAAATGAAGATGGGAGCTATTGATTTCTATCATAAAATGGGATTTTATAGTAAGGTTTAGTGAGGGTTTAAGGATAGAGGCAACTAGAACCACAAGAGTTAGTGGATTTAACCTAAAGGTGACATGTGTCATCCAATTTAACCTAATATCTAATTTATTTTTCCTCAATTTCTACTACTTATTCCAGCTGAAATATGATGCTTCCTTTTTCCCTAAAATGCCCTTAACAACTTAATTAATTAGCTACCATTCAACAAAATAAGCTTAGTGGCATTTTGGTCATCTTACTTAATTGATCTCTAAATTTAAATTTTTCTATTCCAATTGTCTCCAAGTATGTTCTAATTGATTTTGTTCACCTAATTAAGTCTCTAAATCGGGTTTAGGCATAAAATAGTTATTTCATAAAATTGATCTTTAAACTTGATTTTCTCTTTCCCAATTGACTCTAAATAATTCGTTAATGATTTTATTCACGTAATTAGTGTCTTGGAATTTTATTTAGATTCACTAGGTTATTTCAAAGCTATTTTTGATGAAATTGAGTTCAAGGTTAAAAGTCATCTTGGAAAATTTTGGCCTTAAATTTTATAAATCCTTTCTTAATTGACTCTAAATTTTTCTTCTTAATTCCATTGACTTTATTAAGAAATTTGGGGTTTTTCACATATCATATGTGGAATTCCATCGAGTCTTCCAATCTAAACATAGCTTCCTATGGTATGAAAAATCTAGCTATTTGCATGCCTTTGTAAATTTTTCCACTTGTGATGGTATTGCTAACCAAAATGTGACACTATCATGAACCTTTTGTATTGCCTTTATATATATATCATAGTTACACATTCCTTAGCAATCAAATTTAAAATATGCATACAACAATGCATATGGAGTATCTTCCCACAGCAAATTAATTCTTCTTTTCATAGCTTCAACATTATAATGTCCAAAATTTTTTGAAAAACTATATAAAAATTAAAGAAAATAAATGGAATAATAGATACTTTTTGGTCGGGGTGGCGAGAATGACAATTTTGCAATATTAAAATTTTGAGAAATTTTTGACAAAAAAATTAAAACATTGCGGTACATTAATATTATTTTAATAATTTACGAATAACCAAAAACTTATAAGAAATAATAATAGGCATTAAAATAGAAAAATAAGAAAGACATGAAATCCGTTTGATAAGCATAATAAACAATAAGAAATGGATATTTAAAACAATTAGAGAGAATAATCATATGCAAAGGAAAAGGATAACGAGTGTAGAATTTTAAATTGGATGAATTATATTACTAAATAAATTTAGGAAATGAAATAATTGAAAAATACATGCATATAGGCATCTAGACAAATAAATAAAAATATAAATAAAAATAATTATATGTTCTAATTGTAGCTCATGTAATTTAAATTAAAAGAATAAATTCATCGAAACATAAATCACTAAAAAATTGAGTTAAATAATGAAATTAATTAAAATTGTAGATTTAGGAATTTCAAATGAAAATTTGGAGTAAATATTTATGTTTGGAATAATTAAATTAGCTTAGACGTAAAGTTTTGTAATAAAATACTGAAAATACAAAAATTAAAAATATTATTGTATGTACGCGGAATATTGAAATATAAATAATTATAATATACAATATAATATAATATATAAATATATATGTACATATGATGGTGTGAACAGTAAAAAAATGCTATAAAAAGGGAAAGAAAGCTCCAGAACATATGAGAGGATACGGGAGAGGGACAGAACAAAGACAAACAGCAACAGAGATGAGAGGAAAGGAGAAAAGAAAGGGAAAAAAGAAAAATTGAAGAAAAAAATTAATAACTTCCGCATATGGCCTCCGATTTATGATCTAAGACCACTAGTGCGTTCCATGAGATAAGTACAACTCAACAAGACTAAGTTTATGCATAATAGAATTATTATTTTTTTTTAGTATAGGTATTAATGTTAAATATGTAAAAAATTTAGTATTTAGCCTAGAAATTCGTCGTATTAGTTAGAAATACTATAGATATGAGTGTCTTGAATTCGAATAATATATAATAATGTATTTTTACTTGTGTTTTAAGTGAGAAAATTATTTAAAAATATATCTAAAACTTTTTTGTAAAATTGAGGAAAGTGAAGCTTAGCGGTAGAGATCTTGTAGTGTGTATGGGGATGGGGAGGTGATCCAATGTGTGAAATTGTGTATGGGTGTGTTGGTGTGTGGCGTGGAGGTGTTGGAGTGTGTGTGTGTGTGTGTGTGTGCATGAGGTGTGTGTGTGTATGTGCATGAGTATGTGTGTGTAAGTGTGCATCGTGTATATGTGCGGTGTGTGTGATGAGGAGTGTGGTGTAGGTGTGCGTGTGTGCGTGACTATATGTGTGTGTGCATGAGTGTGTAGAGTGCATGTGTAAGTGTGTGTGCGTAAGTGTGTGCATGAGGAGAGTGTGTGTGTGTGTGTGTGTATGTGTCGACATGTGCATGTGTGTGCTAATGTATGAGTGTGAAGGGTATGTGTGTGTATGTGTGTTTGTGTGTGTGCGCGTATGTATGTATGTGTTAGTGTGTATACATAAAGGAGGTGTGATGTGTGTGTGCTAGTGTGTGAATGTGGAGATGTGTGTATAAGTATAGGAAACATGAAGGTGCATGAGAATATGTGTGTCGAGTGGGTGTACGGTGTATATGTGTGATATTCGAAGTGCAAGTATGTAGTAAAGAGTAAAAGGGAAAAGAATTTGGAAAAGAGGAAAGAAGGAACGGAAAGGAAGAAGCGAAAGAAGAGAAGCTAGGGTAGAGAAGTCTAGGAAATGAAAGGAATTGTATGAAGGAAGCTGATGGGAATTAACCCTGATGTTCAAGTAGTGGGGAAACTTAACTTGGATGCATGATCCCAAAAATCCACATATGGCCACATTTTATCTAATAATGTTTTATTTTGCACATTAGTCAGTACATTTATCGGTTTTACAGGATGGCCAAATAACATACACTAAGGATTAACTTACGGGACATTCTTAGAGTCACATCTAACGACCCACAAATTGTTCAATTGAAGTGAAGAACCGGCCAATTGAAAACCATATGTATTTGTAATTGTTGCTTATGAGAACCGGCCATTTTATTTTGTATTTGTAATTTATGTTTTAGAAAATCGGCCACTTGGTGGCATCCTTGTAATTTTTGTGGTATTTTTACCCTAATTGGAGCAAGTATAAATACTTGCTTACTAAGGTTTTTGGAGAGCTTTTTGACATTTTGAAAATGAAAAACTTGTTAACATGAGGGTGTTTCCTTTCATGCAATAGATCTCTTATTAATTTCTTAGTGAAATTGTGATGAGAATCAATTAGGGTGGATTGTGAGTCATATCAATCTTGCTCTTGTTGTTTTACAAATTATATTTAGTGAGTAATATCTAAGTACAATTTGTTGGTTACTTGTTCTTATCACATGAATTAGGATTCTTTATTTTCAGATTTGATCATTTCAAATTAGGATTGAATTAAAGTTCATTTCCGTGTTGTTCCATTGAAGTTTATACACTTGTTTGTTCCTTACACCAATTTAGTGTTAAACTTGTGGATTAGGGTTCAATTGTTAAGTTGGTGTTTACGCCACTTGATTGATGTGTTTGCTATCTAATTAGTGAGGCACATCATCACAATTTTTGGTATTAGAGCATAGGTTGTGGAGTAGGGTTTGCGTGAACTTCACTTGAAATTTAAGGTTTTTGAATTTTACTCCTTGATCCGAATTGTTGAAGTGGAATTAAAGTAATTAATTGTGATTTTGTTATGTTATACTTGTTGATTGTTGAATTGGAAGTGGATATCTTGTAGTAGTCCTTTTACTCTTTATCTTGTCATGAGGAGAAGGGGAAGTAAGGAGGTACGTTTCCTTGTGTTTGTTTCAAAATTGGAGATACATTCCTTGAGGCAAAAGAGAAGTGAATTTCTTGTTTGTGGTTTCGGAATTGAGGATTGTCAAATTGCACTTCCAAATTTGCCTTGCGTGGAGAATAGGGAAAATTATTTGAATTCAAATACATTCATTATGTTTGAAGAGTTATTGTGTAGTATTGATTGAATGCAATTTGAATATTTGAATTGTTTCTTACCATTTGTGGAGAAGCTTCATTAAGAGTTGCATTTGAATTGTGGTGTCGTGATTGTGTTGTGAAGTGAGTGTATTGTGGATTAAAGAAATGTTGCATCGTGAGTTTAAGTGTAAGTTGTGTTTGAAGCTTACATCGTGGTTAAGGTGTGTGTATATGTCGCAGTGAGAGTGTAGTTGAAGGGCATAACAACGTGTTGTGTTGTTTATGTTGTGGTGAAAGGGTGTTGCACATAGATTGTAAGTGTGTGTATGTGCCATGATTGAAAGGGAGTTTTAGTGGTTAAATTTGAATTTCAGAAAGCAAGCATTAAAGTGTGAAGTTACTATGTATTGATGCTTAAACACCTTGCTTAGTTGTAATTATTAACTTAATATTGGAGAAGTGTTATTATTATTTCTACTTGTTGTAGCGGTAAATTGAAGTGTGGAAGTGTGTGTGAAGTTAAGTGTAGTTTTGTGTTTACTTTTGTAGGTTACTTGGTTGTTATGTGGTGATTAAAGTGTGGTTGTTATGAAAGGGTGTACTACATTGCTTTAAATTATCTTTGTAATTTGGCAAATCAAGTCTACAACTATGTCGAATGATAGTGTGAATATGGGAATTGGCAATGAGGCCAATAGCTAAGTTGGTGGCAGATAGGGTCATCGGACTGTAGGTAGAAGAACTTTGGAGGAACAACTTCAAGACCTTACCACCATTGTTGCTACATTAGCAACAAAAATAGATAGGATGACGATACCACAACCACCAGTGGCAAATCTTCAGGCACCACCACCTAGAGTAGCTCCTCAAACGTTTAAAGGGAGGGAGCAGTAAGAGGAAATATGGGAAGGAGAGTGGAAGGCAATCATCATGCTCTTAGGGAGGAAAGAGATGATAATTTTGGGGTTCATCCTTACCCGAACAGGGATTTTAGGCCACCTCAGAGATTAAAGTATGTGAAATTGCAGATGACTTCATTTGATGGTAGGGGCTCAACAGATGATTACTTGGATTGGGAAGACAAAGTTGAGGGTCTTTCCGAGTGTTATGAGAATGATGATAACACTAAGGTTCGTCTTGTAGCTGTAGAGTTCATAGGTTATGCCGCCTTGTGGTGGAAGAATCTGGTGATCAGTAGGCAAAAGGATGGAGAGGTTAAAATACATACCTAGAGGGACATGAAATGGGTTTTGAGGAAAAGGTTCATACCTAAACACTATAGGCATGAACTGCTTATGTGTCTCCAAACACTAAGACAGGGAAGCAAAACAGTGGATGACTATGTACAGGAGTTTGAGACATTAATGATTAGATGTGGATCAGTCGAGCCTCCTAAGAAAACCCTAACACACTTGTGTTTGGGTTGAAATATGAGATTGCCTATGTTGTTGAGCTGTAATGGTATAGTACACTTGATGAGGCTATATAGTTAGCCTTGAAAGTGGAAAGGTAGAGGCGATTCAATCCATTTCGGGCCACTAGTAACAAGTCTAGTACTACTACTAAACCCATGGGGGCAGATGATCAAATGGTTGGACAAAAGGGAGTAGGTGAACATACCAAGGCTATAAACAGAGTTATCCTTAGCATTGAAAAAGAGAAAAATGTTTCTAGGAAAGGAAAAGAGGTAGTTAGATCTGATTTTAGGCAGACAGTACCAAGATCAACTAGTGGGAAGATGTGTCATATTAAATGTTTCAAATACATGGGATTTGGACATATGACTGCACAATGTCCCAATAAAAGGGTGATAACTATTATAGAAGGTAACAAAGAAGATGATGAGGAAGAAACTGTCGAGCTTATAGATTTATCCATGGCCTTGGAAGAGTATTATGATGATCAGAATGCTGAGAGACATAAGGACAAAAAGTGTGAAAATTACTTACCAATTAATGTGTTGTGTAGGGTTTTGACCTTATCTCCAAATGCTAGGGACATACAGAGGGAGAACCTGTTCCACACACCTTGTCGGATTTGAGGTAACCTATGTGTGCTTTTCATTGATGGTAATAGTTGCACTAATGTTATATCTGCTGCATTAGTAGATAACTTACAACTAGCTACTAACCTACATCGAAACCCTTATAAATTGCATTAGTTGGATGACCAAGGTAGTTTGCATGTTACACAAAGGGCAAAGGTGCCATTCAGTATAGAAGAAAGATATAATGATGAGATTATCTATGATGTACTTCTTATGTGCGCCTTTTATTTACTGTTAGGTAGACCGTGGTTATTTGATAGAAAGGTGTTATATGATGGGTTCAGAAACAGTTACATGTTTCAAAATGATGGTACACAGATTGTCTTAACTCCTATGTCTCCATCTAAGGTTCGCTCTTTCTAGGAACAGATTAGAAACACTTTTGGTTATTCTAAACTTCTAGCCAACAAGCAATCACAAACACTGTGTTTTAGTTTAAGAGAAGACCCCTTAGATTTGAGGGAAAATCTTTCAGAGACCTAAGGAGATGATAGGAATCAACCCTATAGTTCCAGTAGTGGGGAAACCTAACTTGGATGCATGATCCTAGAAATCCACATATGGCCACATTTTATCTAATAATGTTTTATTTTGCACTTTAGCAGGTACATTTATCAATTTTACAGGATAACCAAATAACATGCACTGAGGATCAACTTGTAGGAAATTCTTGGAGTCACATCTAACAGCCCACAAATTGTTCTATTGAAGTGAAGAACCCGCCACTTGAAAACCATTTGTATTTGTAATTGTTGCTTATGAGAACTGGCCATTTTATTTTGTATTTGTAATTTTTGTTTTGGAAAACCGGCCACTTAATGGCATCCTTGTAATTTTTGTAGTATTTTACCCTAATTGGAGCAAGTATAAATACTTGCTTACTAGGGTTATTGGGGAGTTTTTTGACATTTTGAAAATCAAACACTTGTTGCCATAAGGGGTTTTCCTTCATGCAATAGATCTCTTATCAATTTCTTAGTGAAAATATGGCGAGAATAAACTAGAGTGGATTGTGAGTCATATCAATCTTACTCTTGTTTTTTTATAAATTGTGTTTAGTGAGTAATATCTAAGTACAATTTGTTGGTTACTTGTTCTTATCACGTGAACTAAGGTTCTTTATTTTCATATTTGATCATTTCAAATTGGGATTGAATTTTAGTTCATTTCTGTATTGTTCCATTGAAGTTTATACATTTGTTTGTTCCTTACATCAATTTAGTGTTAAACTTGTGGATTGGGGTTCAATTGTTAAGTTGGTGTTCACGCCACTTGATTGATGTGTTTTCTATCCAATTCGTTAGGCACATTAGTAGCAAGTGTGTATCTATGTGAAATCAAATGGAAAAGAAGGAATGTTATTGGTATAGAAATGGTAGCTCAAGTAGCTTGACTAAGTGATTAAGTTATAAAGAAAGTCTTGGAAATGCATGCGTGCCATCGATGTAATGATTATGTGTACGAGTGAGTGTGGAGAGGATATATAATTATAAAATTATGAAATACTAATGCAAAACGAAGAAATTATACTAAAATACTAAATTAGGTATAATCAAAAGATAAATGAACCTTACTTAACAGTTTTAACTAAATTAAGGCTCAACTTAGATTCTAGACATTTACCTTATTTTATTTAATCTTATCATTAGGTAAAAGAATTACATGTTGGAATCACTCGACGACGATTAGGACCATGACCACCATATACAGGTGAGTGGAAAACTCTATGATGTGTTACAATGTTGTGATTGATTTTGATATGTTTGTATATGTGTATTTGTATATTAAAGGTGCAGATATGTATATGTGTATATATGTGTAAATGTATATGTATGTGCATGGTTATACAAGTGTTTGTGTATGGAAGTTTACATTGTATGTATACATATGCATTCTTACATGCATGTATATGCGTATGTATGTGTATAAAGTATGCGTATATGTATTGATGGGAAGGAGTATGTGTTGGAATATGTGAAGTTATGGGTATTAGATTCGTGTATAAGATGCGTGTATACACAATGGAAAAGGTTTAAGGGTGTGAAACGTAATGGGTTGATTACGAAATTTGAATTTGATTGTTGAAACTTGTCGTGGAATGGTATTTCTTGAATTGTCAGTAGATTACTTTATTTTCTTTATGTGTATTGGCTTGTTATAGTATATTGATTGATTACCCTAAATTGAGTAATTAAAGGATAGGACTTAATTTAATTGAGGCATGCATTATACAAGACATTGCATAAATTTGAAGGCCATCATTGCTATAGGGTATCCAAAAGTAATTGTGATATAATGGAACCATCTTGTGCAAACTAAGGGATTAGGGGATTGTCAATGCCTTGCTGGTTCCTAGTTTAGTATGTTCCTTGAGGTTGTTGCTTCAATTGATCCAAAGGCACGAGAGCGTTCATTATTAAAGTAAAGATATTATAAATATCAAAGTGATAAGATAATTAAATCGGGTAATGAGACCTGGGCACTGATGGTGGCTTCGAAATCCCTAACCAAGGTCAAGGGGGGTGTAAACCCTAAAGTTCACATCGGTTACTGGAAGACCACGTAAGATGCTACATTCATATGGTTGTTCATGCATAGCATATGATTTGATAACTTGATTGAAATTGCTTGTGTATGTGTAACATTGAGAGTATTGCACTCTCATTCACTAAGTTGTAGTGTGCTCACCCTTACACAGACTGTTTGGAAGGTAAAAGTCATAAAAGCTTGGGATAGGATGAGATGTGAAATGACGAGTGTTCTTGGAAGCCTAGAACGATAAAGTAAAAAATTGATTAATAGGTTTTCTAGATAAAATGTTATTTTAGGGCCCTGATATAAGGTTTGGTTTTATTCCATTTTACTGGTTCGTAGGAGATACCAACTCTCTGCGATCTTAGTTAACTGTAGGGTATGAAATCTATAGTTATATTTTATTATACAATTATATATAATATGATTATTCATAAATGTAATTAACTATTTAGATTTTTATGATCTCTAAATCGTAAGATGGTTATCATGTAACGGGTGTACACGTGCCATGGTAGCTTTTAGTGAAAACTCCCAGGCCCTAAGTTGGGGGTGTGACAAACATTAGGGCTATCATCAGAGCATCATTTGCTAAACAATTATCTATAGTGATTGTAGATAAGCATATTCATAGTTTTTGAAAGCTATTTTACTTAAATTTTATAAATTTATATTTCTAAGTTTAAATTTTACATTTTATTTGTACAAACTCTTTAGTGATTTAGGTAGAATTGTGAGTTTTACCACCTTGCTCGTAGGGATAGTAAGGAAATGTTTTCTTATTCCCTTATGCAATCTAAAGTCTGTCTTCATGCATATAGGGTATATCTTCATGCATATGTTTACTAGTGTCATTTTGTTTAATTAAGTGTAATTTATCTAGAAATTTGCTTGAGCACTTAATTAGGATATATATATATAGATTAACTTTTGGATTAAAAAAATATTACATTTGGGATGACATGATTGATTGTAAGATATAAATTTTAATAGGTCAACTAACTCTTTAAGTTAATTTATCAAAGTACTGTGTTTATTATATGGTTGAGTAAATAATTATTTTCAACTTTTACATATTTTGTGTGAGAAGAGCACCAAATAATCAAGACTTTGTTCCTTCATCAATACCATCACCTAATCATGATAACAATGGTGAAAGTAAGGATTAAGTAGATTATTGTAGACAGATAATTAGACATGATATTTTGATAATTGGTACTAACTATAATGAAGTTTAGGGCTTTATGCATTAAGTATGTTTATGAGTATCATGAGTATGTTTTCATGGAGTAAATGTCATGTTTAGAACTTGAACTTAATCCATTTTTGTGATTAAATTCCAAAAATTTAAAAGTATTAATTTACTATTCATAAACTTTTTGAGATCATTTATAGTATCTAGATTAACCTTAACAATGTTCTAATTCAAATATGACATTTTCTTTGTAATGACCCACCTTCTAAGTCTTAGCCTAATCTATTCAATCAATATAAATATCAACATGGTACTTGATGGTGCTATTGCTACGCCATCTCTAAAGTAGAGATAGTGTATTTCACCCTTAACACTCAAACTTGTTCCTCATAACTGTGTAAATATAACACTTAAAGATCTATGATGCATCCACTCCAAAAGTTCATACCTATCTAGCAGTCCTACTTTAGTTATATTATTAAAGAATGGCAAAGCTTGGCTATAGAGCTAAATCATTTAACTTCTAACTCAACCTATGAGCTTGTCTCTAACTTAGTCTCTAAGTCAACTTTTGACTTACTTGATCTTCTAAATATATAAGCCATTCACATCCTTTGTGTTATAGATTATAAGGCCAAAGCTAGGAAATTGATACACACTCTATATTTATATTAGATTTACAAGCTATTTATAGTGTGACATGGCTTTCCACTAAACAAAAGTGAAAACAAAAAGAAACTTAAGTTTCCTTCCCACTAGACTAGCGGTCTTAAGAGCCCTTCCCAAAACCAAATTGCTACATTAGTCTTCAGCTTCTACACTTGAGGTCAACAAACACTAAACCCTTAGGTTCTTGCAAAGCAAAGTGAGTACATCAAAATATAAGAACAATTAAAGGCATTACAAATACAAACTCTTCAAAAGTCAATGTTACATGAAATGGTAGTATAATTACATTAATATTGCTAACATAATCAAAACATTCCTGTTCTTTTTGCTTGAGCCATCTAGTTACAATACTTACTTGACTTCTCTTATTGATCTGAAACATCTATCATTAACTAAAATCGACACTTGATAGGTACTTGACTTTACTTATTCATAATATCTTAATAGTAAGTCAAAGATATTGCCCTTAAACATACAATTGCACCATGTTAGAGAAGTTTTAGTGCACCTTTTCACCTACTACAAACAAATAAGATGACAAATCCCCATAGGTCGCTATTACTGGGCTGATTCATTAATTACATTGCAAACTTACCAAGTTCATTATGAAATCATACCACAAACTTATTGGGTAAGGGACAAGACTTGTATTATTTAAGTTTCTTATGGTTAGCACACAATTTTGAATATAATGCCCTTTCCTAAACATCACCATGTTCAAATTATCACTAGATGTTATTCTTGATCATGCTAAACAAACCCCAAAACATAGCTTTCAGTCTCAATCAATAGCTAATCACATGTATTTAGATCACAACATGCGAATCACATATATCAATCACACAAGAAATTCATAACCTGTTCTTGTATCACATCTAGTATTACTAGGATGTTTAGCACTTTCATTACATTAAAAATTACCCACAACTAGCAACACAACACATCAACACTTAGAAAGCATTTATAATCCTCCTATATTGGTTACAATAAGTGATTATCTATGGCTCAACAGCTAACAAGTAAGGGGTCTTTGTTATCAACCGTACATAACACCATTATTCAAGTCAAAAGAAAGTACTCACTTGAGGCCAAACCAACAAGCAAGATAGTGGATGGAAACCTGAAATTATTCAATGTGAACGAGATCACCTAAATGCATTCATATAGTTATAATAAACCATAAAAACTAAGTGTTGTTTAAGTTTTAGCATAATCAATCCTAGGTTCCACATGTTTTAAAATTGAATCACATAAAAATGAATAACTACTACTCCTTTCCACCTTATATCAAGCTAATCAATATCTTGTACAAATCTTCAATTGTCTAACAACATTAGCTAACATCCTTACCTTAAATTTAAGCAAGACTTATAAAATACTCACTATACAATATAAATTATCACCAAAGTATGTAACCTATGGTGAATTAATCAAACTTTGGCTTTGGAAATCATTACAACCGTAAGCTAATGCGAGTGTTCAAATTTGATAATTCCATTCATTAAACATCTCAACCCTAGTCATTAACTAGCATTACATTATACATACCTATTTATACAATTAATCACCTTAATTATTCAAATTACGTTAAATTTCCAAGTTTGAAACCGAGTTTTCGATAAATAACGAATTAAAATTTTTATTTATATTCATAATGAAATTAATCATTTATATTATTTACTTTTGAGGATCAAACTTTACTGAATCCTTCGACTAACTTTTATAGCTCTATTGTAAAGTTTGATCTCCATCGGAGAAAGATTGGTTCAAGCCCTACATTAGCAGACCGAAACATCGAGGTATCACATACTCCTTTTAAGGGTATTTTGTCCACTTTAAAAATTTGTTTATATAAAATCTTCTGGATGTGGCGATCTTTATATGAATATTAAAGCTGTTACTATAATTCATTAAGTTTTTTATGGTGGTCCGATAATAGTTTAATTTACAAGGGCGAATCTTTATCGCTGTTAATATTTTTATTTGAAAAGCATATATGTAATTTTCAACTTTTTAATATTTTTTTTATTTAAGTCTTAAATCTTTATTTTTTTTTTATTTTTTAGTTTTTGTATTTCAATCCTATTGTTTATGAAAACGTGCGAAAGTTCTCTACTAGTACGATATTAGTTTTTCCATTAACACTAGCATGTGTTATCTCATAATTGGTCCACGTATTTTATTGTATAAATAATATGAGAAAATATTAAAAATAAATAAGATAATAAAAATAAGGAAAATTGCAAAAATAAAAAAGAAGAAAAAAGAAATATATGCACATATATGTAATTTATTATTTTGGTTAAAAATAGAAACTCAATTGGGTTTTTCAAAACTTTGTTTTTATTGGGTGGCCACCTAAGGCCACTAGTGGATCACACAACCCACTTCTTCTTGTGGTTGGAACTTTTTTTTCTTTTTTTCTTTTTTTTTTCATTTTTTCTTTTTTTTTTCATTTTTTCATTTTTTTTATTTTAATAGACTAATTATATATATTTCTATTCAAAATAATAAATTATATAAATTTACACAAATGTTTATTCAATTTTTATTATTTTTCTAAATTTTCCTTAATTTTTAATTACTTTATCTATTTTTTAAATATTTTCTTTTTTTATTTAATAAAAATGCATAAATATATAAGAAATTGACACATGTCACTGTTAATGGAGAAACTAATAACACACTAATAGAAAACTCTTTTGCTCATTCATTATGTGTTTAGTGGAGTTTGATGCTACCTGTCTACGGCATATAATTAACCCATCAATGACTACATTGTGTGAGTAAGTGCTAAGTTTTGTGTTCTTTTGTAAGATGAAATGAATAGAATGTTTCGTAAAAAACAAATACTAGCAACAACTATGAATTATAATTCCATTAAGTAATAAGAATGGTTACAATTGTAAGCATTAAGTCTAAATCATGCTTTAAGAATTATTCAAAATGTGGGCATTGATTATCTACATTCAAAGTTCTAGGGATTGAGTGCCTATTGAGTCTTTCAAGCTCATATGCGCTATGCTCGACCATTCTTCAAACTTGAAAAGGGTCTTTCCAATTTGGGGTCAATTTGCCTTAGCCTTCTTTCAATCTAGTTGCTTAAAGCTTCCAACAGACTAGGTCTCCTAGTTGGAAAACCTTGTGCTTTACCTTCTTATCGTAGTATCATTGCTCATTGTTGGTAAGTTGTTGCCTTGTAACTAGCTTGGTTCGGTAGCTCTTCAAGGAAGTCAAGGTTAACTCGTAGCCTAACCTCATTGACATGGGAATCAAAGTCATTGGTGCGAATGTTTAGGAGCTTGAGCTCAACAGGAAGAACAACATTTTACGGTCTTGAAACTTGGAATTTGCTTCAATGACTACCCATTTTACTACTTGGTAGGGTATTTCAATTCTCTACAGTCTTAGTTAACTATAGAGTAATGGATTCTATATTTATTTTTATTTTATTTAATTATTATGTAATGTGATTAGATATAATTATGAAATAATCAAGTAGAGTTTTACAACTTCTTACTTGCAAGGTAGTTGTTATGTGTAACGGATGTGCATGTAGTACGATAGCTTTTGGAAAATTCAATTAGGTCTCTATAGAGTCTTTACAAACTCTTACTTATGTCGGATTTTAACTTCGGTTCACGTTTTGTTATGTATATTACTAAACATCGAGTAAATGTTCTCCTTTGAACTTTTCATACCCAAATCAATATAATCATCGAGATTATTAAATTATGTTAGTTTTGGTTTCGTGAAATGTTACAATTTAGACGCAATGCATTCATGATAGATTTTGCTGAAAAAAATCAGGTGCCAGAAGTGGAATTTTATAGGAACGGAATTAAAGTAAGTTTTAACATTCCGATAGTCTATCTAAGACTATAAAACTATTTGCCTTCTACTTTTCCGTAGACCTATCTGTTGATATTTGTGTTCTGAATTTCGATATATTAAGTCACATTTATTTACGGATAATATTTCCCTTTGATAGAATCTTTTGAATATTCCGAGAGTAAAAGACATTTAATTTTACTAACGGAAATCTGTCCGTAATCTTTGTCAACTGAATTGGCTTTCCATAGATCTAAGTAGATTGAATGATGATCAATATAGATTGTAATGCTTACGCCAAGAGAGGGAAGAATTTGGGGTTATTCATTTAAATAATATTTTTTAAAAACAATTTATTAAATAGCATATATAAAAAAATTATTTCAAAAATAGTTCACGAAGGTGTGAATTTGAAACTTGCCTTTAGTTTTGTCAATTTTTGCAAAATTGATGGCAAGAACCATTTATGTGCCCTCAATACAATTTATATTGAAGGCACGAATGTGATTTGTGCCTTCAATACATTACTCTGATAATTTTTTTTGGCATCATCCCTGACCGTCTTATAATTTTATAGGATACTGCAAATCTATAAAAATTATTACAGAATAACACTGCAAATTTGCATAATATCACAAGATGTGAACCAAAATGTACAAGAAAAATTTTTGCACCTATAGTTTGTATTATAAATGCAAATCCTTAGTTCCTTGATTCATTATTCAGACCTTTCTACTTCTTCTTTCATCCCTCTTCTTCCTCCGTAGTTTGTGCTTTCTATTTTCTTAATTTCTATTTTGCACAGGTTTAGCTTATACATCTACAAGTGTAAGAATATCAACAAGATATATTTTGGTATGTTTTTCCTATAAGAAAATTAATTTTTTTCCCATTATATTACTTTTTGTAAATCCAAATAAAATTAAATGCAATTGTTGATAGTTTACTATTTTTATTAAAATAACAGCAATTGTTAATTAATCGTTAATTTATCATTAATTAGTCTCTAATACGTCATTAATTAACATTAGAAAATGGATTATTGTTGTGAAAACTGTTGTTAATTAATTGTTAATTAATCAATAATTAGTAGTTAATAGGTCAGTAATTAGTCCATAGAAATTAATTAGTAAAAAATTTCATATTCATTATAAATGTATTACCTTGGTTTATTATTGTGAAAATTGCCATGAAATTATTATGTTGTTAATTTTTCATTAATTCGTCATTAATATGTCATTAATTAGTCGCTAGAAATTTAATTAGTGAAAAAATTCAGTATTAACTGTAAATGTAATATCTTGGTGTATTATTGTGAAAATTTTCATGAAATTATTTTGTTGTTAATTAATCATTAAATTGTTGTTAATTAGTCATTAACATATCATTAATTAGTCGTAAGAAATTTAATTAGTAAAAAAATTCCGTATTCAATGTAAATGTAATATCTTGATTTATTATTGTAAACATTATCATGAAATTAAGTTGTTAATTTGTCACTAATTAGACACTAATATGTCTTTAATTAGTCATTAGAAATTTAATTAGTAAAAAAATTCAAATTGATTGTAAATGTAATATCTTGGTATATTATTGTGAAAATTGTTATGAAATTATTTTGTTGTTAATTAATCATTAAGTTATCAATAATTAGTCGTTAAAATTTAATGAGTAGAAAAAATTGGTATTGATTGCAAATGTAGTATTTTGGTTTATTATTGTAAAAATTATCGTGAAATTAAGTTATTGTTAATTAATCATTAATTTGTCATTAATTAGTTGTTAATATGTCATTAATTAGTCATTAAAAATTTAAGTAGTAAAAAATTTTGTAATGATTGTAAATGTAATAACTTGGTTTATTATTGTAAAAATTATCATGAAATTATTTTGATATTAATGGTAACATTTTTTTGTTCTTTCCTTTTTTTGTGTGCATAATAGATGGGGTGTGGACCCTTTGATCCTTGAGTTTTGATGTAGCAAGAATGACATCAATCACAAATTGTTTAGGATGAAGAGCGAAGCCACATTTATGTTGTTGGGGGAGTTATGTTACATTATCAATAGTAGAACATTTAACTTCTCACATTTTTAGAGCAATCATAGCTTGTTGTTTGGTGGCATGAGATGTCACTTCGTTGTGATGAAAACATCATCCCCGTTGATCCTTGAATGGAGCCATTCCTACAATTGGCAGGATTTCAAGGTGCGAGCTGCTTGCCATTCATATAACTAGATTGGCACATGATAACTGCCATGATCGAGTGATGGAGACTAGAGACACACACATTTTATATGCTAGCTAGGGAGTTCCTTGTCACCCTATAGGATGTTAAGGTCCAACTAGACTTCCCAGTCGATGGTCAGGTAGTTATAAGGAATAGTTGCTTAGATTAGGGTGTAACATGTAAGAGATTGCTAGGAGCGAGGCTAGGGTCTAACGTAGGGTGGGCTGTATTAACGTGATGTGGCTTAATGATATGTATTGGATCCTTCTGACCTACGCTAATGGTAAGTAGGTGTAGCGCCACACTTATGCGTACATGTTGCAGCTATTGGGGGGATTTATTTTTGCTGATAAATCCAACTCCCTTGTCCATATGATGTTTTTACCTCTACTAGAGCATTTTGACATTGTAGGGACGTATATCTAGGGGTCTATGTCTGGCCTGGTTATATTGCTAGCTTTGTGTTGCATTAACCCTAGTCAGTTCATGAGATTGGAGGGGCTATGATACTCCTATAGGTTTGGGCATGGAATAGATTTCCACACATAGCACCCCTTAGCTGGCATGGATTGATTATAGAGGCTGGAGCTCCCTTAGCTGCTCACTAAAAGACGCATAAGGACACTTAGCATCACTTGGCCCATGTAGTTGGCATATATCAAGATGCTCTCAACCAGTAAAATGATGAGTAGTTATTTTGGTAACACCTTTTTTTTTTTTTAATTTTTCCATTTCATCATATGCATCATTAACAATGGATCTTATTTGCTACCCTTTAGGTCAAGTGGGAGCTATATGCTAGGAGTTTAATTCACATCCTACCACATTTTTGAAGAGATGGCATGCACATTTTAACCGCACAGGTGCCACTCATATGTTTCCACATATTCAAGTAGCATTACCTCAATTGGGTTGTAAGGTAGTTTGGGGGGTCTCAATATATTCCATAAGATATGAACAACCAGCCAAAGCTCTATCAGATCGACTTACGTAGGAGGGTTGATGTGGATTGGCTAGTACAGCATACAATGTACATATCTTTATGGGAAGAGCATATAGCTTGAGTGGTGTACATAGAGGGCCCTTATGGCATTCATGAGGAATACATGAGGCGGTACGGATCTATCAACCATTAATATATAGGATGTATGGGAGAAATTCTTGGATATCTAGTAAGTATGACATCAACACTTGATGATAGGAATCAAAATCCTACAAGACCTATCATTAGGGCAAGAGCCAAAGGATTTCAAATCTTAGCGATGAGGGTCCTTTTTGAGCAAATTGACCCTAGAATTATTTGTTTACTAACCTCTTTTGTATTACTCATGTACAGGCACACTTATCAGGCTTTACAGGGCGGTAGACAAACTCACTAAGACTTAGCTTGTAGGTTATCCATAAACTAACCTAAACCAAAGATGAGTTAGACCGACGAGTTGATTTGAAGACCTGGCATGTTGAGGACTATTTTTATTTATTTGTTATTTTTCTTGGAACCATTTATGTTGTAAGTTTTTTGAACATTTTTATTTGGTTGTAATTTGTGTTTCAGGACCGACCACCCTATAGTGGCATAGTTATAATTTTTAAAGTGTTTTTACCCTAATAAGAGTAAGTATAAATATTTGCTAACTAGGGTTTTGGAAGGACATTATCTTTTACATCAAATTATACACTTTTTGGCCATAAGAGACACCCTTTTACAAGTTTCTACTCTTATCAATTTCAAGTATGAGAATTATGGTGAGTTGGCTTAAGAATCTTTGTGAGTTATATCAAGGTCATTTCTAAGTTACATCCAATTATATCTAGTGAGTAATATCTAGTTTGTGATTGGATTGGTTCTTATTGTTTTTGTTTCACGCAATTAGGGTTCCTTTAGTCAATATATGGTTCACACCATTTGTTAATTGAAAATTGTAATCAATTGTGTTGTTTATTAGATTGGTCTTTGTTTAAGTATTACATGCCATTTAGAGTTGTTTATTCCTTATTTACATTCTATTTGGAGAATTGTTCATCAATTTGTTATGCCATATTTGTGGAGTTCATCAATTGGAATGTGTACATTGTGCTTTGGATTTCAAGCACATCACTTGATGGGTGATTCATTGCATATCTATCATTAATTATTCAATTTATGATTTGTTTTAACATGTAGGACATCACTTGATGGGTGATTCATTGCATATCTATCATTAATTATTCAATTTATGATTTGTTTTAACATGTAGGTTGACACATTAAGACAAATCCAACTATCCTTGGATCATACATAGCCATTAGTATAGTTGATCATGGTCTCCAATTCATACATGACTTATGTGTGGGGGGAGGGGGGTGGGTAATTGATGGGTGTCGAATCCAACAAAAATAAAACCTACTCCTAGACAATTATATGATTTGCATATAGTGGTGAGTAGGGTCGAATCCACAGGGATTGGTAAAGATATTTCTATTCAAAGAGAACAATAAGAAAAAGGAAAATGGGGGGGTTTGGTTTGTGAATCAAATAAAGTAAAACAAGGTAAGAAAATCAGATATTGGTAAAAGCCTAGCCAAAGGAATCAAGATGGTTTAATTCTAGGAATTGATCATCGATGCAAATGTTCTCTATTCTTATTCTAGATAAATTGGTTATGGTTATTAACAAGCTCTAACAACCTATCTCTCCTTACTTCCTCGATAACCTCGGACAAGCGCTTTGAATTATTTCTCTTATTGATTAAACAACCCTTAGACAAGCGCTTAGGATTTAATCTATCAATAGCATTAAGATCTAGAGAGACTACCAATTCATGCCAGTAGATTATAAGATAACCTATTTAAACATGATCACACACCTCCATAACATGAATTCGATCATCTCTTTTATAACCAAACATGTTATTGCATCACTAAGACTAGAACAATCAAACAATTACGGATTTGACGTGCTAGTTGACAATATATTAACTTGCTAATTGAGTAGAAGAGCTCTATTCATACCAATCAACAAAGATAATAATGACAAAACGATTAGAAGATATATGAATACCCAAAAGCAAAGAATAGAATAAATACAAGTCAATTAGACCTCACAATTCGTGGAGAATTAAACATCTATGACCCTTTGGCTAGAAAAGTAGCTTAGCTACTCATGTTCATCAATAAAACGAAAATAAAAGATAGGAACATAATGAACCCGGTTGTTTGCTCTGCCTCCGCGTTTCCTTCTTCAAGATCCAAGATTCCAAAGTTCAAAAGTTGTTCTAACCCTCTAGGGTTGGCTCTATTTATACTATTAGATGGATAGCATGTGATCTTTTGCTAGCAAGATACGAAAATATCTTTCCTTTTTCAAGTAGATTTCGAGAAGTGAAGATACGTCTGCCTGGCACGCCCCACCACACGGCCGTGGGTTAAGCCGTGCCATCCTCTGTGCATATTCTTCAAGTCTTCAACCGCGCCCAATGTGAACCACGGTTAAACACACGGCCAGATTTCAAGTCGTGCCTTCGTCTGTGCATAATCTTTAAGTCTTCATCCGTTCCCAATGTGTAGCACGGTTACAACCACGGCTATATTTCAAGCCGTGTCTTCATCTGGTTGATGTTCCACACTTTCTTCTCCTTGGCACATCTATCTTCCACCACGGCTTCAAACACGGTTTATCCCACGGGTTCCACCACGGCCGTGCCTTAAGCCGTGTCTCTCTCTGTTCAAAGACCTCATTTTCGCCTTCTTGTCCAGTGTGTAACACGGTTTGAACCTTGGCCGTGCCTCAAACCGTGCTTCCTCCGGTGGTGTAATTTCTTGTCTTGATCCAAGTTGTAGATGACTTCTCTAAAATACTTGAATTAGCATCCTTGACTCCATTTAACCTGATTTATCACGATGATAGAATTAAAGTACCATTTCCTTATGATTTCTATAAAATCAATAATAATTTAACACAATTTATACTATAAAGATTTAGTATAAAATGGCTCTATCAAATTCCCCCACACTTAAACTCTTACTTGTCCTCAAGAAATTGCATCAAATCAATTGAGAAATCTATCATAAATTATACAAGCTTTCTTTTCATCATTCCAAGCATCTATTCATTTGTAATTCATGACTTGTAATTTAATGTCTACTACTTCAACCCAATTGGTTTCCTGTGATCAAATTACTTTGGACAAAATTCAATAGCTAATCTAAACAAAACAAACTTTAATCCTCATGTTTAGCAAAAGAATTTTTATTCCAAAAGTAAATACTTATCCACTAAGGAAAAAACACCCAATTAAACTTCATTGGATATTATCAAGCATATAATCCTTGCAGTATAAAGTAAAAGCATATGGTATAAGCTCTTTGCTAGATATTCTCCCTTTTATACATCTTTGTTTTATTCAATGAATGTTTACATTCATGTTCTTTTGATTTATTCAAGCATCTGTTTTGACGGGTTTTTGCCCGCTTCTTTTCATGAACTTTCGCCTTTTCGCCCTTATCGTTATAGTGATTCATTGAGTCGGCAACATCCCGAGCTCATCACTCAAGTGACCGGGTTTTAAGATACCCCTACGGACTCTTCCTCACTCTAACATTCAAGTTTGAATACTCTTAACTCAATTAGTTGAATCATTGGAGTAATGGCTATGCTTGATTCTTTCTTTCTTTTTTTTTTTTTTTTTCACTAAGTGTTATGATTGCTTTACAAACAACTTCAAAGAGTATACAGTAGCTAATATAACCTAGAAGTAAACTTGTTTATTTTTCACTTAAGGACTCGACTTACTCTTAGACTTCCAATTCTAAAGCTAAATACAAGGTAAATTTATTTCTTAAAGATTTTACTACTTAATTTTAACCATGTATTCTAATCACAGCAGTGGGTGAGTAAAACATTTGAACGAGTCAATTTCACATTTTATAGATGTTTATTACAACATTTAGTACAATCTCTCGATTTCATGATAATTTTGAAAAAAATTGGCTTAAAATTACTTAAGGACAAACATTCAGAGTATAAGTTAGTTCTCTATTCTCTGTATTTTATTATCCTCTCCCCCACACTTAGCTTGAACAGTGTCCTCACTGTTCCTAATTCAGCACAATTGAAGAGGAATTAACAACACAAAGGACATTAGAGAATAAGAGAGAGGAAATATTGGTACTTCCCTGGTATTGGAGTGCTTCCTTTAAGCTCTGGAAAGTGTCATCTAATGATATGTATCCTTGCTGCAGCCGATCCAAAGAGTTCAAAACTACACTAAAATCAAATCAAACTAAACTAAAACAAAACAAAACTAAAACAAACCAAAACTAATGCAAAACAATTTTTTTTTTTTACATGGGTTGCCTCCCATGAAGCGCCTTTCTTTAACGTCTTTAGCTAGACGTTCCTGGCTAAATATTCGGATAAGGAATTAGATTCCAGCCTTGGTGCCTGAGGTGATGGGTTAATAATATCCGCAGCAAAAACAGGAGATGGGTTAATAACATCCGCAACAAAAACAGGGGAGATATCGTTAAGGTGTTTCATGGCATCATAAATATGAAATTTAATCACTTCACCATCAAACTCCATAGTGAGGGTGCCATCATTTACATCAATTTTCGTTTTAGAAGTCTTAAGGAATGGTTACCCTAATAATATCAGTGATGAAGTATGAGAATCACTATCATCCATGTCAAGCACATAAAAATCAGCAGGAAAAACCAACCCATTGACTTGAACTAAAACATCCTCTAGAACTCCCTCAGGATAAACATTGGACCTATCAGCAAGTTGAACAATAATACCCGTTTCCTTTAAAGGACCAACATTTAAACGTTGATAAACAGACAAAGGCATGACATTGATAGAAGCTCCTAGATCACACATGGCTTTAGCGATTCCAAGACTACCTATTTTGCAAGGAATGGCGAACATACCTGGGTCTTTACATTTAGGAGGAAGCTTCTTCTGAATAATAGCTGAAACATTTTCACTCACACTAATCTTTTCATTGCCTTTCAGCTTCCTTTTGTTAGTGCACAAGTCCTTGAGGAATCTAGCATAGCGAGGTATTTGCTTAATTGCATCAAGTAAAGGAATATTTACCTCAACTTTACGAAACGTTTCCAGAATCTCTTTTTCTTTCGCTTCCTTCTTGGATTTCGCTAATCTGGAGGGGAAAGGAGGTGGTATCAATGTGACCTTCGATGGCTTATCTAAAGACTTGCTAATCTGGTCGCCCTGCTGGCTCGGAGTCGAAGTCTCTTTCTTGGTCTCTTCCTCAAGATTAGACGAATTTCCTTTCTTATTTGATCCCTGCAATTCTGTTCCACTTCTCAAGGTAATTGCATTAACGCTTTGCTTCGGGTTTGTAATAGTTTGAGAAGGTAACTTACCTTGAGTTTCTAACCTATTGATAGCTGAAGCAAGTTGACTTACCTGATTTTCCAAGTTGTGGATGCTTTGCTTTGTCTCATCCTGAAATTGTTTTGTATTAACGGCAAGTGATTTAACAATTTCCTCAAGGGACATACCTGAAGTGGAAGGAGCCTATGATACTTGGTTTGATGGCTTGGGTTGGAATTGTTGGAAGTTTTGTGGTTTATTGCCATATTTGAAGTTAGGGTGATCCCTCCATCCGGGATTGTAAGTGTTTGAATAGGGATCATATTTCCTTTGTGGCTGTCCTCGGAATCCGCCTACAGCATTGGCGTGTTCATGGTTGTCATCTTGCAATGTGGGACACATGTCGGTCGGATGACTAGGAGCAGCACAAATTCCACAAGCTTTCACCTGTTGGGTATTTCCAAGAGCTAGTTGCTGCACAAGGGAGGTAAGATTAGAAATTTGATGTTCAAGGTTAGACACACTTACCTCATTTACCTTCCTTGAAGACGTATCGTGCCTATACCCAAATTGTTGTGAATTAGCAGCCATAATGGAGATCAATTCCCTAGCTTGACCAGGGGTTTTGTTTACTATGGCGCCTCCACTTGCAGCATCCATCATCTTTCTTTCCATCGGAAGTAGGCCTTCGTAGAGATATTGGATGAGGAGTTGTTCGGATATCCCATGTTGTGGGCAGCTTGCACACAGTTGCTTGAACCTTTCCCAATACTCATGAAGAGTCTCAGTGTCCCTTTGTTTTATACCACAAATTTCTCTTCTTATACCAGCGGCTCTGAATGCGGGGAAGAATTTGTCCAAGAAGAGTCTCACCATATCAGTCCATGTGGTTATAGAACCTGGAGGCAAATAAAACAACCAATCCTTAGCTTTAGTACTTAAAGAAAATGGAAAAGCGCGTAGCTTGATTTGATCGTCGGTTATTCCTTGCGGCCTCATACTAGAACACACTATATGGAACTCTTTCAAATGCTTATGAGGATCTTCATTCTCAAGACCATGAAATGTAGGTAGCAGATGTATCAACCCAGATTTCAATTTGAATTCCACGGCTAGTTCGGGGTAGTGAATACAAAGTGGTTGTTGATTCACATCCGGTGCAGCCAACTCCCTTAAGGTTCTCTCGAGATTTGCCATGTCGTCCTCTTTTTCAGAATCAGACAAGTCCGATACTAAGTTCGGTCTAGTGGATGATCTAGCTTCTTGTCGCAGCCTCTTTAGAGTCTTCTCAATCTCCGGATTATAAGTTAGCTCACCTATCTGAGAAGAACGAGTCATACAAGAATAGAAATAAATTTGACACCAATCCCCGGCAACGGCGCCAAAATTTGATGGGTGTCGAATCCAACAAAAATAAAACCTACTCCTAGACAATTATATGATTTGCATATAGTGGTGAGTAGGGTCGAATCCACAGGGATTGGTAAAGATATTTCTATTCAAAGAGAACAATAAGAAAAAGGAAAATGGGGGGGGGGGTTTGGTTTGTGAATCAAATAAAGTAAAACAAGGTAAGAAAATCAGATATGGGTAAAAGCCTAGCCAAAGGAATCAAGATGGTTTAATTCTAGGAATTGATCATCGATGCAAATGTTCTCTATTCTTGTTCTAGATAAATTGTTTATGGTTATTAACAAGCTCTAACAACCTATCTCTCCTTACTTCCTCGATAACCTCGGACAAGCGCTTTGAATTATTTCTCTTATTGATTAAACAACCCTTAGACAAGCGCTTAGGATTTAATCTATCAATAGCATTAAGATCTAGAGAGACTACCAATTCATGCCAGTAGATTATAAGATAACCTATTTAAACATGATCACACACCTCCATAACATGAATTCGATCATCTCTTTTATAACCAAACATGTTATTGCGTCACTAAGACTAGAACAATCAAACAATTACGGATTTGACGTGCTAGTTGACAATATATTAACTTGCTAATTGAGTAGAAGAGCTCTATTCATACCAATCAACAAAGATAATAATGACAAAACGATTAGAAGATATATGAATACCCGAAAGCAAAGAATAGAATAAATACAAGTCAATTAGACCTCACAATTCGTGGAGAATTAAACATCTATGACCCTTTGGCTAGAAAAGTAGCTTAGCTACTCATGTTCATCAATAAAACGAAAATAAAAGATAGGAACATAATGAACCCGGTTGCTTGCTCTGCCTCCGCGTTTCCTTCTTCAAGATCCAAGATTCCAAAGTTCAAAGTTGTTCTAACCCTCTAGGGTTGGCTCTATTTATACTATTAGATGGATAGCATGTGATCTTTTGCTAGCAAGATATGAAAATATCTTTCCTTTTTCAAGTAGATTTCGAGAAGTGAAGATACGTCTGCCTGGCACACCCCACCACACGGCCGTGGGTTAAGCCGTGCCATCCTCTGTGCATATTCTTCAAGTCTTCAACCGCGCTTAGTGTGAACCACGGTTAAACACACGGCCAGATTTCAAGTCGTGCCTTCGTCTGTGCATAATCTTCAAGTCTTCATCCGTTCCCAGTGTGTAGCACGGTTACAACCACGGCTATATTTCAAGCCGTGTCTTCATCTGGTTGATGTTCCACACTTTCTTCTCCTTGGCACATCTATCTTCCACCACGGCTTCAAACACGGTTTATCCCACGGGTTCCACCACGGCCGTGCCTTAAGCCGTGTCTCTCTCTGTTCAAAGACCTCATTTTCGCCTTCTTGTCCAGTGTGTAACACGATTTGAACCTTGGCCGTGCCTCAAATCGTGCTTCCTCCGGTGGTGTAATTTCTTGTCTTGATCCAAGTTGTAGATGACTTCTCTAAAATACTTGAATTAGCATCCTTGACTCCATTTAACCTGATTTATCACGATGATAGAATTAAAGTACCATTTCCTTATGATTTCTATAAAATCAATAATAATTTAACACAATTTATACTATAAAGATTTAGTATAAAATGGCTCTATCAGTAATCCTATATTACCAGGCTCACTAATGGCATGGCACGAAGGTTGGGGTTGAGTTCTAACCCGCTGACATGTTCCAACAACATAGCACTATAGAACCATAAGACGTCGATGACCTTGAAACCGAGCTGAGGCACATGAATATCCACCATAAGACCAATAGTTCCCACTGGATTCTAATCCAATGTATGATAGCTCAGCCCCAATGCCTAGCACATATGTTACATTACATTGTCATTCCATTAGTGGTCCTATCCATACATTTCATGCTTTGTATAAAAGACGCTCCAATAAACAACTAATGTATCAGGGCAAATCTTTGCAACGTGCTACAAAGTGGAGTCTAGTACCTCTTCGAGACTTTGACAATGTCCCCTAGTACCATCTAACATAGGAGTTAAAAGCTCCTCTTGCTCCATGTCTAAAGCCATCAAGAGAGCTCATAAACACATTTGTCGAGTTGGTTAGATAAAATTATTAACGTTGTCTAGTAAATCTTTCATTGAAATTAACATTGTCTAATGAAATTATTAATGTTATCTAACGTTGACTAATAAATTAGCATTAGCTTTTTTTTTCTTCTTCTTTTTTGTATATTATAAAATAAATCATAGAGGGGTATGAAATTTTTTATAAATTTTAGATAATTTTTTATAATTTTTAAATTTATGAAAATTATTTTTTTGTTATTCTTTATGTAAACTTTTAATTTTTTTAAAGAAAATTTAATTTGAGAAAATTTATTTTTCTTTTTATGATTTTTTATTAAAAAAAAATTCAATAATTAAAAAAAAATTGCACTAAAGGAGTGGATTGTGTCTGTACTTTTAATTTTACAAAAATTAGCAAAACTAAAGGCACACTTTGTGTTTGTGCCTTTACAACCTATTTTTGGGATAATTTTTCTGAATATACTATTTCATAATTTAAAAAAAAAAGATATTATTTTAGTGGATAACATGGAAGAATTTCGTTGGCAAAGATATTTACATATTGACCTAGCTCTTTGTTTCTCGAAAAGAGATTGGAAATACGCTCAATAACTTTTGATGGAATATATAACTGACCCCTTTTTGTTTCAATAACCCTCCATTTCACTTGATATTTCTATCACGAAAAGCAAACTTCTAATTAGTTGGAAATCCTATTTCAAGCTTGAAGGAATTCTCAATAGGGTTTAGGGAAAGATTTTTGAACTATTTTAATTTAGAAATTGGAGCACTTATATGGACATGAGAATGGTCCGAGGATTTATGAAAAATGGGACAATGTTAAAATCATTATTAAATTTCATATGTCTTTTCATATTATAGTTAAACAATAAAATTACTTGAACTATATACTTGATCAAGCTTTTTACATTTTAATATTTGCATACCAAGTTTAAAGCAACTAAATATATTATTCGTTCAATTTTTTTTATCAAATTTATTACTTTTGTCATCTCTAGAATAATATAATAATGGAAGATGGAGGACAAGACAAGAACAATAATAGAATAGTAGTTGACTTGACAAATAAAAGTATAATTGATTATAAATAATTTCAAATTTTAAGTTTAAATTAAACAATACTTTGAGTTAGAACAGTAATTTTCATATTATAGAAAAGAAAAAGAAAAAGAAATTCTTTCCCTATAATTTATATAAGTTCCGATAGTGATTTTCATATTATTAAAAACAAACACTAAAAGTTTAAAATCCACAAAAAATTAAATAATTATAACATCAGAAGAGTTAAAAGATTGCACTAAAAGCCTTAAACATACCTTGCACAAATTTATGTTACAAGAAATAATCATGCAGAAAGCGAACTGTGGAAAATTATTAAATAAACAATAAAATAAATTAAAATCATAGATTTAGGATTGTCAAATAAAAATTCCAAATAGACAATCACACTTAGAATAATTTAATTAGCTTAGTCATAAAATTTCATAATAAAACACTAAAGATACTAAGTTCACGCAAATTACTATGCATGACAAGCATACCCGAAATATCAAAAAGTCATATTATATATATATATATATACCATGACCCACTAGACTTTAGAAGCATCCAGCATTTGAAAGTAAAAATAAAGACAAAAAGGAAAATGCGAGAGAGATAATAAGACAAGACGAAACAAGGAGAAGAAGGAAAAAAAAAAAGGAAAACGCGAAGAAAAAAATTTATAACTTCCACATACGACCTCCAAATCACAAACCAACACCACCTAATGTGATCCTTGAGGTGAGCTTTACGAAACTAGACTAGTTTTGCATGAAAAAAGTTTTATTTTCGAAATCTAAATATAATTTTATTATATGTATAAAAATAGAATTTAGCTTAGAAAATAATTAAAATAGCAAGGAATACACTAGATATAATGATTCTAGTCTTAAGTAGCATGAAATAGTGTGTTTTTCTTATGTTTTTAGGAGAAGAAAAATTTCCCACAAATTTACCTGAAGATTACTACGAGTAATCAGAAATGAGACCTAGGTGAGTAGGAACTTGGTGATATATAGTTATCTATGTGTAATATGTTATTGTTCATATAAATATGTAGATAATTCTATGTATTTCCCTGAATTATATCGGTTCTATTTTAGGATCTAATTACGTCCTATTGTGTGTATGGAGTGATGTATGTTGCGTTGGGCATTGCACGTAGATATGCATGTTGTTGTGTGCATAAATTGCAAGTGCACATCATTGCTATTGTATACGTGTGTTTGGGTGTATATGTGTGTTACAGAAATGGTGATCGTATATGTTTGTGTATATGTGTGTATGTGTACGTTGGTGTAGCTATATGATATGTGTATAGGAGGTGTGGGAAGATGTGTAGTGAAGGAGCCGAGCCGTAGCTACTAGGGTATGATGATGATGTATGGACAGTGTTTGTGTGTAAATGATGTGTGTAAAGGATGGTGTGGGCGAGTGCATCATGTGTGCTGGTGCATTATGTAAGAGTGTGTGTGATCCGTATATAGTGGATTGTAGGAAGAGTGTTGGTGTATGTGTGTGTATATGTACGTGTACTAGTGCTGATGTGTTTATTTGTCTATTGCGTGTGTATGTGTGATTTAATGGGGACATAAGTGTTGGTTTGATGAGGGAGTGTGTGCTGGTTTATGTATGTGTGTGTAGACTAATGTGTATGTGTGAGCATGTTTGCTGGTGTGGGATGGGCGTGTGTGTGCAAGAGGATTGTGTGTATGAGTGTGAGTGTGTGCAGTAAGGTGTGTACATGTGCATGAGTGTGTGCAGGTTTAGGTGTGTATATGCGGGAGGGCATTTTGGCTTTGTGTGTATGTGCAGGGAATGTGTGCTTGTGCATGAATGATGGTGTGTGAGGCGTAGTAGACAAAAGTACCTATTTTAGTGACTAGTATGTATTCGTGTATGGTGTCTTAGATGGTTACCATTATTTCGTGCATGTCATATGAATTGACGACGCATGCGTGTGATAGTGTGAAGAATGTATGTGAGCAAGGAAGTAAGACATGCAGCGATTATGTGGTTGTGTTATGCATGAGACAAAGTTCAGTGAGCCATTGAATTTCCTATGATGAAGTTGAACTCGATAAGGAAAATGAACGTATGTTGATTACATGACTTTGGATAAAATCCGATATTTAGTGATTGATGTTTTGGCATATTGTACGTGTTTTTTTTTTCTGATTGTAATTAAATGATTGTAACCCTTGTCTACCTTTGATGTGATTGAATTCTACATGATCACCCAAAAACAATAATCTAATTATTACAACTTAAATAAAAATTTATATGCATTGCACAAGACATTGCATAGAAAAGGTCATCACTGCTACATGGCACATCGGAAGTAATCAAAGTATTATTGTTCTGCCAAGTGCAAACTAAGTGATTAGGGGATTATCGTGCCTTGATGGTTCCGTGTCCAGTTTGTCCTTGAGGGTGTTTATTGCTCAGTGTTTAAGTAACACTTGAGCTTATAACATTAACATTAAGAGGCAATGTCTAAAAATAGATAAGAGTAATTAATTGAGTGTGAGACTCAGGCACTAATGGTATGATCTAAATCCCTAACCCAAGGTCAAGGAAGGTGTAAGCCATGGACTTCAAGCTGGTTATTGGAAGATCACGTGTGATGTTGCATTCATATGATTGTCTATGCATAACATATGATTTGAAAACTTGTTTGAAATTGTTTGTGCTTGTAAACAGTATTAAGAGATTGCACTCCTATCTCACTAGGCTATTAGCTCACCCTCCTATAGATTTTGCCTTGCAAGACGCAATTATATAAACTTAAGGGACATTGTAGCAAGGTATGCATAATCATCACAAAACTCTAGGAACAGGGGTAAGATGGAGAGATTGTGAGAATATCTTATATAATTTGATGGACTCAGAGACTTGAAGATTTATAAATATTTAATATGATCTTAAGGAATCTTAGATGTATTTATTTTGTATGGGATCCAGATGTGGCCCTCTTCTAACACTTATATATTGCTTCCATTGAATACGGAACATGTTTTATTTGAGATAAAGGAATGCTAGATACATTCGATTAGTTAATTATTATGATTTAATAGGTTGATTTGTATTGGTTTGTGATGTGCCTAAATCCACTTAGAAGCACAATTAAAAGACTTAAGAAAAAGCAATCTCAAGTCAACAAGAAACCGGATCCATAAGGGGCAAAATTCACGTGACCCTAGTGAAATGTAATGAATTCCAAATGCTCAAAGTTACAATTGTAATACCACAATGATAATCTCTTCTAATAACACCCTAATCACATATAATCCCACAAAAATAATCCAAAAATTCAAAAGAAAACCTCAATTCCAAGGACTCTTTTCCACTAGTGAAAATCACGTTTTCAAGGGAATTTTCAAGGATGATTCGAATTTAATTGCAAAGTACTTCAAATAAACACAATAATTCGTGAATAATAAGATGTATTTCTGTCCAAGAACTATCTCAATTCAACCCTAGATATGACACACTAGAGAAGAAAAGAAATCACAACAAAATGAAATTGATACTACTCACAATTTCAAGGTGTTGCACTCGCCACAATTTCAACTCTTAGGATTGAAATTGATAAGAGTCTAATGACAATTAGGAACCCTAATTCTCACGTGAATATGAAGTGTATAATCTACAACATATGGCCTCCTCAAACCCTCTCTTAAGCAAGTATTTATACTTGCTACTCCTAGGGTTAAAAAGTGCTCAAAATTACAAGTTTGCCACTTTTAAGGTGGCTAACCCTAAATGAAAATTATAAGGAAATAAAAGTGTCCCAAAACCAAATATAACCAAAATAGTTCATAAAAGAAGAAATATATAAAAGAAATGGTCTTCAAGATGCTGGTCTTCTATAGGATCCATCGGCCCAACTCATCGTCGGTTCAAGTCAGTCCGTGGATAACCCACAAGCTGAGTCTGAGGGAGTTAGTCCATTGCCCTATAAAATATGATAAGTGTGCCTGTTGGAAAACACAATACAAGAATAATAGAAAAGAGGTTAGTATATAAATAATTCCGAGGTCGATCTGCTCAAAATGGGCTCTCATCGCCAAAATTCGAATTCCTTTAGTTCTTGTTCTAATGATAGGTCTTGTCAGATTTTTACTCCTATCAATTTGAGGCACTTAATGATTACACAGTAGAGGTTGAGCAATTGTGGTGGGTTATCACAAATTAAGTACCTTGCGGGGTATGGAAACTTTTGGTGGTATCGAAGCTAAAGGTTTAAGTTAAAGTAAGATATAAATTAAAGATAAGTTGGGTTAAGAGTCAATGTCTTAAGAGATTGACTTGGCAACCCTATAGAGAGGAAAAACCTACCTTATTAGGGGAGAGTAGGCAAAACCTAGGAATGAAAATAAATAATTTAAAACTTACAAAAATTTACATATTCAACAAAATGTAAAAAATGCTCGAGCATGTAGATCAGAAATGGAATACATGTTGCATGAGATAAGAGGATGATCTAGTAGGATATAGATTGAGGATGCAATCGCTGTAAATCCGATATAGATTGAGGATGCAATCGCTGCAAATCCAATATGAACCCTTCTCAATTCATAAGACGATGGATGAAATAATAGAAGATTAGAGAATCGGATTGATTGAGCAGCGGTAGATCTAATTGGATAAGCTAAGTGAAGATCTTGGAGATAGGTATAGTAGGTATATTGCTATATCTGCTTTAGAAGCTAGGTTTGCAACAATGATAGGGATGGAGGAGGAACCATCTGAAATACTATTTATGACTCGATTTAATCTAGGAATGGGATATCCTCGAGAAGTCCTAAACCTTCCAATTAAGTCTAGAAGAAACTCACGAACATATGAGAGAGAAATTTATGACTAGAAGCCAAGAGTTAACCTAAGGTTGTTATACTCAGAAGACTCTTAGGATACTATGGATTATGTCAAACACGAAGAGTTCGATATAGTAGATCAAGGGGGCATGTTTGTAGAAGAACTAATATTATGGGAAGATTAGGAGGAAGAAGATCTCAAAGAGGATCCACTTCCCAAAGAAGAGGAAGAGGAGGAAGAAGAAGAAGAAGAAATAGGAGAAAGCAACAGAGACGTAAGTGAAGAATCAGAAGACGTCACCTGTGAGTCTAAGGATGTAGTTAGAACAATTTTGAAAAGGGAATGTATGTAAGGAATAGTAATACTTGTATGTTAATAAGACTCAAGAAGAAAAATTTTGTGATGTAGTATATATATCTCTCTAAGTTGACATATGTATACGTTAGAAACCTAAGAAATGTAAATTTTGAAAAAGTGTATATAAAATATTGTGCTTTCGTGAATTTTTAACTTCTAATGCAATTATACAGATATGTTATACGACTTTTATTGATATCCGTATCATTATTGACATATATATAATTGAAAATATCCTAACATATTTTGTATGTTGCAAAATTGCAATGGAAATACCAGTAAAGGACGAAAAACAACAACACCCACTAGGTATTGAGATGTAAACGAAACTTTGCAAGCGGGAACTCCACCTCTAGTATCACAAGATAATTTGGAGATCTAACATGGAACGCTAGGTATGGCAACTAGGTCAAGACAAAGAAGTGTAACTTAAGCCCCTTTCGGTTGGGAAGGAAGTGGGGAGGAACATATGTCGAGATTAAAAGTGACAGTTCAACATCTGGCCTAACAATAAACCATACTAATCCAATATCTAATGTCAGGGAGTCAACCCTCATCACAATCAGTTCCTTTGCCACCTAAACCCCAATTAATGCCACTTGTAATCACTCCTCAACAACTATTGGTGCCACCACCACCTCCATAAATTTCAACTGCTCATGCACCTTATATAGAAGGTCAACAAAGATATGACTATGGAAGAGTTAGTCGGATTCGAAGGAACATATTTCCAAATTTCATCTAATTAAATTGGTACTTTGATGGGGAGTATAGGAAACTAAAGGAAGTTGAAGAGTGGATGGCATAATTAGAAAGGTCATTCATAGCCTATGAAGTGGAAAACCACCAAAAAGTGGCATATGCATCATATTTGTTAAAAATGAGAGCCAGAACATGGTGGCATACTAAACAAAGGGCTTTACCTTAGTTAATCTCATGGGAAACATTTCGAGGGAATTTTTCTGAGAGTACTTCCCAAAGAGCATCAGGGCATGGCTAAGTGGACAATTGTTCCAATTAAAGAAAGGTGCAAAAACGATTGATCAACATGAGAACAAATTCAATCGATTGTTACAATTTGCTCCTGACATTTACAAGGATTCAGATGCATTGAAGTGACAGCTATTCATGAACGGATTAGATATAGAGATGTACGAACATATTATGGAGTTTAAACTGCAAACATATTCAAAAGTGGTAAGCAAGGCTCGAGCTTTAGAGCAAACAAAGCTAAGGGTGGAAGAAATGAGAACTCAAGCTCGACCAAGTGCAGGGATGCGTGTTTTAGCCAAGAGACCACTATTTCAGCCAACTCTAAGTGATAAGGGAAAGAGGCCCATGTTTAATATGAGGTCAGCAAGTAATAAACCATTAATCATCTCTCCCTAAGTAAAACCTATAACGGTAGTTTGTTAGAAATGTAGGAAAAGACATTACCCTTGAGGGGGAAGTGTTTCTATTGTAGGTCGAATGATCATAAGGCCCTAGACTATCCATAGAGAAATTTTACAATATGTTTTCTATGCAAACAACCAGTGCATATGGTTAATGTTTTCCCTAAAAGACACTAAAGACTTGAGGCAAATATCATAGCACCTTGAACTATAGTTGGAAGGCCAACTAATCAACCAATCAAGTAAGGAGCATAAGAAGCCAACACTGAGGCCACAAATGCTTGAGTATTTGCTATATAGGGCATGGATGCAAGAGAATAGGTGAATGAAGAGCCTAGACAATACTAAGATATTGATCTAGCAACTATAGAATATATGGATGAAGGAGATGTCGTAACAAGTATGTCAACATTCAACTTTCCTATATGCAATATCTTGTATATGAAACTTAAGTAGAAGATTAATTGGAAGAGTTAAGAAATATAAAAGATTTACTATTAAAAGACCTGAGTAGGTAAAAATTATGAATTAATTGAGTACTATGTAATTAATAAGATCCGTTTTAATCGTAGCTTAGCCGACTTTGGTTTGCTTTAACATGGGAGCTACACATTCTTTTATAAGCTCTGTTGTAGCTTAACAATAGAAGCTAGAAGTTCAACCTTCTCCAAAAATCTTAAGGATTAACACTCCTATAGGAGAAAAAGCCATCACCAAAGAGATCATGAAAGAATTCCGAATCGAAATATAAGGAAGAAACATGCCTATGGATTTGATCATTTTATCCATGAGAGGCTATGAAGTGATTTTAGGAATGGATTGGTTATTAAAGCACTTTGCCAACATAAATTGCAAGAATAAAGAAGTGCAGTTCAGCAAGCTAGGGGCGGAGACTATAGTATATCGAGGGCAACCAAGGAAAAATCCAGAAACTTTCACTAACATATTGTGAGAAATAAGAGAATACCTTCAAAACCAGAGCATATGTCTAGTAAGTGCAATAGAGACAGAGAAAAATCGCCAAGATTAGAGGAAATACCGATTATTAACGAATTTCTTGAGGTGTTTCCCGAAGAACTACTAAGACTACCACCCTAAAGAGAAATGGATTTTACCATTGAAACAAAGCCTGGTACACAACCAATCTTAAAAGCACCATATTGAATGGCCCTAGTCAAGTTGGAAGAATTAAAGAAGCAATTGCAAGAATTGATCAAGAAAGGATTCATTTGCCCAAGTACATCGCCTTGGGGAGCTCCAGTGCTATTCATCAAGAAGAAGGATTGTTCTATGTGACTATGCATTGATTATTGAGAATTAAACAAGGTAACCATCAAGAATAAATATCCATTACCTAGAATTGATTATCTATTCAATTAGTTGTAAGGAGCAAGTCTCTTCTCTTGAATAGATTTGTGATCTAGATACCATCAATTGAGGATCAAGTTAGAAGATATAACCAAAACCACGTTCCGAGAGTGATATAGTCATTATGAATTTCTAGTAATGCCATTTAGGTTAGCGAATGCTCCAACTGCATTCATAGACCTCACGAATAGGATCTTTAAGCTGTTCTTGGATAAATTCGTAGTGGTTTTCATCGATGACATCCAAATTTATTCTAAAACCCCACTAGAGCATGAAGAACACCTAAGGATTTCCCTAAGACTACTAAAGGAACATCAATTATACACAAAATTGTCCAAGTGTGAGTTTTGAATGAGTCAATTCACATTCTTGGGACATATTATATTTGGAGAAGGCATAATAGTAGACCCAACCAAGATAGAAGCCATAGTCGAATGAAAACAACCCACTACGGTTACAAGAGTGAGAAGTTTTCTCGAGTTAACTGGACATTACAGAAGATTCCTGAAGAACTTTTCCCAAATATCAAAGCCATTAACCAGACTAACTCAAAAAGACATAAAGTTTAAGTGGGATGATGATTATGAAAGAAGTTTTTAGGAGTTAAAGCAATGGTTGATCTTAACTCCTATTTTGACCTTGCTTAACTTAGAGGAACCTTTTTGTGTCTATAGTGATGCCTCACAAAATGGATTAGGATGCATTCTAATATAAAATAAGAAAGTCGTGGCTTACGCATTAAGACAATTGAAACCACACAAGAGGAATTACCTTACTCATGATTTAGAACTAGTTGTGATTGTATTTGCCTTGAAGATATGGAGACATTACTTATATGGACAGAAATGTGAAAGATAAACGGATCACAAAAGCTTAAAGTATTTATTTACTCAAAAGCAGCTCAACATGCAATAGAGAAGATAGCTCGAGCTCATCAAAGACTACGGTCGTAGTATCAACTATTGATAGGAATCAAAATCTCACAAGACCTATCACTAGGGCAAGAGCCAAAGCATTACAAAATTTGGTGATGAGGGTCCTCTTTGAACAAACCGTCCCTAGAAATATTTGTATGCTAACTTCTTTTCTATTACTTATTTATTGTACATTCCAGTAGGCATACTTGTCGGGTTTTACAAGGCGATGGACATACTCACTAAAACTTAGCTTGTGGGTTATTCATGGATCAACATAAACCGAAGATGAACTGGACCAAAAAATTATTCGCTTGAATCGAAGAACCGACCATTTGATGAACATCTTTTCTACTTGTATTTTTATTATTGAACTGGTCACTTTTTACTCATTTTTGGGACTTTTGATTTACTTGTAATGTGTGTTTAGAACTAGCCACCTAAGTGGCTTATTTGTAATTCTTCATGTGGTTTTTTACCCTAATAGGAGCAAGTATAAATACTTGCTAACTAGGGTTTGTAAGGAGACTTTTTGATGATTATTTTTCAGACTTGAAAATCGTAAGGGACTCCTCCATTTTCACGTGAACTCATATCATTTCTTCAAAGAAGTGTGGCGAGTGGGATTTGATCTCATTGTGTGTTATATCAACAACTTCAAATTCAACCTAATTCCCAACTAGTGAGTAATAACTGGTAAAGAATTAGTTCATCCTTTTTGCTTTCTCATTCACGCAATTTTTAGGGTTACAATTCAATTTTGATTTCATACCCTTTTAGTTGTGTATTGTGTAATTGAATTTTCAATTGCAATTGTGTACTTGTCAATAGATCCTTGGCATATCCTCTTTTACGTCTTGTTTTACAAATTTGGGTTCATAAGATTTAGTGGTTCACACCATTTGTCGACTTGGTTTTTTTTTAATTGGATTGCTTCAATTTGTTGTGTGTATGTGCTTTGGTCATTTAAGCACATCATCTTTTGGTATCAGAGCAATTTGTTTCATGCAAATTAAGGTTCACAAGTTACTTAGCATCACGTCATTTTGAGAATTATTAATTGGTTTTGTGTTCATGTGCTTTGGAATTAAGGCACATCATATTTCGGCATAAGAGCAAGTTGTTCATACAATTAGGGTTCATGTGGCAATTCGAATCACACCACTTTGTGGAATTTGTTTAGTTGATTCCTCAATTGGCTTTGTGTACTTGTAATTGGATCCTTGGCATATCATCTTTTACAAGGAAATCACTTGATATTTAGGGGTTTTGGAGTTTGTTGAATTCACACCTCTTGTGATTTGTTCTATGATTCTTCAGTTGTTATTGTTAATTGCAATCAACAAGTGAAGCACATCATCATTTCGGTATCAAAGCATTGGTTCTTGAGAAGGGAGTTATGTGATTATGAATTTGGAAATTAGGGTTCTTGAATTTTTCTTCTTGATCCGAATTGTTAAAGTGAAGTTGAATTAATTGATTGTGGTTTTTATTGCACATAAATTGTTGTTATTGAAGTGGACGTGGAGTACTTGTAGTAGTCTTTGTCTTCTTGAACGTGCCATGTTGAGTAAGGAGGAGTGATCATTGTGATCATTTGAGAAAAGTGAAAACTTGAAGCATAGAAGAGTGTTGATTTTGAATTCTTGTAAGAGGATTTAGAAATTGAGGAGTGTCCTTGCAATTTTCAGATTGCATTGAGTGGATATTAGGAAATTATTTGAAACCCAAACACATTCTTTACATTTGAAGAAAGTCATTGAGTAGCATTAAGGAGTGTTATTTGAATTTGAGTTTTTCTTACCTTTTGTGGAGGAGGTTGCATTAGGAGTACATTTTGAATTGTTACCGTAAGCTACTTTGTTTAAGAAGAAAGGGATTACATTCCTTGAGGAATTTCAGAAATAACTCACCCTCATTTCTAGATTTTGATTCCAACTACAAGGAGGATTTGAAAACAATTTGAAATTCAAAAGCAATCATTAAGTTAAAGGAGTAATTGTGTATTTCCATCATAATACATTTTAACTATTTTGAGTTTACTTACCATTTGGAGAAGCATCATTAAGTGTTCCAATTGTTGCTTGCTGTCGTGATTGAGAGTGCATTTGAAGGGTTGCAATGTGAATGGTTATGTGTGTGTATAGTGGTGGTTGAAGTGGTTGCATCGTGTATGTGTGTGGTGTGTGTAGTGGTGTGAATTTGTAGAGTTGTGTGGTGTAAGGTGCTGCACATGGAGACTAAAGTGTGTGTGTGTGTCGTGGTTAAGAAAGGGGAATTAAGTAGTGAAGTTTGAAATTTTTTTTTAAAAAAAAACATTTAATTGTGAAAGTTATTGAGTTTCATTACTTAAACACTTGCTTAGTTGAATTCAATATGTTAACTACTTTGAAGTATTTAAATTGTTGCTTCATTTATTTTACTATACTTGAAGTGTAGAGAAGTATTTGTAGCATTGGTTGCTTAATTGCACCATGGATGTATAGGAGGTATTGGTGTAGTGTTATTGTATAAGTGAATTGTGGAGTATTTTATTTTCTTTGTAGTGGTTATTGTGTAGCTTTAGAGTGAAGTCTTTATAGAGGTGTGTATTGCACTATGAGTATAGGTGTGGTGTAAGGTTGAGGTGTGTTGGTTGTGACATGGTGTGAAGTGTGTTGTTGGCTTATTGAAATTAGTAAGCAACCATGTCAAATAATTTGTATCCTTCTACTAATTTATTATGTCGAGTCATGACTTCTTCTCTAACCATTGATGATGGATAGAGAGAAAATTTGTTTCATACTTCTTGTAGGGTACAAGGTAACTTGTGTGTCATTATCATTGATGGTGGTAGTTGTACTAATGTTGTAGCTGCCTCATTAGTATCAAAATTACAACTTGTAACTACCCCACATCCAAAACCCTACAAATTATATTGGTTGAATGAGCAAGGGAGTCTTCATGTGACCTAAAGAGCTAGGATACCTTTCAATATAGGGGATAAATACTGTGATGAGATTAAATGTGATATTTTACCTATGTGTGTATCTTATATATTGCTTAGCAGGCCATGATTGTATGTCAAGATACATGATGGGTATAAAAATACTTATATGTTCCAACAAGATGGTAAACGTATAGTATTAAACCCTATGTCACCATTAGAGGCTCAAGAGATGCAAAGACAGATAAGTCAACCATCACAGATTCTTGAGGTTCATAGTCACATGAGCCAACCTTTAGAGGACCAAACTGTTTAGAAACAAATGTGCCAACCTTCAGGGGTTCTTGAGGTTCATAGTCACATGAGCTAACCTTTAGAGGACCAAATTATTCAGAAACAGATGTGCCAACCTTCAGAGATTCCTGAGGTTCATAGTCAGATGAGCCAATCTTTAGAGGACCAAACTATTCAAAGGCAGATGTGTCCACCATCAAAGGTTCCTAAGGTTTATAGTCAGTTGAGTATACCATTAAAGGGCCAAGAGGTTCAAAGACATATAGGTGAAACAGGAAAGGAGAAAACAATATCAATGGAATAGTTTGAGATAAGGGAGGTCTTAGTGGATGGGGGACCTTTATATGTGTTGCAGATGAGATATATCCTAGAGATGGAGGGGCGAAAGTAACCACCCCCTATGGTATTTTAGATACTGGGATTTATAGATAACTTGCTAGGAAGATACAAAGTCTCTACCACATTTGACCTATCAGATTTGAGGAAAAATCTTCTTAAGGTCCGAGGAGATGATAGGAATCAAAATCTTATAAAGACCTACCACTAAAGCAAGAGCCAAAGGATTACAAAATTTAGCGATGAGGGTCCTCTTTGAACAAACCGACCCTGGAAATATTTATATACTAACTTCTTTTCCATTACTTATTTGTTGTACATTCCAGTAAGCATATTTGTTGGGTTTTATAGGGCGATGGACAAATTTACTAAAACTCCGCTTGTGGGTTATTCATGACCGACATAAACCAAAGATGAATTAGACCAACAAATTATTCGCTTGAATCGAAGAACCGGCCATTTGAAGGCCATCTTTTGTACTTGTATTTTTATTATTGAACCGATCACTTTTTACTCATTTTTTGGACTTTTGATTTACTTGTAATGTGTGTTTAGAACCGGCCACCTAAGTGGCTTATTTGTAATTTTTCATGTGGTTTTTTGCCCTAATAAAAGCAAGTATAAATACTTGCTAACTAGGGTTTGTAAGGGGACTTTTTTATGATTATTTTTCAGACTTTAAAACCGTGAGGGACTCCTCCATTTTCATGTGAACTCTTATCATTTCTTCAAAGAAGTGTGGCGAGTGGGATTTGATCTTGTTGTGCATTATATCAACAACTTTAAATTTAACCTAATTCCTAACTAGTGAGGAATTAGTTTATCCTTTTTGCTATCTCATTCACACAATTTTTAGGGTTACAATTCAATTTTGATTTCATACCCCTTTAGTTGTGTATTGTGTAATTGAATTCTCAATTGCAATTGTGTACTTGTCATTAGATCCATGGCCTATTATCTTTTGCATCTTGTTTTACAAATTTGAGTTCATAAGATTTAGTGGTTCATGCCATTTGTTGACTTGTTTTTTTTTTATTGGATTGCTTCAATTTGTTGTGTGTATGTTCTTTGGTTATTTAAGTACATCATCTTTTGGTATCAAAGGAATTTGTTTCATGTAAATTAGGGTTCATAAGTTACTTGGCATCCCATCATTTTGAGAATTGTTAATTTGTTCTTCAATTGGTTTTATGTTCATGTGCTTTGGAATTAAGGCACATCATATTTTGGTATCAAAGCAATTTGTTCATATAATTAGGGTTCATGTGGAAATTTGAATCACTCCACTTTGTGGAATTTGTTTAGTTAATTCTTCAATTGGCTTTGTGTATTTGTCATTAGATCTTTGGCATATCATCTTTTGCGAGGAAATCATTTGATATTTAGGGGTTTTGGAGTTTGTTGAATTCACGCCTCTTGTGATTTGTTATATGATTCTTCATTTGTTGCAGTTAATTGCAATCAACAAGTGAAGCACATCAACTATCATCCAAGGAAAGCCAATGCCGTAGCAAATGCTTTGAGTCAAAAGAATCATAGGCAGGTAGCAACTCTATTAACCAAACAACAACAACTAAGGAATTCAAGAAGTTAAGGATTGAATTCCTATGGCATATGGGGGAAACTCGAATAGCAGGTATGGAAGTACGGCCTACTATCTTAGGGAGAATAAAGGAGATGCAACTCAAAGACCTAAAGATAACATACCTTCGAAAGAAAGTAGAGCAAGGCTCTAGTATTGACTTTGATGTAGGTCAAGATGGAGTCTTAAAGTTACGAGGTAGATGGTGCAAACCCGAAGATACAAAATTGAGAAACGATATTTTGGATGAAGCCTACAATTCTAGATACACGATATACCCAAGGAGAACAAAAAATGTATCAAGAACTAAAGAAGGGCTATTGGTGGTAAGGCATGAAGAGAGATGTAGCACAATTCGTCTCTTAGTGTTTTGTCTACCAACAAGTCAAAGTTGAACATCAAAAACCTAAGGGACTACTACAACCACTTTCGATTCCAGAATGGAAGTGGGAACGGATCACCACAGATTTTGTTATAGCTTTACTAAGGATAAGGGTTAAATATGAAGCTATATGGGTAATTATGGATCATTTGACTAAATATGCTCATTTCTTTCCCGCTAATATGACCTAATCCTTGGATAAATTGGTCGGGATCTATCTTCGAGAAATTGTAAGACTCCATGGAGTGCTGCACTATATAATATCTGATCAAGATCCACGATTCGTATCAAAATTCTTGAGAAGTCTAAAATGAGCTCTAGGAACAAAACTACAATTCAACACATCATATCATCCCCAAATAGATGGGCAATCCGAGTAGACTATCTAGACATTGGAGGATACGCTAAGGACTTGTGCATTAGATTTCAAAGATAGCTGGGATCGACACTTGCCATTGGTTGAGTTCACTTACAACAACAGCCATTAGTCATCAATTAAGATGGCCCCTTATGAAGCCCTATATGAAAGAAAGTGTAGATCTCTGTTATAGTAGGATGGAATTGAACGAAGTATAATTAGGCTAGACTTGCTACAAGAATCAATAGACGAGGTTGCCACCATCAAACAAAGAATGAAGAAAACTCGAGATCACCAAAAGAGCTGGCCAGATTTGAAGAGAAGAAAGATTGATTTTCTAACAAGGGAACATGTCTATCTAAAGGTCACACCAATCAAAGGAAAAAAATGATTTGGAACTAAAGGAAAATTAAGTCCTAGATATGTTTGGACCATACGAGATTCTACAAAAGGTTGGAGAAGTGGCCTACCAACTAGCCCTACCTCCTCAATTATCAAGAATCCATAACGTCTTCCTTGTATCGTTTCTCCGAAAGCACACCTTAGATCCTAACAAAGCAATCGAGATGGATATCTTAGTGACTCAACCAGATCTGACATATCGGGAACATCCTATCCAAGTTCTCGACACTCAAACTCAAGAATTAAACAACAAGACTATTAGATACGTCAAGGTATAATGGAATTGACACTCTAAACAAGGAGCTACTTAGGAGAGGGAAGATGACATGAAAGAGAAGCACCTCCAACTATTTGGAGGTCTAGGTACATTTTAAAGCTTTGAGGACAAAACTTTTAAAGGGGGGAGAATGTAAAATCCACAAAAATTTAAATTTATATAACGCCAAAATAGTTAAGAGATTGTACTAAAAGCCTTAAACATACCCTGCATAAATTTATATTACAAGAAATAGACACATAGAAAGTGAACCATGAAAAATTATTGAATAAACAATAAAATAAATTAAAATCATAAACTTAAGATTGTCAAATAAAAATTTTGAGTAGATAATCATGTTCAAAATAATTTAATTAGCTTAGTCGTAAAATTTCGTAATAAAACACTAAAGTTACTAAGTTCATATAAATTACTGCACATAACAAATGTACCCGGAAAATCAAACAATCATATATATATATATATACCATAACCCATTGAACTCTAGAAGCCACCAACATTTGAAAGTAAAAACAAACACAAAAAAGAAAAAGCAAGAGAGAAGATAAGCCAAGATGAAACAAGGAGAAGAAGGGAAAAAAAAGGAAACCGCGAAGAAAAAAAATCGTAAATTCTACATACAACCTCTAAATCACAAACCAAAACCACCAATAAGATCCTCGAAGTGAGCTCTACGAAACCAGATTAGTTTTGTGCAGAAAAAAGTATTATTTTTGAAATGTAAATATAATTTTAGTGTATAAAAATAAGATTTAGCTTAAAAAATAATTAAAATAGCTAGGAATACACTAGATAGAATGATTCTAGTCTTGAATGGCATGTAATAGTGTGTTTTTCTCATATTTTTAGAGAAGAAAATTTCCTTACAAATTTACTCAAATATTACTACAAATAATCGAAAATAAGACCCAAGTGAGTAAGAACTTCATGACATATTGTTATATATGAGTAATATGTTGTTGTGCATATAAATATGTAGATAATTATATGTATTTCTTTCAATTATATTGGTTCTATTTTAGGACCCAATTATGTCCTATTGTGTGTGTAGAGTGATGTATTGCATTGGGCATTGCACATTGAAATGCATGTTGTTGCCGGCATAAATTGTGAGTGCACATGATTGCTGCCGTATATGTGTGTTTAGGTGTATATGTGTGCTATAGAAATGGTGATCATATATGTTTGTGTATATGTGTGTATGTGTATGTTGGTATTGGTGTTGGTGTATGATACGCATATAGGAGATGTGGGATGATGTGTAGTGAAGGAGCCAAGCTGTAGTTACTGAGGTATGATGATGTTGTGTGTGTGAAAATGATGTGTACAGGGGATGGTGTAGGTGAGTGCATCATGTGTGCTAGTGCATTGTGCAGGTTTATGTGATCTGTGTGTAGTGGGGTGTAGGAAGAGTGTTAGCGTATGTGCATGTATATATATGTATATTGTTGCTAATGTGTTTATTGGTCTATTGCATGTGTATGTGTGATCTGATGGGGGCATGAGTGTTAGTTTGATGGAGGAGTGTGTTCTAGTTTTTGTAAGTGTGTATGTATGTGTGGACTGGTGTGTATGTGTGTTGGTGTGGGTGAATGGGCATGTATGCAAGAGGATTGTGTGTATGAGCATGTGTGTATGTAGTAGGGTGTGTGTATATGCATGAGTGTGTACAAGTTTAGGTGTATATATACAGGAGGGCATGCTAGCTCAATGTGTATGTGTTGGAGCGTATGCTTATGTATGCGTATGTGCTTGTGCATGAGTGCTAGTGTATGTGGCATTGTGAACAGGAGCGCTTGTTTTAGTGACTGTTGTGTATTCGTGTATGGTGTCTTGGATGGCTACCGGTGGTCCGTATGTGTCATACGAATTGAGGACACATGCGTGAGATAGTGTAAAGAATGTATGTGAGCAAGGAAGTAAGATGCGAGGCGGTTATGTGGTTGGGTTGTGCATGAGACAAAGTCTAGCGAGCCGTTGAATTTCCTATGGTGAAGTTGAGCTCCGCAAGGAAAAGGAACGTATGTTGACTACGTGACTTTGAATAAAATCAGATATTTAATGATTGAACTTTTAAGATATTGTGAGTATTGTTTTGTGATTATAATTAAATAATTGTGATCCTTGTCTACCATTGATGTTATTGAATCCTACGTGATCAACCAAAAACAATAATCTAATTATTACAACTTAAATAAAAATTTACATGCATTGCACGAGACATTGCATAAAAAAGGCCATTATTGCTACATGGTGCATCAGAAGTAATAAGAGGATTACCGTTTTGCTAAGTGCAAACTAAATGATTAGGGGATTATTGTGCCTTGATATTTTCAAGTCCAGTCTGTTCTTGAGGGTGTTTGTTGCTCGATGTATGAGTAACACTTGAGCTTATAACATTAACATTAAGAGATAATATCTGATAAGAGATAAGACTACTCAAGTGAGTGTGAGACCCGGGCAGTGATGGTATGATCCAAGTCCCTAACCCAAGGTTAAGGGAGGCATAAACCTTAGACTTCACGCCAAGAGACCGTGTATGATGTTGCATTCATATGATTGTCCATGCATAGCATATGATTTGAAAACTTGTTTGTACTTATAAACAGTATTGAGAGATTTTACTCTTATCTCATTAGACTATTAGCTCACTCTCCTACAGATTTTGCCTTGCAAGACGCGATTATCTAAACTTCCTTAAGGGTCATTGTAGTAAGGTATGTACAATCTTCGCAAAACTTTGGGAATAGGGGTAAGATGGAGAGATTGTGAGAATATCCTATATAATTTGATAGACTCAGAGACTTGAAGATTTGTAAATATTTAATTTGATCTCAAGGGATCTTAGCTATATTTATTTTATATGGAAACTAGATGAAGCTCTCTTATGAGACTTATATATTGCTTCCATTGAATATGGAACATGTTTTATTTGAGATAAAAGAATGCTAAAGGCATTAAATTAGTTAATTATTATGATTTAATAGGTTAATTTGTATTGATTTGAGATACTTTGTGATTGCATAGTAAAGGTTGAGCAATCGTGATGAGTTGTCACGAATTGAGTACTCTACGGGGCATGATAGAAAGTTTAAGGAGATATTTTCATAAAATATATATAATTAAGATTAGAGAGTATCAATCGTACAGGCTGTGTACAGTCCCATCTTTGGTCCAATATCTCGCATGCACACGTGGAGCTACTTCGGCATGAACAATGGTGTAGAACATTTGCTTCCTTTATAATTTTGAATGATTTCACGAAACAATTATTGATCGGAGAATAAAATATAAGGTCTATGCTCTCAAACAATGCATAGATATCCAACACTCTGGTATCAAAAACCAGTTAATTGTTTGCTGTGAAATCGAATCTGATCATATAAACAAAAGAATAGAGAAATGTTTTTTTTGTGTGTGTAGGAGAGAGAGGGGTTTGCAAGTATGACTTTAAAGTCATTTGTCGAGAGGGAGAGGGATAGAGTAGTATTTACAATTCAACGTGTGCGCGCTGGAATAGTTTAGGCATTTCTGGGGGACAGCGTTACATCGAGCTAGGCCTCCAACCTCCAATTACATGAAACTCTAGGTGTCGGCTTAAAAAAGAATAGAGAATAAAAGATTGTTAGGTGCCACAAAACAAGATTAGCGGGTCCTAATTCATTTAATGACAAACCAATTAAAAATTGGTTATTGAAAACCTTTAACTCTACGAATGGCCCCATGGCTGCCCCCTTTCCTTTAGACCTCCTTTTATCTCTCACCATTTTCGATCTCTAGATGCAATAATGCAAAAAACTATATCTATAGACCCCCTATTTCTTGATAGAAGATTGGCAATGCACCACTATCCTACCATCATTTCCAAGTTTTTTTTCTTATTCCTTCTTCTGTTGTAATATTAATCCTAGTATTGTAGAATTATAGTTTACAATAGGTTTATTTTACTCGCCAGTAAGTTAGGTTTTCTTCTAGTAGAGGGTTTAGTATCCACCAATACATTATTTCTTAAAAGGAAAGGATTAGAAAGGAAAAAATTTGAGCGACAATAAGTTAAAAAAAGGAAAAAAGAAACAAGATTTTTGAATAATAAATGAAAGGAAAATCAAAAGAATGCTAATCATTACTAAAAATTATATGATGTATAATTTCAAATTATCAGTATGTCTAGGAAGTAGAAAAGATAGATAATTGAAATGGTAGTGGAGGTGATAAAATAGGAGACTCGACAATATTCTTCACTTTCCCTCCCTTTTTTCACCATTTTAAAGAATAAACTTTGGTGAGGCTCTAAGAATTATTTCCTTCGCTCCGCTTTCCTCCCTGATTTCACCCCATAACCATATAAGGGAAATTAGATCGCCACATCTTATTTCTTCTCCAGTTTTTTTCTCTAATTTTCCTCGAGCCAAATAAAAAGTAACTGATGCTTATTGACTCGTGGAAAGTGTCCCTGTATTTATGGTTGAGTTTATCAGCCTCTAGTTATTGGATTGTTAGTCCACTTGTGTAAGTTTCGAATAACTTGATTTTATTTTAATGAAATTGGAAGAAAATAATTCATTTAATGATGGAGGTAAATTAAGTTTATGGGCAACGTTATATCTTTCTATGTTGTTTGGTCATTGCCATACTCTAGCCATATATATAGGTAGTGTTTGGTTACTAGAATTAGATAGTATAAGAAGAATATGATAGCATTATATAAGAATAGTACAATATAATTATCTTATATTAGATTTTGCTCACTTAGTGTAAGACATAAACTTTTACAATGGTATAAGGATATTTTTTACATCAATATGAGAACTCTCTACATGACCTCTAAGGTGAATATAATAGCAAAAAGAATGATGATGATATAGTTTTTTTTTCTTTTTTAGAAAATATGCTTATTTTGTTTAGTGAAATAAATTTTTGTACCAAAAAATATATGATACAAATTTTTAAAGTTTTATCTAGTATTTTAAGGTCGATTTTGCACAGTGATTTAGTTCACTATACAAACCAAACAAAGTCTAAAGATTTTGTCCAATCCATTATTGTAAAATGATGGTAACCAGGTGCCACCATAAAGATTGGATGCACTTGGAACATTTGTTAAAAAGTTGTATATATATAAGAAAAATTAATACCTTTTGATAAATTTATAATGGAAATATTACATAGCAAGGCATCAACATTTAGGGGTAAGTTTAATCGTGGGATAGTACTTTATGGTGGTTAAAATAAATTATCAACATTGCACAAGTTGATTAAATAGTGGATTATGTCATAAATCCATTATAACACTGTTAACTTGATATGATATAACATAGCATTGACGTGACACTTGCATGGCTATTTTTGTGCAAATAAAAGAGGGAATAAAACCAAAAAGGTATATAAAATAACTAAAAAAAATAGAAAAAGTATCTTAAAAAAAAATAAAATGAAAGGCACTAATTTTTTTTTAAAAAAACTACAAAAGATAATCATTATATATATTAATTAAATTTTTTCAAAAAATTAAAAAAATTGCAAAAACAATAAAAAAATAAAAGTAATGGTGGCCTTCTTTGAGAGTACTAAAGAGTACAGATCTATGGATATATCTGAAAAATAGTTTTCTCACTTTTCACTAAGCCAATTGTTAGATTGATCCATTACATTAGGTGTGAAGTTCAAGTCAAGTGGCGATAGGGTGTTATGGGGGAGGGGGGATGGTGTTAAGGGTTTGCCAGGGACTAGAACGACCACACATTCACTGATGGGTTACAACCCATTTAATGGGTCATTCCATCCACCTATAGTGGCCCACGGGTGGGTTAAATGATAGGAATCATGTGCCTATAGGACCTATCACCAGGGTAAGAGCCAAAAGGTTATAAAATTTGGCGATGAGGGTCCTCTTTGAATAATCAGACCCCAAGAATATTTGTTTAGCATCTTCTTTTCTATTACATGTTTGTTGTGCATTCCAATAGGTACATTTATCAATTTTCACAAGATGGTGGATAAATTCGCTAAAGCTCAGTTTGTGGGTTATTCATGAACCTACATAAATAAAAAAAGTACCAGTCCAACAATTGCTCCATGGAAGTGAAGAAACAACCATTTTGAAGATTTATTTTGTAATTGTCTTTTCTTGCTTAAGAACCAGTCCTTTATTGGTTTTATTTGTAATTTTTTTTTACCCTAATTAGAGCAAGTATAAATGCTTGCTAAGTAGGTCTTAGAAAGGACTTTTTTGAACATTAGAAAATCGACCATTTCCTTATTGTGGAGAGTTCATCCTTACGCATCCTATACTCTTATCAATTTCAATTGAAATTGTGGTGAGTTGGCATAAGAACTATTGTGAGTTATATCAATATTTCTTAAGTTGCTTCCAATTATTTCTAGTGTGTCATATCTAGTTGTAATTGGTCATTTTATTTTTTTTCTTGGTCATGCCATTTAGGGTTCTAATTTTCAAACCTGGCTCACACCCAATTTGATTGGAATTTAGTTCTTCTTTGTGTTATCCTTTATTTATATCTTACAATTGCAAGTGATCCTCATCATAATTTGGCATTATAGTAACTTGATTCATGTAATTAGGGTTAACGTGATTATTGGTATCACGCCATTTTTGTGGGCTTAGTTGGGTTGATTCTTTAATTGGATTTGTATTCTTGCACTTGGATCTAAGGTACATTATATTTTGGTATCAGAGCAAGGTTTAAAGAAGGGTTTTTGAGAAGGTTTGCATGATTTCAATTGGGAAATTAGGGTTCTTGAATTTTCATTTCTTAATTAAGGATTATTTGAATTGGAATTGAAGTAACTTAAGTGATTGTATTGTAATTTACGTCCATTGTTGCGGAAGTGAAAGTAGAAATTTCAGACGTGAACTTTCTAATCTTCACCTTTGCCATGAGTTGCTTGTTTGAGGAGGAAAGGAAGTGCATGTCTTAAGGGATTTCGAAATTCAACTTCACTTTCATTTCCAGATTTTGTTTTCAATTGCATGGAAGATTTGGAAACAATTTGAATTTCAAAAGCAAACATTAAGTTAAAGGAGTTATTGTGTATTGTTAATCTTAATACAATTTAACTATTTTGAATTGTTTACTTACCATTTAGAGAAGCATCATTAATTGTTTCCCATTGTTGTTTGTGCTGTGAAGTGAGTGTGTGTGGTTGAAGTGTATTGCACCGTAGTTGAGGTGTGTGTGTATTTGGCGAAGTAAGTGTGTGTGGTTGAAGGGTATTGCACCATGGTGAATTGTGTGTGTGTGTGTGGCGTAGAAGTGTGTGTATTGTGGTTTGAAGAAGTGCTACACCATGATTGCGTGTGTGTGCCGTGGTGAAGTGTGTGTGTGTGGCGTATAAAAGTGTGTGTTGTGGTTCATTTTTTAATTTCAAAAGCAATCATTAAGTGTGGAAGTCATTATGTATTGATCATTTAAATACACCTTGACTAGTTAGAATCATTAGCTTGCCATTTGGAGAAGTGTCCATAATTACTTTTAATTGCATTTGTTGTTATGGTTGTGGAGTGTGCCATGGGTGTGTGAAGCTTAGGTGGAGTGCACTTTGTGTTGTGAAGTGAGTGAAGACGTGGAGTAGGGTGTTGCATCGTGAGTGTGTGTGTGTGGCATAGAGTGTATGTGGTGATTGAAGCTTGTACCATGAAGTGAGTGTTGTGTATTGAAGTGTGGAAGTGTGCATGTGTGTGAAGTATTGTTATAAGGTTGAAAAAAGGGTGTTGTGTGTATTGCAATTGATGTGAAGTATATTACACTTACCTTAAATTGTTTTTGTATTTCAACAAATCAATTCATCAACCATGTCAAACGATACTATGAATGGAGGACTTGGCAATGAGGTCAATAATCAGGAGGGAGGTGATTTGTATTTATCTATTAATGTATCACGCTGAACTTTGACTTCGTTTCCTACCATTGATGATGAACAGAGGGAAAATTTGTTCCATACCTCTTGTAGAGTACAAGGTAATCTATGTGCTATTATTATTGATGGCAGTAGTTGTACTAATGTAGTGGCTGCATCATTGGTATTAGAATTGAAACATGTAACTACCCTACATCTAAAACCCTAGAAATTGCATTGGCTGAGTGAGTAGGGTAGTCTGCATGTTACCTAGAGGGTTAGGGTACCTTTTAGTATAGGGGATAAATATCATGATGAGATTGTATGTGATATCCTTCTCATGTGTGCATCCCATATATTGTTTGGCACGCCTCGGTTGTATAATAAGAGGGTTTTGCATGATGACTATAGAAATACTTATATGTTTCAATAGGTGGGTAAAAGTATAGTGTTGAACCCAATGTCACCATTAGAGGTCCAAGAGGCTCAAAGGTAAATGAGTTAACCTTTAAAGGACCAAGAGGTTTAGAGGCAGATGAGTCAACCTTCAAAGGACCAAGAGGTTCAGAGGCAGATAAGTCAACCTTCAAAGAACCAAGAGGTTCAGAGATAGATAAGTAAACCTTCAGAGGTCCAAAGAGTTTAGAGGCAGATGAGTAAACCTTTAGAGGACCAAGAGGTTCACAAACATATAAGTAAAACTAGGAAGAAGAAGACCTTATTGGTGAGATAGTTTGAGTTAGGGAAGGCCATAGCAGATGATAAACCATTATATTTATTGCAAATGAGGTATATTCTAGAGATGGAGGGGCAAGAGCATCTACCCTCTATGGTATCTCAGGTACTGGATGACTATAGTGATATTTTTACAGATAAATTGTGAGGAGGATACAGAGTCTTTACTACATTTAATGTTACAAACCTATCACTCTATTTACCCAATGATGTTCATGAAGACCTATCAAATTTGAGGATAAATCTCCTTAAGGCTCGAAGAGATGAAAGAATCATATGCCTATAGGACCTATCACTAAGGCAAGAGCCAAAGGGTTACAAAATTTAGCGATGAGGGTCCTCTTTCAAACAATCTGACCCCAAGAATATTTGTTTATTATTTTCTTTTCTATTACATATTTGTTGTGCATTCCAGCAGGTACATTTGTCGGTTCTTACAAGACAGTGGATAAATTCACTAAAGCTCAATTTGTGGGTTATTCATGGACCTACATAAATCAAAGAAGTACCAGTCCAACAATTGCTCAATGGAAGTGAAGAACCAGCCGTTTTGAAGATTTATTTTGTAATTTTCTTTTGTTGCTTAAGAATAAGTCATTTGTTGGTTTTATTTATAATTTGGTTTTTGTTGTTTTTACCCTAATTAGAGCAAGTATAAATACTTGCTAAGTAGGTTTTAGAAAGGACTTTTTTGAAGATTAGAAAATTGGCCATTTCCTTGCTATGGAGAGTTCATCCTATACTCTTATCAATTTCAATTGAAATTGTGGCGATTTGGCTTAAGAACTATTGTGAGTTATATTAATATTTCTTAAGTTGCTTCCAATTATTTCTAGTGTGTCATATCTAGTTGTAATTGGTTGTTTTATTTGTTCTTGGTCACGCCATTTAAGGTTCCAATTTTCATATTTGGCTCACATCCAATTTGATTGGAATTTGGTTCTTCTTTGTGTTATCCTTTATACATATCTTACAATTGCAAGTGATCCTCATCATAATTTAGCATTATAGCAACTTGATTCACATAATTAGGGTTAATGTGATTATTGGTATCATGCCATTTTTGTGGGCTTGGTTGGGTTGATTCTTCAATTAGCTTTGTGTTCTTGCATTTGGATCTACGGCACATTATATTTTGGTATCAAAGCACATCATTAAATAACCTACCTCTATTAGTTTGGCTATTTTGGCAATCCCTAAAACTTAAGGTGACTTTTTCTATATTTTTTTTCTTTTCTAACTTTTCCAATTTAAAATAAATTATTAATTACATTAATTAATTTATAAATAAAATTATATTATTTAATACTACACCTTTTTCCTTTTTAATTTTTTTTTATATTTAGATTTTTTTTCAACTTTTTAAGATTTTACATATTATTTTACCTTTTTTTCCTTTGTATTTATAATAAAAATTAATCTGTAAACTCTACATTTATGCCATGTTTGCTCTACCTATCACATTACGGCTAAATCAAATTGATGTGCTTAAAAGGGGGTTTAAGCACACAAAAACCAAGATTGAAAGACAATTAGACAATGTCAATCAAACTAGCTTCCAATCACATGAACAATGGCATCAAATCTCAATGTCTATAACTAATTCCACAACACCACGTGACCAATATTGAAAATGAACTAAGTATGTTCAACTTTGATACCAAAAAGATGATGTGCCTAAAGGGGGTTTAAGCACATGCAATCAAACCAAATTACAATTCCTAAGAAGACAAGATCAATCCAGTTCCAAGGTCCTAAAGTTACGTGAACCCTAAATCACAAATATGATCCAATTGCTATATTCCAAGATAATAAAATTCACAAATGATGAATTCCTCAATTGAAATCACTAAATATACTAAAATTCCCATGAGATTACTATGCAAAAATAATAAGATCAAACCGTGATCCTCCTTCCCAACAATGACCAACTCATGTCACAAAATGAAGCAAATATTGATGGTAATAACAAGTGCTAAAACCAATCCATCTAATAACATAATAAATGATTACAAATGCAATCAAAATCTAACCAAGAACAATCCAATTCAACCATAGATATAACTCACTAGTGATGAAAAGGAAAATTGCAACAAAGAGAATTGATATTTCTCATAATTCACTTTGAAGCCACTCACCACAACCTCAATTTTAGGATTGAAATTGATAAGCACAAATTGGAATTAAGAAACCCTAACCCTCAACACGTGAAGTGTTTATTTTTTTCTAAAAATTTCAAAAGCTCCCTCAAAAACCCTACTTAAGAAAGTATTTATACTTGCTCCCTTCAAGGTTAAAATGTCTACAAAATTACAACTATGCCACTTTAGGGTGGCTGGTCCTAAAACATAAATTACAATCAAATAAAAGTATCCCAAAAAACTTACAACATAAATGGTTCCAAGAAAATAACAAACAAACAAAAATAATCCTCAATGATGTGCCTAAAATCAAGATTAAGCACATGCAATTGAAGAAATTTGTAAACCTCAATGACTAGTCTAATTTCGGTTCAAAACTACTAGAAATGGCATAATTGCTATTAGAGTGCAAGTAGATCTGAATGCTATAACTTACAAATTAATAATCCACAATGATCAAATTCTTCAAAACAACACTAAACAAACTTGAATGCCACATGAATTCAACAAAAACAACAAGAACCAATCCGAGATCCCCTTTCCCCATAGAATGATCCATAGTTCAAATGAAGCAAAATTAATGGTTAGAACTAATGTCAAAATCAATCAATTTTATAACATAATAAAATGATTACAATTGAAATCAAAATCTACCTAAGAACAATCCTAATCAACCCTAGATATAACTCACTAGTGATGAAAAGGAAACATAACAAAAAGGAATTGATATTACTCACAATTTCTCTTTGTTGTAACTCGCTACAATTTCAATTCTTGATATTGAAATTGGTAAGAGTAATTTGGATTTTAGGAAAACCATAACCACACACGTGAAGTTTTTTCTATTTCTGAAAATTTTGGCTACCTCCTCAAAACCCTACTTACGCAAGTATTTATACTTGCTCCCTAGAGTTAAAAAGTCCACAAAATTACAACTATGCCACTTTTAGGATAGCCGATCCTAAAAGACAATTATAAGAAAATGGAAGTGTCCCAAAAAGATTACAACATAAATAGTTGATAAGATCACATTATACTTATATTTTCTTTTGGACTTATATTAAATTTATTTCAATATTATAAGAAAATATAAAGAAATGATACTTAATGGTGTTTTTTGTGAAAATACAGGTTTTGAGGACCCAAAAGTAAATTACAAGTTAATTGGAGGAGTTTTTCACAAAGGCCGCCGGCCTTCATTACTCCCTAGATATCCATTGCGAGAATCTCTCCAAAATCATATCTTAATTAATTTGCTAACTCACATCCTCATCAGATCCACCTCATCCCCCTCCTCTTTGGATCTATAAATAGACCCCTTGTGTGAACCTTGGGAGCATCCCTTTTTGTTTTTGAGAATCCATCCTTTCTTTTGTTTAGAATCCTTTTTCTTCTTCTTTGTTTTAGCATCATTAGAATTTCCTTAGGTACTTTAGATTTTTCCAAAGTTTAGTTTGAAGAAAGAATGTCGTTTTGTTGAAGTTTACTTTCAATTGAAGAATTCAAGGAGTCATTTTGGAAGATTGAAGCTCTTGAAGATTATAGTAATTGTTCCATTTACTTTATTTTATTTTATGCCATTTATTAGTTTAATCTTGTTGTTTAATATGAATTCCATTGCACCTATTTATTTCAATTGTTTTTATGCAATTCATACTATAATGTTCTAAATCATCCTTGTGGGAAATTGGATGAAACCCTAGAATGTTAAAAGGATAATTGTAGCCATGTTATATGATTAGGAATTATTAGGATTATTCATGATTGCAATTCCTTTGATTTCAATTATAATTGGTCTTTCATTATAATTGTTAGAAATCCTTTTGATACGGGAGTTGATGAGGATTTGTTAGGAATTCTTAATTAGATTGATTGTCAATACGGGAGTTGCGATAATTGGTTTAATTAGAGTCTATGGAGGGTGCAATGCAATCTTTCTTGTTAATTAATCACTAAGGGATTAGGGTTAATTGATTTAGGGCATTAGTTATTTGTAGCATCGGGAGGTGTATGAACATAATTTTGATTCCTTGGTTAATTGGAGACGCGGAAGCCGACTAATTAATTTAAGGTCAACATCCCTAAAAAGGATTTTCTAAACTCACTTGAATAAACTTATAACCACAAGTTGATATAACATGGTAGAAATTTGATTAACAAATCTAGGGTGAATTCTAATTTCCCTTGTTCATAATTGATAGATTCTTCATAAAATTTTCCTTGTTGCTTTAAGTTAAATTTTTAGATTAGACATTTCAAAACCTCTTTTTAATCACCTAGATATTGGTAAGAATTGCCATAGATCAAGTACTCTATTGGTTCCTCGAGGGATCGACAACCTTACTTTTCACCACTTTATTACTTGATACGACCAGTGCACTTGCTGCAATTTACGCTCCCATTTTATATATACGTTCTGAGCGTATCAAGTTTTTGGTGCCGTTGCCGGGGAACTAATAAATATTAGATTTCATAATTCTGTTGGTAATTTAGGCACAATTATTTTGTTATTTAATTTTTCTTATCTTTGTGTGATTGTTTTCCATTCTCTTTAAGGTTCTTTTTATGTGCAGGAGTAGAAGTGCTGAACTTCTACCAATTAATCTTGAGATAGAACGCACCTTGCGACAACTTAGAAGAGAGCATAGAAGAAAGGAAGAAGAGAACATGGCAGATGAGAACAGCAATCAGATTCAAGGTGTTGGTAGAGCACTTCGGGAATACACGATACCTGTTGTTTCAGGTCCTGCAATTAGAAGACCAACAATTCAGGCTAATAATTTCGAGTTAAAACCAGCACTCGTTCAAATGGTTCAATCAAATCAATTTGGAGGATATCCAAATGAGAGTCCTAATGAGCATATTGCAGTGTTTCTTCAATATTGTAATACAGTGAAAATGAATAATGTATCTGATGATGTAATTAGGCTACAACTTTTTCCGTTTTCACTTAGAGAAAAAGCTAGGGCTTGGTACAATTCATTGCCACAAGACTCTGTAACCACTTGGGTAGATCTCTCATCTAAATTTTTAAGGAGATTTTTTCCACCAGCTAGAACTGCTAGGTTAAGAAATGACATCACAAACTTCAGTAAGTTTAGTGGTGAATCACTTTATGAAGCATGGGAAAGATTCAAGGAGGCAATTAGAAAATGCCCCCATCATGGATTACCAGATAATCTCCTTATTGAGATATTCTATCTCAGTTTAGATGATACATTGAGATCTCTGGTAGATGCTGCTTCTGGTGGTGCACTAATGAGTAAGACATATGATGAGGCTAGTGCTTTGATAGATGAAATGGCCTCTAGTGCACATAATTGGCAACATGAAAGAGGTAAGTCTAGAGTGGCATCTGTCAATGACATGGACACCTTAACAGCTCAGATTTCTGCTCTTACCGCCCAGGTAAGTAAACTCACCTCTACACCTTCTTTCAATGTTAATCAAATTTCTTGTTGTGAGTTATGCTCAGGACCACACTCAACTCTTGAGTGCCCATCTGGAAACTTTTCCTCCTCATCCCATGGAGAGCAAGTAAATTCTGTCAACAATTTCCAAAGAGGTAATCAAGGACCTTATTCAAACACCTACAATCCAGGGTGGCGTAATCATCCAAATTTCTCATGGAGAAATGATAACAATGTACTTAAACCCCCTGGATTTCAAAAGCAAGGTCCTAATCATAATACTCCCCATCAACAATATCCTAATCATAATACCTCTTCTCAGCAAGGTCAGTCTAAAATGGAAGAACTCATGATAAGTTATATGCAAAAGACTGACACAATGTTGCAAAATCAACAAGCCACCATTAGGAATCTTGAAAATCAGCTTAGTCAAATGTCTCAACAGTTGAGTAATAGACCATATGGGTCTTTACCTAGCAATACTGAGCAAAATCCTAAGGGTGTAAATGCTATTATGTTAAGAAGTGGTAAGGAATTGGTTGATAAGAAACTTGAGGAAGAGGAGGTTAACCTGGAAAAAGATAAAGGGAAACAAAAGGAAGAGGAATCAAAGAAAAATTCACCAAAAGTGAAAGCATATGTTCCTCCTATTCCTTTCCCAGGAAGGCTGAAGCAACAACAATTGGATTCACAATTTGCTAAATTTTTAGAAGTCTTTAAAAAATTGCAAATTAACATTCCTTTTGCAGAAGCACTTCAGCAGATGCCATCATATGCTAGGTTCATGAAGGATTTACTCACAAAGAAGAGGAAGATTGAAGGGAATGAACCGGTGATGCTTACAGGGGAATGTTCAATGATTTTACAGAATGATGTACCTAGTTTGCCAAGAAAACAATGAGATCAGGGGAGTTTTACTGTTCCTTGCACCATAGGCAATTTTCATTTTGATAAAGTTCTTATTGACTCTGGTGCAAGTATAAATTTAATGCCTCTATCTATTTTTAGGAAATTGGGACTTGGAGAATGCAAGGGAACTCATGTTACCTTGCAACTTGCTGATAGGAGCATCAAATACCCAAGAGGGATTGTAGAAAATGTCCTAGTGAAAGTAGATAAATTCATCTTTCCAGTTGACTTTATAGTCTTGGAGATGGAGGAGGATAAAGAGGTACCCATGATCCTTGGCAGACCATTCCTTGCAACAGGTAAAGCCTTAATTGATGTGGAACAAGGTAAGCTTACTTTAAGAGTTATGGATGAACAAGTCACGTTTAATGTGTATGAGGCTACAAAGAAATTTGATGACTGTAAATCCTGTTACACTATTGATAGTGTTGATGAGCTTTCCTTTGAGTTCATGGAAGAGAATGCAGGTGTGGACACAATGGAGTCAGTTTTTAGGGATTTAGATGATTGGAGTGATAATGAGGATGAACCCCAAGAAGAACGTGTTGAACAAGTTTGTGAATTCAAGACTCGACACTATGAGGAGCTGGGGACCACTAAGAAGAAACCGATGCCATCATTAACACAATCCCCGGTGCTTGAACTTAAACCTTTGCCTGGTCATTTAAAGTATGCTTATCTTGGAACAAATGATACTTTGCCAATTATCATTTCTTCTTCTTTGACAGGTGATCAAGAGCAACAACTTTTGGATATTCTTAAAGAACATAAGGAAGCTATCGGGTGGACCATTACGGATATTAAGGGAATTAGCCCTTTAATTTGTACTCATAGGATATTTCTTGAAGCTGAGTGTAAACCTACAATACAACCACAAAGAAGACTTAACCCAACTCTTAAGGAAGTTGTAAAAAAGGAAGTGCTTAAATTGTTAGATGCAGGCATTATTTTTCCAATTTCTGATAGTAAATGGGTTAGTCCTGTCCAAGTTGTACCAAAGAAAGGTGGCATGACTGTGGTAAAGAATGATGCCAACGAATTAATCCCAACCCGTACTGTGACAGGGTGGCGAGTTTGCATAGATTATAGAAAATTGAATGATGCCACCCGTAAAGACCACTTTCCCTTACCTTTCATTGATCAGATGTTAGAAAAACTCGCAGGGCATGATTATTACTGTTTCCTTGATGGTTATTCTGGGTATAATCAAATTCATATAGCGTCCGAGGATCAGGAGAAAACCACATTTACTTGTCCCTATGGTACTTTTGCATTTAGGAGAATGCCCTTTGGTCTCTGTAATGCACCTGCTACTTTTCAGAGGTGTATGATGTCTATATTTTCTGACATGTTAGAGAATTTTATTGAAATATTTATGGATGACTTCTCTGTTTTTGGGAAGTCATTTGAATCATGTCTGAAAAATTTAGGTTGTGTGCTCAAAAGATGTAAGGAAACTAACCTACTTCTGAATTGGGAGAAATGCCATTTTATGGTACGAGAGGGAATAGTATTAGGTCACAAGGTGTCAGAAAAAGGGATTGAAGTTGACAAGGCAAAAGTGGAAGTAATAGAGAAGTTGCCACCACCCACTTCAGTAAAAGGAGTCAGGAGCTTCTTGGGACATGCTGGCTTCTACAGGAGATTTATCAGGGACTTCTCTAAAATCTCTAGACCTCTGTGTAATTTACTTGAAAAAGATTCTACTTTTGTGTTTAATGAAAATTGTTTGCAGGCATTCAATATATTGAAGGAGAAGCTCAGCTCTGCACCAGTGATTGTTGCACCAAATTGGGAGATTCCATTTGAACTGATGTGTGATGCTAGTGACTATGTCGTGGGGGCAGTACTAGGGCAAAGAAGAGGTAAGATCTTTCATGCTATATACTGTGCAAGTAGAACCTTGAACGAGGCCCAGAAAAACTATGCCACAACAGAAAAAGAGCTATTAGCAGTGATATTTGCATGTGACAAGTTTAGGTCTTACTTGATAGGTTCTAAAGTAATAGTATACACAAATCATGCTGCTCTTAAGTATTTATTTGCTAAAGCTGATGCTAAACCCAGGTTAATTCGTTGGATTCTATTGCTGCAAGAATTTGACTTAGAAATTAAGGATAAAAAGGGAAGTGAAAATGTGGTTGCTGATCATTTATAACGTTTGGAATATGATTGTTTAGAACCACCCATCAATGAAAAATTCCCTGATGAGCATTTGCATGCAATAGACATCCATGAATTACCTTGGTATGCCGACATAGTTAATTACTTGGTTAGAAAAATCATACCATATGGTTTGTCATTCCAACAGAAAAAGAAATTTTTGCATGACGTAAAGAATTACTTTTGGGATGAGCCGTATTTGTTTAAATCCTGTGCTGACCAAGTAATTAGACGATGTGTGCCTAAAATTGAACAGCTTAGCATAATACAGCACTGTCACTCCAAAGAAACAGGAGGTCACTTTGGGGTAGAAAGAACAGCAGCAAAAATTTTATTTTGCGGATTTTATTGGCCCAGTTTGTTTCATGATTGCAGGAACTTCATTATGACTTGTGCTCAATGCCAAAGGACTGGCAATATTTCAAGAAGACATGAATTACCACAAAATAATATACTTGTAATTGAACTTTTTGACGTTTGGGGAATCGACTTTATGGGTCCTTTTCCCTCATCTTTTTCAAACAAATATATTCTTTTAGCTGTTGATTATGTTTCGAAATGGGTAGAGGCAGTTGCTCTACAAACTAATGACAGTAGGGTTGTCATTAAATTTTTGAAAAAGAATATATTTTCAAGATTTGGAGTACCTAGAGCTATAATAAGTGATGGGGGAAAACATTTTTGTAACAGGCAATTTGAGAAATTATTATTAAAATATGGAGTTACTCACAAAATTGCCACCCCTTATCATCCACAAACATGTGGACAGGTTGAGGTATCCAACAGGGAAATTAAGCGAATCTTAGAGAAAACTGTCAATGCATCCCGAAAGGATTGGTCTTTAAAACTTGATGATGCATTGTGGGCTTATAGAACAGCTTTTAAAACACCTATTGGAATGTCCCCCTACAAGATTGTTTATGGTAAATCATGTCACCTACCCGTGGAGCTTGAGCACAAGGCATACTAGGCCATAAAATATCTTAACTTTGAGTTGCAAGCTGCAGGTGAAAAGAGGTTGCTCCAATTGAATCAAATGGCTGAGATGAGAGAGGAAGCATATGAAAATGCGAGAATTTACAAGGAGAGAGCAAAGCGATGGCATGATAAGAACATCTTACAGTGGGAGTTCTTACCTGGTCAAAGAGTCTTATTGTACAACTCTCGATTGAAGCTATTCCCAGGTAAGTTGAAATCACGATGGTCTGGACCATTTGAAATTGTTAATGTGTTTCCTTATGGTGCAGTTGAGTTGAAGGCAAAAGACAACCGTACTTTCAAAGTAAATGGTTATCTTCTCAAACATTACTATGAAGGGGAACATGTTGATAGAAACGCCACAACTGTGGATTTAGGAGATTCAAGAACTTGAACTGGAAAAGTCGGGCTAGCGACTATAAACTAAGCGCTTCATGGGAGGCAGCCCATGCTCAAAAAGTATATACACTAGTGTTGTTTGAAAAAAAAAAAAAAAAAACTAATTCAAGGCTGGATAAGAGCCGCCGGTGCAATCAAGACACTCCAAGGATGATAGACATTTTAGGAGGAATTTTCTTCCTAATGAACAATTTTACACCAGGGAAGTACCAGTATTTCAATTTCTGCATTGACATTCGTTCCCTTAATTTTGTGATATATTAGGAACAATGAGGACATTGAGAACAATGGGGAAGGGATTATAAATGTAGAATTATAATGATTGCACACATCATGAGCTTACAAATCCCATGCTTTATTTATGTCCTTAAGTGTTTACCATCAATGGAATCTTGAAATTGACTTAGATTGGTGCCCCACTCGCCAACTGTTGTGATTAGTTTACATAGTTAAAATTTAATAGTAAAATCTCTAGAGAATGGGTTTACCCTATGTTTAGCCTTTGAACTTGAGATTGAGTCCTTAAGTTGAAAAAACAAGCAAGTTTACTTCAAGGAAAAATTGGTTGGGATAAATCTCTCTTGAAATTTCTTTGAGAATACCTTAACACCTAGTGAAAGAGGTAAAGGAAATATTTTACTTAGTGATCCCTTAAAAAAAAAAAAAAAGAGCCTTTACTCCAATAACTCAGGAAAGTGAGTTAAGAGTATCCAATCTTAAATGTTAGTGTGAGGAAGAGTTCGTAGGGGTCCCTTTAAAACCTGGTCACTTAGGCGATGAGCCCAGGATGTGCCGACTCAATGAACTCACAATAACGAGAAGGGCGGAAAGGCAAAAATATTAGTACCTTAATGCAAGTCAGGTTGACATGGGCGAGCTTTGGTCCCTCAAAAGAGTGAAGTCTCACTCCGCTGCCAATCAAGGCAAAAAAAAAAAAAAAAAAGGGGAGAAATTCTAGGAAAAAATGGATACCATATGCTTTCACTCCTATTATCTTGTTTAGAGAAGTAAAATTGAGGGAGATGATACTTGCTAATAACCAATGAAGTTTAAATGAATGTTTTTCCTTATGGACTAAGTATTGTTTTCTATTGTTAAACACTGGGATTAAAAATCTGTTGTATTTAGATTAACTACTAAATTTCAACTAGATATACTAGTTACAAATTTTAGTATGGTCAGAACAATGGGCACCAAAAGTTCAATGATGGATTTCACTTGTTTAAATCAATTATTTTGCTTGAGGACAAGCAAAAGTTCAAGTGTGGGGATATTGATAAGATCACATTATACTTATATTTTCTTTTGGACTTATATTAAATTTATTTCAATATTATAAGAAAATATAAAGAAATGATACTTAATGGTGTTTTTTGTGAAAATACAGGTTTTGAGGACCCAAAAGTAAATTACAAGTTAATTGGAGGAGTTTTTCACAAAGGCCACCGGCCTTCATTACTCCCTGGATATCCATTGCGAGAATCTCTCCAAAATCATATCTTAATTAATTTGCTGACTCACATCCTCATCAGATCCACCTCATCCCCCTCCTCTTTGGATCTATAAATAGACCCCTTGTGTGAACCTTGGGAGCATCCCTTTTTGTTTTTGAGAATCCATCCTTTCTTTTGTTTAGAATCCTTTTTCTTCTTCTTTGTTTTAGCATCATTAGAATTTCCTTAGGTACTTTAGATTTTTCCAAAGTTTAGTTTGAAGAAAGAATGTCGTTTTGTTGAAGTTTACTTTCAATTGAAGAATTCAAGGAGTCATTTTGGAAGATTGAAGCTCTTGAAGATTATAGCAATTGTTCCATTTACTTTATTTTCTTTTATGCCATTTATTAGTTTAATCTTGTTGTTTAATATGAATTCCATTGCACCTATTTATTTCAATTGTTTTTATGCAATTCATACTATAATGTTCTAAATCATCCTTGTGGGAAATTGGATGAAACCCTAGAATGTTAAAAGGATAATTGTAGCCATGTTATATGATTAGGAATTATTAGGATTATTCATGATTGCAATTCCTTTGATTTCAATTATAATTGGTCTTTCATTATAATTGTTAGAAATCCTTTTGATACGGGAGTTGATGAGGATTTGTTAGGAATTCTTAATTAGATTGATTGTCAATACGGGAGTTGCGATAATTGGTTTAATTAGAGTCTATGGAGGGCGCAATGCAATGTTTCTTGTTAATTAATCACTAAGGGATTAGGGTTAATTGATTTAGGGCATTAGTTTTTTGTAGCATCGGGAGGTGTATGAACATAATTTTGATTCCTTGGTTAATTGGAGACGCGGAAGCCGACTAATTAATTTAAGGTCAACATCCCTAAAAAGGATTTTCTAAACTCACTTGAATAAACTTATAACCACAAGTTGATATAACATGGTAGAAATTTGATTAACAAATCTAGGGTGAATTCTAATTTCCCTTGTTCATAATTGATAGATTCTTCATAAAATTTTCCTTGTTGCTTTAAGTTAAATTTTTAGATTAGACATTTCAAAACCTCTTTTTAATCACCTAGATATTGGTAAGAATTGCCATAGATCAAGTACTCTATTGGTTCCTCAAGGGATCGACAACCTTACTTTTCACCACTTTATTACTTGATACGACCAGTGCACTTGCTGCAATTTACGCTCCCATTTTATATATACGTTCTGAGCGTATCAATAGTCCAAGTAAATAACAAATATATAAATAAATTAGTCTTCAAGATGCTGGTCTTCATGGTACTTTCGAAATGAGATTTGATGAGGTTCTCGACTCACTTAAAAATGTAGATGATTTGGCACCTTGTAGGACTAAAAAATGAACCTATTGGAATGCATAACAAGTATATGATAAAAATGAATAAATTAAGTTAGCTTCCTTAGGATTAGGTTTCTCATGAAGGATTCTCAACACCAAGTTGTATAGACCCTTAACTTCGGCCCTGGTGATAGGTCTAGTGGGAATCTGATTCCTATCATCTCCTCGGGCCTCTGGAAGATTTGCCCTCAAATTTAATAGGTCTTCACGCATATCGTCTAGCAAATATGGTGATAGATCTGCAATATTAAAGGTTGCTGATACACCATACTCTCCTAGTAACTCTATCCGGTAGGCATTGTTGTTAATGCACTTGAGAACTCTAAACGATCCGTTTGATCTAGGAGACAGCTTCTGTGACTTCTTACGTAGAAACATGTCCCTACTAAGTTTAATCTAGACTAAGTCACCGAGATTATAAATGAGATTTTTCCTGTGTTTGTTTCCTAAATTGTTTGTTATTCCTAAGTCTTCTGAAGGCGTTCAGTTGTTTTATCATGAATTTGCTGACTCTGCCTGGCTCGCTCAACTCCACTAAGACTCTCTTCCTTTGTTGCTGGTCTTGCTATAAAATCCAATGGAATAGAAGGATTATAGCCATACATAACTTCAAAGGTAGACTTACTAGTTGAACTATGATGATGTGCCTAAAACCAATATTAAGCACATATAAAAGACTTAAGAAAAACAATCTCAAGTCAAGGCAAAACTGGATCCACAAAAGGGCAATTTCACGTGAACACCTTGTAGATTTTAATGAAAATTGTTGTTCAAATGATTCAATTGTAATCTCTAATGATAATATTAACCAAATAACCACAAGAGAAGATGAAGTTCACGTAAAATCAGATCAAAAGGAAGCAATAAACTAATGAATTCCACTTTCCCTTTCAATCACTAGTTCACGCCAATAATAACAATGAAGTATATAATCCAAGTGTTCAATGAAACAATCAATCTTACAAGATTTTTGTTCACAAAAATAGAACCACAAATAGATCCATGAAAGATCCAAATCTAGCCTAGATATGACTCACTAGAGAAGAAATGAACATACAACAAAATTGATTTGATATGACTCACAATTCGCCTTCGTCGCACTCGCCACAATTCTAATTCTTGGGTTGAAATTGATAAGAGAATTTTGGAATTAGGAAACCCTAAGCCCTCTCACGTTAAAGTGAAGTGTTTGATCTGCAAAATAAAGCCTCCTCAAACCCTCTCTTAAGCAAGTATTTATACTTGCTACTCCTAAGGTTAAAAAGTGCTCAAAATTACAAGTTTGCCACTTTTAAGGTGGCTATCCCTAAATGAAAATTACAAGGAAATAAAAGTGTCCCAAAATCAAAATACAACCAAAATAGTTCATAAAAGAAGAAATATATAAAATAAATGGTCTTCATGATGCCGGTCTTCTATAGGATCCATCGGCTCAACTCATCGCCGGTTCAGGTCGGTCCATGGATAACCCACAAGCTGAGTCTAAGGGAGTTTGTCTATTGCCCTATAGAATATGATAAGTGTGCTGTTGGAAAACACAATACAAGAATAATAGAAAAGAGGTTAATATATAAATAATTCCGGGGTCGATCTGCTCAAAATGGGCCCTCAACGCTAAGATTTGAAATCCTTTAGTTCTTGCCCTAATGATAGGTCTTGTTGGATTTTTATTCCAATCATTTCCTCGAGCCTCAAAAAGATTTGTCCTCAAATTTGGTAGATCAAATGCAATAGAGACTTTGTTTTCTCCTAGCAATCCATCTGAAGAAGTATCTCTGCAGAATCCTAATATTTGAAACACTACAGGTGGTGATTGTTTTCTCTCCTCCATTTCCAGGATGTATCTCTTCTGCAACATAAATAATGACCCATTATCCACTGAGGTGTTCCCAATCTCAACCCATTTCACTGATATTGTTTCCTCCTTTTCTAACTCTTCTGTATGTCGCTGATCTTCATGGTCTTCTAATGGTTGGCCCAACTGCTCATTGTCCTCTAAGACCTCTGATGGTGAACACAACTGTCTCTGTACATTTTGGCCCTCTAATGATAGACTCATCTGACTCTGTTCCTCAAGATACTCCAATGGTTTACTCAACTGCTCATGAACCACTAGTATCTCTGAAGGAGAACATAACTGACCCTGAACAGTTTGGTTCCCTGGTAGTTTGCTCCTAGTATCCTGGAATGAATAGGATTGTCTCTATCTTTCCACTTTCAAGGCTAATTGTATAACCTCATCAAGTGTACTATATCTCTGAAGCTCAACTACACAAGTTATCTCATACTTTAACCTAGATACAAAACATGCTAGGGTTTGTTCAGGAGGTTCAACTGATCCAGATCTGATCACTAGTGTCTCAAACCCTGTGCGTAGTCATTCACTGTTTTACCCCCCTATCTCAGTGTTTGGAGACGCATAAATAGCTCATGCCTATAGTGTTTCGGTACAAACCTATTCGTCAAAACTCGTTTCATGTCTCTCCAAGTGTGTATTTCAGTCTCTCCATCTCTTCGCCTACTGATCACCATATTTTCCCACCATAAAGCGGCATGCCTTGTGAATTCTATAGCTGCAAGGTGTACCCTGGAGTCTTCATCAATCTCATAACACTTGAAAAGACCCTCAACTTGGTCTTCCTAGTCTAGGTAATCATTTGTGGAACCCCTACCATCAAATGAAGGCATTTGTAGCTTCGCACACTCTGGTCCTTGAGGTGGTCTAAATTCCCTATCCGGGTATGGATTAAGCCCAAAATTATCATCTCTATTTTCCCTAAGAGCATGATAATCTCCCTCTACTCTAGGTGATGCCTGAAGGTTTACTACAGGTGGTGGTGGTAATGTCATCCTATCAATTCTTATTGCCAATGTAGCAATAATTGTGGTAAGGTCCTGAAGTTGCAAATCTAGAGTTCTTCCACTTGTATTTCGATGACCTAGTCTGCCACCCAATTGGTTATTGGCCTCATTGCCAATGTACCCATTCACACTATCATATGAAATGTTTATGGATGCGATTTATCTGAAGTACAAATGTAATCTCAAAAAAAAAAAAAAATTGTAGCACACTCCCTTCACTTCACCACGTCACAATAACAAGTTTGGATAACCACACACACTTGTACACCCACGGTGCAACAAGTCACCAATGCAATAAATACTTTTTATCACTTCAAGTATATTAGACTAAGTGAAGCACAAATAAATACTTCTAAGTAGTTAAGAAATTAAATTCAACTCACAAGTGTTAAAGTAATAAGTTCAATTACTTTCACACTTTAATGTTTGTTTTTGAATTCAAATTCTACTACTTCAACTTTCCTTTCTTGCCACGGTTTCACACCTACAATTGATCTTGATGTGTAGCACCTTTAATCCACACAACTCCATAAATTTACACCACTACACACACCTCAATCACGGTGCACTCACTTCACCAATAACTCCCACGGCAACAACAACAAATTGCACTCTACCTCCATGACAACAATAAGAAATGGAAACAACAACAAATATACTCTAATTCTACGACAATAATAACAAAATATACTTCACTCCCCACAAGTTCTAACCGCAACTCACAACAAAATAGGCAGCAATTTCAATTTGAAATTCAAACCACTTCACTTATTGAAAGCCTTCCTCAATTAGTAACAATGAATTCAAATTCAAATAGCAATCATTAACTCCCACAACTTAATTGCATATGTTTTGAATTGAAATAATTCCTTACTAATCAAAACTTAATGTAATCTACAAATTGTACTCCTCCAATTCAGAATTACACAATGGAAATCAAAACAACAAGCTACACAACCTCCTTCACACTAAAACTAGTCACGGTAAGAATAAGGTAATTTTTTCAAGCTCAAACAATTGTTAAATTAACAACACTTCTATTCTTCCTTCCTTCCACGAAAATTATTAATCACAAGATGATACAACAACCTTCCCAATCCAACTCCAACAATCAACAAATTAAATTCCAATCCAAGGTAATTTCGCAATCTCAAAACAACAACAACAACACGATTTGTGGTTTTTCACTTGTTCAAACCTAATTGATGATCACTTCCACGAAATTAAATACAACCAATTCCCTTCTCTCAACATGAGCTCTAATACCGACAAGATGATGTGCCTAAAACCAATATTAAGCACATACAAAAGACTTAAGAAAAACAATCTCAAGTCAAGGCAAAACCGGATCCACAAAAGGGTAATTTCATGTGAACACCTTATAGATTTTAATGGAAATTGTTGTTCAAATGATTCAATTGTAATCTCTAATGATAATATTAACCAAATAACCACAAGAGAAGATGAAGTTCACGTAAAATCAGATCAAAAGGAAGCAATAAACTAATGAATTCCACTTTCCCTTTCAATCACTAGTTCACGCCAACAATAACAATGATGTATGTAATCCAAGTGTTCAATGAAACAATCAATCTTACAAGATTGTTGTTCATAAAAATAGAACCACAAATAGATCCAAGAAAGATCCAAATCTAGCCTAGATATGACTCACTAGAGAAGAAATGAACATACAACAAAATTGATTTGATATGACTCACAATTCGCCTTCGTCGCACACGCCACAATTCTAATTCTTGGGTTGAAATTGATAAGAGAATTTTGGAATTAGGAAACCCTAAGCCCTCTCACGTTAAAGTGAAGTGTTTGATCTGCAAAATAAAGCCTCCTCAAACCCTCTCTTAAGCAAGTATTTATACTTGCTACTCCTAAGGTTAAAAAGTGCTCAAAATTACAAGTTTGCCACTTTTAAGGTGGCTATCCCTAAATGAAAATTACAAGGAAATAAAAGTGTCCCAAAACTAAAATACAACCAAAATAGTTCATAAAAGATGAAATATATAAAATAAATGGTCTTCATGATGCCGGTCTTCTATAGGATCCATCGGCTCAGCTCATCGCCGGTTTAGGTCGGTCCATGGATAACCCACAAGCTGAGTCTGAGGGAGTTTGTCCATTGCCCTATAGAATATGATAAGTGTGCCTGTTGGAAAACACAATACAAGAATAATAGAACAGAGGTTAATATATAAATAATTACGGGGTCGATCTGCTCAAAATAGGCCCTCAATGCCAAGATTTGAAATCCTTTAGTTCTTGCCCTAATGATAGGTCTTGTTGGATTTTTATTCCTATCATATGAGTAGACCTATTGTAAGCGAACTCAATAATAGGAAGACACAAGTCCCAATCAGTACGTTCTTGCCAATCGTTGCTTTGAGTAAGTTCCTTAATGTGCGGTTGACAACTTCTATCTGGCTGTTTGTTTGTGGCTGGCAAGAGGTACTGTACATAAGCTTAGTACCTAGTCTTCTCCACAGTGTCTTCCAAAAGAAACTAAGAAACTTAGTGTCTCTACCTAACACTATGCTGTGTGAAACTCCATGTAATTTGATAATTTCCTGCACAAAAATGTTAGCAATAAAAGGGCATCATCTGTTTTGTGACAGGGCACAAAATGAAACATTTTGCTAAACCTATCAACAACCACCATGATAGAATCCTTTCCTCTTTGTGTTCTTGGCAACCCCAATACAAAATCCAGACTAATATTAGTCCAGGGTTTGTTAGGTATAGGCAAAGGCATGTACTCACCCTGTATGCCTTTCGTCCCATTAGATCTCTTGCAAATGTGATGAGAGCCACGATGGGAGCCAAGCCAGAAGATGGAATGTGGATCCTCTTGAAGTGCCACCTGGACCGATCACAAGAACTCGAGCAAAACGATTCAATGAAGCACTTAATGGGTTGATAAAGGATGTCCACGAAGCCGGAAAGGATTGGAGCAATCATGAAGTTGGAAAGGATTGGAACAACCATGGGAATGCCCTTGCTCTTGTACAAGTCATAACGGATACGGGTTAAAGAGGGCTTGTCTCTATAAGGCACGGCCGTGTAGGAGTCTGGAGGTTATACAGAATCATACACGGTCGTATACACGATTCAAAGGCACGGTCGTGTATGGTGTTAAGAATTTCCACAGAAAGATACACGACTAGAAGTACATGGTCGTGTATATGCTTACGCCGGCTCCAAGGCCGCCGGCCTTCATTTCAACGCCGCCGACCTTCACTCATACGCCGCCGGCCTTTATGTCCCTGTTTTGTTATTTTTACGCAACTTAATGATGTTATGTCATTTTGGGCCTTTATTGTTACGAATTGTAAACCCTACTATAAAACTCCTAGGGTTTAGAACAGCTAGAGCATAGAAGATAAAACATACAAGTTTGAAAACACTTTTGAGAGAATTCCTCTCTTGGTTCTTTAAAGAACTACTTTAGAACTTATCGGATTTTCTTCCGTGGCATTCATCCCGACTTATCAATCGGTCTTTCATCCTGATTGTAGCGTCTACATAATATACCAAGGTTCTTGTCTCACTTATAGGCAACGGGTCGCGGTTTCCACCCGATTGTTTAGCATCTTGGGTAGCAATTCCGAACGTATTGGTATTGGTATTCGTCACACGTTGGCGTGGTTCATATCAGTTTGGTATCAGAGCTTAGGTTTGTTAAACCATCAGTTTGGTTTGAGGAAGGTAACATCAAAACCCTAACTTCAATCATTCATATCAATTGTTCATATTCAATTTCATAGTGTTAATTGTCTATTGAAAGTGTAGTACCTACTATTCAATTTTGTTATAAAAAAAAAAAAGGAAAAATCACGACAAAAAAAAAAATGGAACATGATCAAGAGCAACAAACAAAGGCAACAAAAAAAAATCTGAAAGAAAAAGAGGAAAATTTCGAGCCCTAGAGTTGTATTCTCTAGTTAAATTATACGGAAGGGAATTGGTGTAGTTTGGGTTAGTTCCAAGAGAATTGAGAAGAGGAATTTGTGAGTTGATATCATCATTTCTTGTGAGAATACACGAGTGACTGTTTGATATCATCCTTTGAGCGAAACACGTAAGGGAGTGTATCATGAGGCTTAATTATATATATTTGTGTTAGTACTAATCTTTTTCTGCAGGAACGGTGTCGAGGCAACATTCTCCTGAAGGTGAGAGGGGAAGGGTTGATGCTAGGTTAGTGATTGAGGTGTTGAGGGGTGAGATGAAGAGGATGTTTTAGGAGGGAATGGAACAAATTCATGAGACGGTAGAGCAAAGACTAGAGTAATCTAAAAACATCTTCCAAGGGCGTAAGAGGGAGAGTTGTTCTAGGAGAGTACAAAGGGGTGGAGATGAAATGTCAGATGATGAATTTGATGAACCTTCTGTCGGGAGTTATAGAGGTTATAGTGGTAGGAATAAAGGAACGAGGGATTGGGAAGATAGAGGAGATAGGAATAGACAGGATAATCAACTGAGTAGTATAAAGATGAAGATTCCTCCTTTCCAAGGGAAGAATGATCCCGAGGCGTACTTAGAGTGGGAGAAGAAGGTAGAGATGGTGTTTGATTGTCACAACTATAGTGGGAGAAAGAAAGTGAAACTTGCTGCCATTGAATTTTCGGATTATGCCATAGTGTAGTGGGATCAACTAATGTTGAATTGAAGAAGGAATGGCAAACCACCTATTAAGTCATGGGAAGAGATGAAGAAGGTGATGAAGAAGCGGTTTGTACCTGCGTATTACTATCGTGAATTACACAACAAATTACAAACTCTTAGGCAGGGAAGCCGAAGTGTGGATGAGTATTTCAAGGAGATGGAAGTTACTATGATTAGGGCGAATGTAGAGGAGGATAGAGAGGCTACCATGGCTAGGTTTCTTGCTGGATTGAATAGAGAAATTCAAAATGTCGTAGAATTGCAGCATTATGTAGAATTGGAAGATATGGTTCATATGGCTATAAAGTTTGAGAACCAACACAAGAGGAAAGGTAATAGTACTGCACGGTTTCAACAGGGTGCTAGTTCATTCGCTTGGAAGACTAACCAATGGAAGAAGGAAGAAAAGCCTTTACCTACTAAACCAAAAGGAGAGCAGAGGCAAGCGGGTTCTACTCCTGGTAACCAAGGTAAACCTGATTCTTCTACTCCTAGAAATCATGACATTAGATGTTTCAAATGCCAAGGTAGAGGCCATATTGCTAGTCAATGTCCCAATTGGCGTATTATGATTCTACGTGATGATGGTGAGTATGAGACTAAGGGGGATAGTGAAGAGGATGATATGCCTCCATTAGAGGACGCTAGTGATGATGAGGAGCCTGCAGTAGGGAAGTTAGTGGCAGTAGTGAAGCGAGCTTTGAATGTGCAGGTGAAGGAAGAAGAGGAGGTGCAAAGAGAGAATATCTTTCATACTAGATGTTATCTAGGTGATCATATTTGCAGTTTGATCATTGATGGAGGAAGTTGTACCAATGTGGTGAGTAATTTTATTGTTGAGAGGCTGGGACTCAAGACTACTAAACACCCTAGTCCATATAAATTGCAGTGGTTGAATGATAGTGGCGAAACTAAGGTGAGTAAGCAAGCCTTGATTGCTTTTCGCATCAGTAGGTATGAGGATGAGGTGTAATGCGATGTAGTGCCGATGCAAGCGTGTCATGTGTTGTTGGGGAGGCCATGGCAATTTGATAGGAAGGTTGTTCACGATGGCTTTTCTAACAAGTATACGCTTGTTCACCAAGGGAAAAGCTTTAATCTTAAACCTTTAACACCTAAATAGGTGTATGAGGATCAGTTGCAGCTACAACAGTCTTTTGCAAAATATAAGGTGAGTGAAAAACAGAGGGAGAGTGAGAGAGCAAAAGACAGCGAGAAAGAAAAGGAACACAAAAGTCGATATCAAAAGGAAAAAGAGAGGAAGGTTGGAAAGAGTGTGAGAGACCAAGTTGAAGGGAGATCAACTTTGGTGGTGAGTGAAAAGGAAAGTGCAGCCTTGCAAAAGGAGAGTTATGTAGCAAGAGCGAGTGTAGTGAGGAGAGCGTTAGTGATGGAGCAACCGATGTTGTTGCTGGTTTTTAAGGAAACTTGTTTGAATACTAACGAACTATTTAACTCTTTGCCTAGTGTGGTTGTGTCTATTGTGCAGGACTTTGAAGATGTCTTCCTTGAGGAGATTCCAAAGGGATTACCACCTATTCGTGGTATTAAGCACCAGATTGACCTAGTACCCGGAGCATCGATTCCAAACAAACCGGTTTATAGGAGCAATCCAGAGGAGACAAAGGAACACCAACGGCAGGTCGATGAATTAATGGAGAAGGGGTACGTGAGAGAAAGCATGAGTCCATGTGCAGTGCCTGTGATTTTGGTGCCTAAGAAGGATGGGTCACGGAGAATGTGTGTTGACTGCCGCGCCATCAACAACATCACGGTAAAGTATCGTCATCCCATTCCTCGCTTAGATGACATGTTAGATGAGTTACATGGATCTAGTGTATTTTCCAAAATTGATCTGAAAAGCGGATATCACCAAATTAGAATGAAAGAAGGTGATGAATGGAAAACCGCATTTAAGACAAAATATGGATTGTATGAGTGGTTAGTAATGCCTTTCGGTTTAACTAACGCACCTAGTACTTTTATGAGACTTATGAACCATGTTTTGAGGACTTTTATTGGCAAATTTGTGGTTGTCTATTTTGATGATATCCTCATTTACAACAAGAGTTTGGAGGACCATATATCTCACTTGAGGGATATTTTAGAAGTGCTTCAAAAGGAGTAATTATATGCTAATCTCAAGAAGTGCACTTTTTGCACAGACAAACTTGTGTTTCTTGGTTTTGTTGTTAGTGCACAGGGAATACAGGTTGATGAAGAAAAGATTCGTGCGATCCAAGAATGGCCTAATCCAACTAATGTAAGTAATGTGACGAGTTTCCATGGACTAGCGAGTTTTTTCAGGAGATTTATGAAGGATTTCAGCACCATTGCAGCACCACTTACTGAGGTAATTAAGAAGAATGTGGGGTTCAGATGGGGAGAGCAACAAGAGAAGGCCTTTCAGACGCTTAAAAATAAGTTGACTCAGGCGCCATTACTTGCTTTACCTAATTTCTCTAAAACATTTGAAATTGAGTGTGATGCTTCAGGATTAGGTATTGGAGCAGTGCTCATGCAGGAGAGAAGACCAATTGCATTCTTTAGCGAGAAGCTAAGTGGGGCAACCTTGAACTACCCTACTTATGACAAGGAGTTATATGCATTGGTTCAAGCACTGGAGACTTGGCAACACTATCTTTGGCCAAAAGAGTTCGTGATCCACATTGACCATGAATCCTTGAAGTACTTGAAGGGCTAACATAAGCTAAACAAAAGGCATGCTCGTTGGGAGGAGTTCATCGAAACATTTCCCTATGACATCCACTACAAGCAAGGTAAAGAGAATGTCGTTGCTGATGCACTTTCTAGAAGGTATGCTCTTATCTCTACTCTTAGTTCTAAACTGCTTGGTTTTGAGCACATTAAGGAATTGTATGCTAGTGATCGAGATTTTTGTGAGGAGTATGTGCATTGTGAGAAGAGTGGTCAGGGTAATTTTTATAAACATGAAGGATTCTTGTTTAGGGAGAGTAGACTATGCATTCCAATTTGTTCTTTAAGAGAATTACTAGTGAGGGAGTCTCATGGAAGAGGTTTAATGGGACATTTTGGAGTAGCTAAAACCTTAGGGGTATTGTAGGAACACTTCTATTGGCCTCACTTGAAACGCGATGTTGAGAGGATTTGTGAGCGATGTGTCACGTGTAAGCAAGCAAAATCTAGAGTCCAACCTCAAGGCTTTATACCCCACTTCCCATTCCTCATGAGCCTTGGGTAGATATTTCCATGGATTTTGTGTTAGGATAACCCAGGTCTAGACATGGTCGAGATTCTATTTTTGTAGTCGTGGATAGATTCTCTAAGATGGCACATTTCATTCCTTGTCACAAAATAGATGATGCTTGCAATATTGCTAATTTGTTCTTTAGGGAAGTTGTGAGATTACATGGTATGCCTAAGATAATCGTATCGGATAGAGATGCTAAGTTCTTGAGCTACTTCCGGAAGACCTTGTGGGCTAAGTTAGGAACTAAGTTATTGTTTTCTACTACTTGTCATCCACAGACTGATGGTCAAACTGAGGTAGTAAATCGAACTTTATCTACTTTGTTGAGGGATGTCATTAAAAAGAATATTAAAAGTTGGGAGGATTATTTGTCGCATGTTGAATTTGCCTATAATCGCACAATGCATTCTGCTACTAAGTTTACTCCTTTTGAAATTGTATATGGTTTAAATCCACTAACTCCTTTGGATTTATCACCTCTGCCTATTTCTGAGTATGTTAATCTAGATGGCAAGAAGAAAGCAGAATTTGTTAAACAGATCCATGAGAAGGCAAGGCTAAACATTGAGCGAAGAAAAGAGCAGTATGTGAAACAAGCCAACAAGGGTCGTCGACAAGCTGTCTTTGAACCTGGAGACTGGGTTTAGGTTCACATGCGCAAAGAGCAGTTTCCTGTGCAGCGTCGATCTAAACTACTTCCTAGAGGCGATGGACCATTTCAAATTCTTGAGCGCATTAATGATAATGCATACAAGATAGATTTACCAGGTGAGTATCAAGTAAGTGCTACATTTAATGTTACTGATTTAAGTCCTTTTGATGCAAGTGATGATTTGAGGACAAATCCTTTTCAAGAGGAGGGGAATGATGAGAGCCATGATGGGAGCCAAGACAGAAGATGGAATGTGGATCCTCTTGAAGTGCCACCTGGACCGATCACAAGAACTCGAGCAAAACGATTCAAGGAAGCACTTAACGGGTTGATAAAGGCTGTCCACAAAGCCGGAAAGGATTGGTGCAATCATGAAGTTGGAAAGGATTGGAACAACCATGGGAATGCCCTAGCTCTTGTACAAGTCATAACGGATATGGGTTGAAGAGGGCGTGTCTTTACAAGGCACGGCCGTGTAGGAGTCTGGAGGTTACATAGAATCATACACGGTCGTATACACGATTCAAAGGCACGGTCGTGTATGGTGTCAAGAATTTCCACAAAAAGATACATGACTAGAAGTATACGGTCATGTATGTGCTTATGCCAGCTCCAAGACCGCCGGCCTTCATTTCAACGCCGCCGGTCTTCACTTATACGTCGCTGGCCTTTACGTCCATGTTTTGTTATTTTTACGCAACTTAATGATGTTATGTCATTTTAGGCCTTTATTGTTATGAATTGTAAACCCTACTATAAAACTCCTAGGGTTTAGAACAGCTAGAACATAGAAGATAGAACATACAAGTTTGAAAACACTTTTGAGAGAATTCCTCTCTTGGTTCTTTAAAGAACTACTCTAGAACTTATCGGATTTTCTTTCATGGCGTTTATCCCGATTGTGGCGTCTACATAATATACCAAGGTTCTTATCTCACTTATAGGCAATGGGTCGCGGTTTCCACTCGATTGTTTAGCATCTTGGGTAGCAATTCCGAACGTATTGGTATATATAGACCGCCACAAAAACGCCCTTGCTCACAGTTCCACACCATTCACGCCACCAACAACAATTATCTATACAACACACACAACAACCAATGCTAAATATATAGACCCTTCACTAAATTTACAAAAACACAACACCACACACACACCTCTTCAAGTCACGGTGCACTTTCCCCACTTCCACACAAGTATTAAACTATAACTACAACAACAAAAGGCAACTCAAATTTCAAATTCAAAATGACTTCAATAATTGTAAGATTCTACAAATGGTAAGGAGCTATTTCAAATTCAAATGAACACACAATTAATCAATCACTTAATGTGTGTTTTGAAATTCAAATTGCCTCCTTAACTCACACTTCAATTCTGAAATTCAAATCTGAAAATTACAACTTGCTACTCCTCACTTCCGAAAACACACAACACAAATCACACTTCTCTAATTAATCACAAAGAATCAACACTTATCCACGGTCCACTTCCAATACACCACACATTCACGGCTAAAAATCAAAGGAAGCCAAGAGTGTTCAAGTCTCCAAGTGTACAACCACCAACCAACAAGATAACAATTTAACAACATAATTGAAAAAGATTAAGCTTCACGTCAACAAATTTGGATCAATGTACTACACAACAATCCCCTAATTTCCGAATTCCAAATTGCAAAATCCCTTCTCTTAAACCACAAGCTCTGATACCAGCTGATGATGTACCTAAAAGGGGGTTTAAGCACACAAAAACCAAGATTGAAAGACAATTAGAAAATGTCAATCAAACTAGCTTCCAATCACATGAACAATGGCGTCAAATCTCAATGTCTATAACTAATTCCACAACACCACGTAATCAATATTGAAAATGAACCAAGTATGTTTAGCTTTGATACCAAAAAAATGATGTGCCTAAAAGGTGGTTTAAGCACATGCAATCAAACCGAATTACAATTCCTAAGAAGACAAGATTAATCTGGTTCCAAGGTCCTAAAGTTGCGTGAACCCTAAATCACAAATATGATCCAATTGCTATATTCCAAGATAATAAAATTCACAAATGATGAATTCCTCAATTGAAATCACTAAATATACTAAAATTCCCACGAGATTACTATGCAAAAACAACAAGATCAAACCATGATCCCCATTCTTAACAATGACCAAGTCTTGTCACAAAATGAAGCAAAAATTGATGGTAATAACAAGTGCTAAAACCAATCAACCTTATAACATAATAGATGATTACAAATGCAATCAAAATCTGACCAAGAACAATCCAATTCAATCCTAGATATAACTCACTAGTGATGAAAAGGAAAATTGCAACAAAGAGAATTGATATTACTCACAATTCACTTTGAAGCCACTCGTCATAATCTCAATTTTGGGATTGAAATTAATAAGAGCAAATTGGAATTAGGAAACCCTAACCCTCAACATGTGAAGTGTTTGTTTTTTTTTTTTTTGAAAATTTCAAAAGCTCCCTCAAAAACCCTACTTAAGCAAGTATTTATACTTACTCCCTTTAGGGTTAAAATGTCTAAAAAATTACAACTATCCTACTTTGGGGTGGCCAGTCCTAAAACACAAATTATAACCAAATAAAAATGTTCCAAAAAACATACAACATAAGTGGTTCCAAGAAATAACAAACAAACAAAAATAATCCTCAAGATGCTGGGTCTTCAAATCAACTCATCGGTCCAACTCATCTTCGGTTTAGGTCGGTCCATGAATAACCCACAAGCTGAGTCTTAGTGAGTTTGTCCACTACCCTGTAAAGCATGATAAGTGTGTCTGTTAAAATATACAATACATGAATAATAGAAAAGAGGTCAATAAGCAAATAATTTCGGGGTCGATTTGCTAAAAAAGGACCCTTATTGTCAAGATTTGAAATCCTTTGGTTCTTGCCCTAATGATAGGTTTTGTAGGATTTTGTTTCCTATCACAAATCATATCAATAGTGTTATAATAGTGTTCTAACATAATCCCCTATTTGAATCATTTATCATAATGTTGATATTTTATTTTAACCATTTGAAAGTTCAATCTCTTATTTAAACTTAACCATAAATATTAATCCTCTACCATATAATTTTCCCTTTATTAATCTCCAAAACATTAAGTGGTTATCAAGAGTTTAGAGGATCTGCTAAACTCCAGATGCGTTTAGATGTAGATATTCACTGGCCTTTTCAATACCAAATATGTACTTCTACCTTCTTCTTATTCAAAAAAACTGATAGACTTGTTGGGTTTAGATTACAAGGCCATTCACTTTGCATGAAGAGCTGTAAGGATCCAGACCATGCATAACCTAACATTCTCATTTCCTAATAAAGGCCCAACATATATTTCATAGCATGATGGGTACTTGGATTACATGACTATAAAATGTAGATCATTAGGTGATTTTGGTTTATTCATGTTGGACAATGAGTGATCGAGTACAAATGCAGATTCTCACTACATGTGGGCAAGAAAGTATATAAAACCACTGTACTTTGTCTTCATATTATCAAATAGAATCATTACCAAAATTGCTTACATGCACTAGAAAATCTTTAAAATCATTGCCAAAATTTTATTATTACTTATATCTGAATGAGTAATAAGTTTGGGTGCAGTTTAATCTAGTTTGGTTTTTTATTGTTTTAAACCCAATCATGGTTTAGTGTTAAAACTTTTCTAAACCATAAAATTTTGTTTTGATTTGATTTGATTTATGGATTGAATTATATTTTGTTAGGGATGCAACTGGAGTGAGCTCAGGACGAGTTTTGTAAAACTCAATTCTACCCTAATCACTTATACAGCTTATTTACTTCACTGAATAGAATAAGATTATAATAGAATTAAAACTACTATTGAATGGAATAGATGTGTAATTCGTATTACCATATTTACTTTACTATCCATTAAATTAATATTACTATGCTTACTTAGATGGATTAAAAATTAAATGGGTCTTATTTAGGTAAAAAAAAACACAAAAATGCCCCTTACATTAAAATAAAAAAAAAAACGAAAATAGCAGATCTGATTAGGAATGAAAAAATGGCCAACGATGACGACACTGGACTTTCACGAATAATGATGACTTTCACGGACGATGACGGTGACGATAGATCTGGACTTTAACGGATGACGGCGATAACCATAGACAACAAGGACTTTCATGGACGACAACGATGGCTACGGATGACAAGGACTTTCACAGATGACGACAATGACTTTCACAGACAATGACGGTGACCACGGACGACGAGGACTTTCACGGATGATGAACGGCAACAAATCTAGACTTTCTCCTTCCTTGCAAATCTAATTGCTATAGTATAGGATAGAGCTGAAAAAAGAAATGAAAAAAAAAAAAATAAAGCCTCACCAAATTGGAATTTCCCATTTTTGAAAATGAATGGCTATTAGAGATTTTAGGAATTGTAATTGGTTGCCGAATGCCTATTCTATGATCCCTAGTAAAGTAAATGTTATAATTCTTATTCTGTATAGAATAGGATCATAATAAAATTCTTATTATATCAAAGTAAACGAGCTCATAAGATTTTCCAAAACCTAGGAAAAACCCTATAGGGTATTTATATTCAAACCCAGAATTTGCCTTAATAAGCTTTTTGATTACCTAGAACGTGCCCCAACTTGCTTGTTTACAAAGTTTTTCTTTCTTTTCTTTTTTAAGTTTGCTAGTATAGACAATATTCCCTTTGCATTCCGATTATAGGCTAAAGCAATTAACATCTAGAAAAGAAAATGACATGTGAAGATTTCAAAATGAATTTCCATCCTTCTTAAAAATCAAACAAGAGGAAACTTCAACTTTCTATAAATCCACTATGAGAAAACCAAAGGGAAGCATCATAAGCGACATTGGCATTAATATTAATATCAGCCCATATGATGGTTATAAACATACACCCATATTAAAACCATAAACAACTTCACATGTGAGATTTTCAAAAACAACATCACATATGAATTACCATGGTCTTCTAACACATTGGAATAAGAACATTTGCAGTAATGGATAAAATTGATGAAAAGACTCCTTGAGTTTGTATATTTGCCATCTCATGTCGAATTGTCTATATAAAAATGCAATATAATAAAGTAACCACATATATCACTAGTCCATAATCATTGGACTTCATATCTCATCCTTTTCTTCTATTATCTCCATACCTACAAGGAGAAAAAAAAATATATTAATTAAAGTATATAAAACGGCAAGAGTAAATTGTTTCATTAGTAAAGAAGGCCAACACTATACAATAAAAAATATCGCCTCTTTTTTCACATGATATCCAACTTTGATTACACATCAATGCTTCTATTGCATCTAGATTAAGCCAACTTCTATATAAGCCAATTACCTATCCACTAGTACTAAATGCAAATTCAAAAGCAACTATTGGAGATAGGAATAGCTACCAAATCCTTAACTATTTGTTGCAATGTAGGATATTTGATTCCATTCAATTTCCATCAACTAAGAATATGAAAATTATTAGTTTAGGGCAACATAGACTCCTCTAAATAGTGATCTAACTTTGATTTTACTTGCCCATCAGTATTAAGAGTGATCAAGTATTACACTAACCTTGATTTCCTCATTAAATCAATAGAAACACCATCACCACCTACTAAAGGGATTGTAAAAGAACTGCTTGCACTCTTACTATGGCAAGATTTAACTTTAGATTGATATTCCTTAAGCAATTGATAATAAGTGTCCCTAAAATTTTGTATTTTTAATGAAGCACTCACTCCATAAACAATAGGAATTATAAAGTCCTAAGCTTCATGTTAAAACATGGATCCAAAATTGTATAGACATCCATGATAATATGCACATCACCTTAGTATTTTTTTAAACTTCTCATTCCATCAACCATTGTACTAATATTATATCAAAAGACTCCTCCCGATCATTCAAAGCTTCTCTAATTTCAAAAACTTTCTCAAAATAGTAATTTATAGTTGGATATTGAGTATAAGAAAAAGGATCAGTTACCTCATAAAATATAGCCAACTTCTTGTAAATTTCTTTTGCCAACTCTTAATCTTCATTGATGGGAAGACTTTATAGTTTCTATCAATATGCTCAATTCTATAGAAAACTCCCATATATTCAATGTTTGTGAAAAGCATATTGTCACACCCTTAATTTCTATGTCATCAACAAATTGCCTCGTACTTTGCTTAACTAAAATACGTAATACATAAGGCAACAATTACTAAGTGAGTTTCTAAATTAGTTTTAGTATCATGAAATCATAAATTAAATTTTGAAAAATAATTGATAGTTTATTGATTTTGAAAAAAGAAAGAAAAAACAATTTAGAGGTTCATCAAGTTTAAAAAACTCAGAGGGAAGCACAAGATGGAAATATAAGTCTTAGGGCCTAAGGGGCTTAAAAAATAGAGATATAGCTAAGTAGGCCATGAAACCATAGGTGATTTATGAAATTTATAAAATATAAGACCAAATCATATCTTATTTTGGTCAATTAAGATTTAAGTTAATTAAGCCTAATTAATCAAAATTTCTTTATTATATGGGCCACCTAAATGGAGGGTAAGAAGGTAGTCCTTTGACCCATTTGGTTGGGTTGACTTAAGGTTAGGCCAATCTTGACTCGATTTAATTTAGCTTACCATAAATTTAATCTCAATTCAAATGGTCATAACTTACTTAATTTAAGTCCAAATCAAGTGAAATCAAAGCCATTTGTTTCCTTATCACTTGCACTACCCATTTTGACATAAAAAACCTTATTTTATTTATTTTAGAGTCATTGGATTAACATACTAAATAAGGTTATGAATTTCTAACTTTATAAGTTCATACCGTATCCAATTTAGGTTCAAATTACTCCAAACCAAAGTCTACTTCTTCTTACTCCTTTGTAGAGTCTAAAACATCATTCATTTTTCATTTTTAACTCTAAAACATAACCAAAATAGAGCATAAAAAACAGAACAAGCCCTAACACATTTTTATCCATTCTACAAGTGTAATTTCTACATATCATTGATTTTAGGCCTCATTTTATATCCAATTCAATCCTATTCATAATTCAAGTATAACTCTACCAAATCTATTCAAAATAAACATAATATATCATATTTCTCCCATAGTTAAACAAAGTATCATATCATACACAAAAATCATATTGTTAAGTTCATAAATTCATCCAATTCAATAAAAATCATCCCTAAACTTTATGGAATGCCCTAAAACCTAGAAGCACTATTACTCGTCACATGTCCTTATTAGGTAAGGACACATTAAGACTCTTAACTCTTCTGTAATACCAATTAAGCCTATAACCTGTAATACCTAACATTGATCAATTTAATAAATCCCATTCTTCTAACATAATACAAGTACATCCCAATTCACTTTTCAAACTGTTGAAGCAAATCTTAACAAAATCATTCAAGATCAAAATCTAAAGTAACTAAACTTCTAGAATTCACTAGTTTATTATCTTCCTAAGAAAATCATCATTATTACATATAAAGAACACAAATTCCTATCTTTAATTAATCACCATAATAATAATATAAATTTTCATCCTCCCTATCCTGAACATTCATTCCCAAGTCCTCTTCATGGGTAATGTTTTCTTTAGTGCTTGCATCTAAAACAAAAATCCCTGAGTGAGCTAACACCTAATGCATATAACAACAAACACATATGCATGATCAAACATGAAATATTTCACATACATTTATGCAGATTCAAAACATCATACAATAAGTTCTTGTTTTACTTAAGTCTACATATCAACAATGGGATGCTCATGACTCCATCAAACATAGTTAAACTCTTAATCCTTAACCCGATGTTGGGAACTACCACTATAGGCCTCAACAGCCATGAGTCCTTAAACCTTAAACCTTAATCGATCTAGATCATTTTCAAGCATAACTCTACTAGGGACAACATCACATAAGGATCATTGGGGTACCCCCTAGGGATCCGCCACTACGAACCCTTAAGTCGAGCCAAGTAAATACAACAAGCAACTTAAACTTAAACTAGTCCATCAAACTTAATCCAATTTAATACTAACTTAACAAGCATAAGAAAGAATCAAAGTTACATGTACCCAAAATCATAGTATTAAGTGCAACTTGTCCCAAACTATCAGCTAAACTGAAATCTGTAAAATATCAAGAGTGTATTCTTAGTACTAGTTTAGGAATAATCGAATTTTTGACTTCTATTCACTTAACTGTTATTGGATTACTTCTCCTACTCTACTAGAATTCCTAAGGTTATTCTAAGTTTTATGTTGCATGTGGACTCATCTAGATAGAAATTAAATCAAGATACAAATTGTCTCTAAGTACACGGTCATGCTTAAGGCCATGTACTTTGGCATGTTTGGATACACGGTTGTATATAGTGGCTATATATCTATCTACGTGTTTTGCATATTTGGCATGCCATGTATCGTTCTATAGATTTCCATAATTTGACATGCTTAAGGGCATAAATGTGTACTTCATCCATGTGCCTTTTTGTACACAATACATGTTTCAGCACGAGCAAGTACACGAGTGTGTACTTGATTGTATGCCATGTTGTTCTTCACGAATCCTATTTTCTCCTTTTCAATTTGTCCCAAATTATGAATTTTTGAGGTCCTAAGTCTAATTGAATCCTAATTTTTGTTAATAATATAAGGTGCAATTTAATATACTTACCTGCCAATTTTGTGATTCCGACCCCTTAGTTGCTTGATCTCCTTGCTTATTCCACCCTGTTTCTTTATCTGAATTCTATAATTATAACATAACACTTGTATAAATCCTTAATTCTATAATCATGAATGCTACTTCAATCATTGAAATCCTTATCTCGTGTAATCAGATTGGCCCTTTGGGTAATCCACTTGATTGCCTTTACGATTCTTTAGAGAGTGTCACTTTAATTTGTTACTATGTAAATGGCAAAAAGGGCGGAGCCCTAGCTCAACTTGGTATATATACCCCATTTGTAAAAAGACTAATTACCTCCTATCTTTTGTAATAATTACACTTTTGACCTTAGCTCTATTTTACAATGAATATTAAATAAATTTGAATTTCAGGTATCTACACTTTGTCAAACTTAATATTTATTATGTAATTTGAATTTTCATCAAATTTAATACTTTGAAAACATGTTAACGTATTGGAAAAATCATAATTTAGTATTTAAACCAACTTATTCATCCACTAGTTCAATCATACCATCAATTCCAACTTCTAACAAACCATATATATCATGTTAATCACCTAAATCATTTCACAACCCAGATACTCATACTTTAACTATCAAATTATCATCTTTAGCACTAAAATAAGATTTCCCATGGAAATGAAATCCTAATTCATTCTCCATAGTGGTGGTTACAAATACCCATTTACATATCTCCAATCATCATGTATCAAACTTGATTTCCTTTATCAAATCCAACATGCAACAACATTTGTAGCATGCTAGATCACAAATTAACATTTAAATCATGAAATGACACTCAAATAACATCCATAAAGGAGGTGGTTCTAATGGGTATTTTGCACTAACTATCAATATTCAAGTAAACACTAAATCATCATGCTCAATCTCCGGTAACCATTCTAAATCATCAATTCAACCAATGTATTAAACTCACTTTGATAAATACTCAATCAAGTCTTTAAATTCCCTCTTGGTTGTCAACAAAAAGTCGAAAAAATGACATTTTTCTTGACTTTCAAATGATTTCCCTTACATAGTACCACAAATCTCCACTTAAATTCATGTTTGACAAGCTAAAATTTACTTAAATCAAACTAAACAACACTTTCCTTAATTTCCTCTTTGAATCGTGATTGGGAGCCCCTTATCTAGGATTCCCACTTGATTTTATCACCTAGATCTCACAAGAAAACAATTAGATTTGTATAAGATTAAATGGGTATTGAAGGGTTTAAGGTGTAGATGAAGCTTAATGGGTTTTGTGAGAGCATTTACCTTACAGAGTTTTAAGAAAATGAAGATGGGAGCTATTGATTTTTGTCGTGAAATGGGCTTTTATAGTAAGGTTTAGTGAGAGGTTGATTGTAGAGGCAATTGGAACCACAAGAGTTAGTGGATTTAACGTAAAGGTGACATGTGTCTTCCAATTTAGCCTAATATCTAATTTACTTTTCCTCAATTTCTACCACTTATTCCAGTTGAAATATGATGCTTCCTTTTCCTTAAAACACCCTTGAAAAATCAATTAATTAGCTATCATTCAACAAAATAAGCTTAGGGGCATTTTGGTCATCTTACTTAATTGACCTCTAAATTTAAATATTTCTATTCTAATTGTCTCCAAATATTTTGTAGTTGATTTTATTCACCTAATTAAGGTCTTGGAGCCATATTTGAGGTTTTTAAGAAATTTTGGGTTAAAGTTCCATAAAACCATCTTCAAGGGTAAAAACAGTCATTTTTTTATAAATTGTCTCTAAACTTCAAGAGATCACTCTCAGTAACTTAAAATGACTTCGAATGGCTTCATTTAAGTTTTTTATTGATCTCAACCAAATTCAAAGTCTCTAAATCGAGTTTTGGGGGAAAATAGTTATTTTGCAAAATTGATCTCTAAACTTAATTTTCTCTTTTCTAATTAACTCCAAATAATTCCTTAATGATTTTATTCACTTACTTATTTTCTTGAAATTTTATTTAGATTCACTAGGTCATTTCAAAGCTATTTTTGATGAAACTGAGTTCGAGGTTAAAAGGTCATCTTGGAAAATTTTGGCCTTAAATTTATAAATCCTTTCTTAGTTGACTTTAAATTTTTCTTCTTAATTCCATCGACCTTATTAAGAAATTTGGGGTTTTTCACATATCATATGTGGAATTCCACCAAGTCGTCCAATCTAAACATAGCTTCCTATCATATAAAACATCTAGTTATTTGCATGCCTTTGTAAATTTCACCACTCATGATGATGTTGCTAACCAAAATGTGACACTATCATGAGTCCTTTCTATTGTGTGTGTTTTTTTTTTATCATAGTTATGCATTCCTTAACAATTAAATTTAAAATATGCATACAACAATGCATATGGAGTATTTTCCCATGAGGAATTAATTCTTCTTTCCGTAGCTTCAAAATTTGGGCTATCATCATAGCATCATTTGTTAAACAATTATCTATAATGATTGTAAATAATTTTCTATCCAAACGCCAATTCATTTATGAATTAAATAGCTAATCACTAAAAACCTCATTTGTATGCAAAATTAAAATATATACGAAACTACATAAAAAAATGTAAATATAGTTAAAAAAGAGTTTTTCTATTAGATAAAGTGAAAAAACAAATGCTAACAAAAAAGTTTACTCTAAGAGCTAACTTTAAAGCCTCCAATTATTGTCAATGAAGTGAGCTATGATGGTCATGTATTCCGTCTTTTTAATTGATGTCAACATATCTCTTGTGATCGCAATCTAAGAATGAACTCCATTTAGTAGCACTTGATTTTTTCTTCTCACCTTGATAAATGTTTATTATCTCTTTTTTCATAATGGTTCGAGTCACATGATTTACAAGGGGTTGAATGCTATTAATATACTCCCTATAATACTTATGCTCAACAATTGAATATGATACTCATGGACAAGAATTGCTCTTGCATGTTTCTACCTAAAAGTTTCTTGATTGAAGAACCGATTTCCTATGGTTAACCTATCCCCACTCTCACTTTTTTTTTTTTTTGAGTTGATAAAAGACATTATGTTATGTCCTTTTGATCTTTTCTCTATAATTTACAATGCTTGCTACTTAAGAACCTAATGTAGTTTCTATTTTTCTTGATGGTACTTCCTTTTTTGATCCAATTATTTGGAAATTAAATTTCCACAATGTCATTAACATTGGCATCTATGTTAATTTCAAATTCATCTAAATCCATTTTCCCTAGATCATTTCACAAAAAATTAAAAGAAAAAGAAAAAAAATCTAAGCACAATTTGCTAAGAGTATATTTCCGAGATCAAATAATAAAAAAAGTCATTTATTTTATTTAATAGAACACAATAAGACAAACACATAGAATATGGACATGAGATTCTTCTGTAATATCACCATGTAGCATAAAAAGTATGAAAGAGTATGCTTTTATATTCATTAATTATAAAATGAAAAATACATTTCATGACTTAAAGAAAAATTTACAAATAAAAGAGGATATAATTTATAAGATCTTCCCATGAGAAGCATACCCTATGTTAGCTAGTCCTCAAGTATAAAACAAGTGACTATTCTAATATCGAGGCATATATCTTATCTTCTACATGCCACTTATTCAGGGTCTCTAATCCTTGATCCTTAGCTTTATTAACCTCAACCAAATATCTTAACTATAAAACTAACTTCAAATGATGGTGAATCCCATAATTAGACCATTGTAGAAGCTTTACTAAAAATCTTGATAATAGATCCTTTAAAGTTTAAGGCAATTTATAGTCCTACCATAATTAGGCTTTGTACAAGGTCAAGAGCTAAAGAAATCATAAAACCTAAGGACAAAAGCAAGCAATAGTTACAAGCCATGAATCAACAAGAGAAATATTATGGTTCATGATAATAGGATTTTAGAGAATGATGCACCATGGAGAAATACTAATAAAGCCAACTCCTCATTCTAACTCTCAAATCAAAAGTATAGTGCTCATTTTCTATTCAATTTAAGTTAAAAAAGAAACGAACTTACACTCCTTTTTTTTAATGTTAATATACTTGGTAATAGGATAAGGTTGGGGATATATAGCATTAACAATGTATATCTAACATTTATGGGATCTTTTACTTTGAAGAATAATTTCTTAGTTGGTGTTTTGTGCATGTGCATGAGTAGCTTTTAACCATGCTTCTATTTTGATGTGGTAAGGAAAAATAAATTTAGTCTCTAGTTCTGATGACAAAACACATATAATAATTAGAATCATAGCCCCACTTATAACAAGAGATCATTAATTACAAACTTATAAATTAGACTTCAGCCAAGGACAACAACCATAACCAGTATAAACCATTTCTAACATGGATATAACACTCTACAATGGAACATCAAAAAATAGTTCTTCATCCTCTACTGGTTGCATTAAGCTAGAAAAAAAAAATTATCTTTTTCTTACTTGGAATGAAACCCCACTTACCTTTCTTCATTCAAACTTCAAATTAGATGCTTCTTTAATAAAATCATTGAACCATCACTATTAAACCCTATACCCATTAAACTAAACCTCATTATTTTACACCAAAATTGTGTCAAATCTTCATACCCTTAAAAAGCCTAACACTCATACCTTCACTTCAAGGTGTAAAGATAGCACCTTTTTTAGTTATTAAACACACAAATTTTTATCTAAAATCTAATTTTTAAAATTATGGAAACCATTAGAAACAAATTATCTAAGAGGAACATTTTAAAGTAATCTAAGATATACTCACAATGTTTGTTAAAAATTATCTTCTTTTGCTGCTTCTTCTTCGAATAATCAAGGAGTGTCAAAGGGAGATGTAATGCCCCGAATCCATCACAAACAAGCAAGCAGAAAAACCGAAGAGATAAGAAAAACCGCTATCTCTTTACTTACGACTTTTCCCGTCGATAGCTTCTCCTTTCACTTTTGCTTTTTCCTCGCAACTTTCCTTTACTCAAAAACCCTACCTACTTCCATTGTTACATGGATCGATCCCTACACTCATGTGTGCATCGCTTCACATTTAAAACTCCAAATAAACCAGTTCTTCAGCTTATAATTCAAGCTTAAGCGGAAATAAACCTCGACCGCATCTTGATCGTCGTAATGCGTAGAAGAACATCGATTATGATGCGGCCTCGTCGGCATCGTCTTATTCATTGCATGACTCGTCGTCGGCTTCTAGTTCTGTTTCAGATTCGCGGTTTCTCCACATGCGATCGCTTGATATACTGGAGAAGACGAGCTTCAGGATTGAAGGAAATGATTGCGAGTTCGATCAGATTTGTAAGAGCCTAGGCTTTTTTGGGGATTGAGGACTTTGCGATTCCTACTGACTTGTGGGAGGCAAGGAATATATGGTCCACTTCGGATCTTTTGCCTAGGTCTAGGTTGAATCGATTGGATAGCCTGAAGGAGTGCCGTGTTAGGAGCAATGAGCATCAGCAGGATTAGTCGGCCACAATCACATCAGCCACTCTCGGTCACATCATCCTTCCCTATTGTCCCCCGTCCCCTGCTTGTCTTCCTTCCTTCCTTCTTCTTTCCTTTCTTTTCCCTGGTCATCGATGCACTCCCCCTCTCCATTCCTAGTCACCCCTCGTTCCGTTTCTTCCTTCTTCTTTTTCCTTTCCAGTCATCCCGTTCACATTTTAACACCCACAACACTACACCTCAACCACCACACTTCATCACACTAGCCACCACTGCACCTTGTGAGCCACCACTGACCCTTGCTCCTACTCCTTTCCTTCCTCATTTTCTTTTCCCTTTCACCCCTATTTTCCAGCAAACAAATAGAGGTCGTCTTCAATCTTTCAGCCAGAGATGCTATCTGCTCAGAAGGTGGACTAGCTCCTGACTCGCACTCCATCGACAAGACCTTTGAATGGAGGACCTTTGCTAATGAATCCAATGACAACGATCTCGTCCGTATGGGTGGTCCGATGAACGCCTTGCTGTTGGACGGTGGGTTCTCCACAGTGATCTCTAAGGACGCTAGCTCCGATGAATTTTCGTCGTCGTCTGTAGGGAGGTAGTTGTTCTTGAGGAGTCCGTTACCCGATTGAAGCTTAAGGACTCAATAATATACATATAGACATATATACATATATATATATAGACTAAGCTCTGTGAGCTCGGTGTCAACCCAGCTCCGGCTTCCTCGGCTTCTAAAGTTTTCGATGACATCATCAACCAGGTGAAAACGGTACATTAACTCCTAAAAATGTATTATGTGGTGGAATTGCCAATGCTGCCAGTCCAGTTGATGAACCTCCACCTCCATCGTCCATCCATCCCAAAGTAAACGGCTACAAACGTCCTCTCTCTCTCTAATCTTCCCTACCTTCTTTTCATTCTCGACTAGACCCCTGCACCATTCCCTTCCCATCCATTTTTCTTTCTCGTTTTCCTTAGCCAGTAAGAAGGCCAACAGCGTCTCCACCTGCCCTTGTCCCCTTGTCCCTCCTTAATCGCGCACCTGCCCTCTTCCACTCTCCTATTTCGATACTTAGAACTTACGGAGGATAAAAACGAGACCTCATCTGAAAACAAGTGTTGCGGTTGCTTTACAGTTTCTCTTTGCCCGTGTTCTTCTTCATCGTATTGGTAACATTGGAAATGAGAGTTTTGGGGGTAGGCTTGGTGCAGATCCACATGAGGTTGATAAGGTATGTAAGGTGATTGATAAGTCGTTTGCATTGGATCGGAATATTGAGGTTGTGCTAGATGAATGCAGGATCCATTTAAGTCACAATTTGGTTATGGATGTGTTGCATAGATTACATCATGCTAGGAAACTGGCTTTTCAGTTCTTCTGTTGGGCAGGGCAACAATCGGGTTTTGAATGTGATTTGAGGACTTATAATGTGATGATGGGTATATTAGGGAAGACTAGGCAGTTTAAGAGGATAGTATCTTTTTGCTTGAAGAAATTGGTGCAAAGGGGTTTTTGACAATGGAGACTTTCATCATTGCTATCAAGGCTTTTGCAACTTCTAAGGAGACGAAGATGGTTGTTGGGATGTTTGAGCTGATTAAGATGTATAAGTTTAAAGTTGGTATTGAAACTATCAACTGCTTGCTTGATGCGCTTGGGCATGCAAAGCTTGGGAAAGAAACACAGACACTCTTTGAGAAGTTGAAGGATAGGTTTACGCTAAACACTATGAATTACAAGGTATTTCTTAATGGTTGGTGTAGGGTAAGGAATATGATGGAGAAGGGGAGGGAAGGTTAGAAATATATATCCATATATATAGGCATGGGGTGGAGAAACTAGATGTGAGCCAAAGAAGTGTGAAGAGAAATGAGAAGAAGTGGGGAAGTAGAGAAGTTCGAAGAGTGAAGGGAGTTTAGTGAGGAAGCAACGGGAAATGTTACGTGTAGGGGAGCCAAGAGGAAGTAGAGAATAAGGAGAAAGGAAGAAGAAAAGTTGGAAGATGGAGAAAGCGAGAATTGAAGACTAAAAAGGGTGAGGAAAAGAGAAAAAGAACTAGAAGATGAAGTCAAGAGGGTATTGATCCCGTGTATGTGTGTACGTGTGCATATGACGTTATTACGATAGAGGTGAGCATGTGTGTGTGTAAAGGATGGCTGGTGTGTGTGCAGTGATAGAAGCGTGATTGGGGGATGGGGACCAGTAGGGAGGATGAGAAGCCCTGTTAGTGGAGATGTCAACAAAAGAGAGAAGAAATAAGGTGATACAAAACCTTTAGCAATTGCTAACCTAACGGTCTATCCTATAAGTAATTTATTAGAAGATATTAGAGACAAATTAATAAATAAAAGACTCAAAGTTGCTTCATGTAAAGGAGAGGCAAATTTGGAAATTTCCAAAAAAGAGAATAAGGGAAAAGAGAGAAGAAAGAATGGAAAGGTAAAGCCGAGGAGGAAGAGGGAAGTGCGTGAAGTAGGTGAGTGTGTCTGTGTGTTAAATTAAACGGGAAAAAGAGGTGTCACCGATGTAGTAGCGATGGCTCAAATAGCTTGATCAAGTGTTCAAGTTGTAAAAGAAAGTCCTGGAAATGTGGTGTGCCATTGGTGAAATGATTATGTATGTAAGTGTAGGAAAGGCATTAGAGAGTTTGAGAAGAAATGGGAGTTAACGTAGATCAAGAGATCCAACAAGAATTGCATGGAGTCACTGTAGCCGATCCTCGATGCTATGTTTAGCAAAAGGATTACATGTCGGAATCACTTAACGACAGTTAAGACTAAGATAATCATAAGCAGGTGAGTGGGAAACTTTATGATATGCTACAATGTTGTAATTGGTTTTGATATGTTGGGTTTAATCTTGGCATGTTGCATATGTGTCTTACCCCATTTGGTTGTGATTGCAATTGTTTTAATTTTTATTATTTCCCTAGTAAACAATGGGGCAAAGAAGTTGGAAAGTGATGTGCTCAAAACCACTTTGAAACACAATTAATTGACTTAAAGAAAACAAGTATCAAGTCAATCATAAACCGATCTACTAGTGAGATAATCCACGTGAATACCTTGTAGATTTTGATGGAAAATGTTGATCAAATGATGTAATTATAATCTCTATTTGTAACATTCACCAAGTAACCACATAAGGATTGAAAATCACGTGGAAATCAGATCAAAGAAAGCAATAAAACCGTGAAATCCACTTCCCCCTTTCATTCACAAATTCTCGCCACAAGCTAAAATGATATATATAATTCAAGTGCTCAATGAACAATCAATCTTAAAAGATGATTATTCATGAAAAACAAACACAAATATGTCCAAGAAAGATCAAAATCTACCCTAAATATGACTCACTAGAGAAGAAATAAACATACAACAAAGATGGAATCGATATGACTCACAATTCCCTTTCGTCGCACTCGCCACAATTCCAATTCTTGAGTGAGTTGAAATTGATAAGAGTTTTGAACTAAGGAAAGAACCCTAATTCCACACGTGAAAGTGTCTCTCAATTCTGCAAAAAATGGCCTCCTCAAACCCTCTTTTAAGCAAGTATTTATACTTGCTACTCCTAGGGTTAGAAAGTGGTCAAAATTACAAGTTTGCTACTTTTAAGGTGGTTAGTCCTAAATGAAAATTACAAGGAAATAAAAGTGTTCCAAAACCAAATACAACCAAAATAGTTCATAAAAGAAGAAATATATAAAAGAAGTGGTCTTTAAGATGCCGGTCTTTTATAAGATCCATCGGCCCAACTCATCGCCGGTTCAGGTCGGTCCATGGATAACCCACAAGCTGAGTCTGAGGAAGTTTGTCCATTGCCCTATAAAATATGATAAGTGTGCCTGTTGGAAAACACAATACAAGAATAATAGGAAAGAGGTTAATGTATAAATAATTTTGGGGTCGATCTTCTCAAAATGGGCCCTTATCGCCAAGATTTGAAATCCTTTAGTTCTTGCCTTAATGATAGGTCTTATCAGATTTTTCTTCCTATCATCTCCTCGGGCCTCAAATCTGGCAGATCAAATGCAATGGAGACTTTGTTTTCTCCTAGCAATCCATCTGAAGAAGTATCTCTGCAGAATCCCAATATTTGAAATACTATAGGTGGTGATTGTTTTCTCTCTTTCCTCCATTTCTAGGATGTATCTCATTTGCAACACAAATAATGCTCCATTATCCAATAAAGTTGCCCCTATATCAACCTGTTCCACTGAAACCGTTTTCTCCTTTTCTAACTCATCTGTATGTTGTTGATCCTCATGGTCTTCTAATGGTTGGCTCAATTGCTCATTACGCTCTAAACCTTCTGAAGGTGAACATAACTATCTCTGAACAGTCTGGCTCTCTGGTGGTCTGCTCATTTGACTATGATCATCAAGATCCTCTGAAGGTTGGCACATCGGTGTCTGACAAATTTTATGTTCTAAGGGTTGGCTTGTGTCACTAGAGCCCTCAAGAACCTTTAAAGGTTGGCATACTTGCGTCTGCACAGTTTGGTCCTCTAAAGGTTTGATCATGTGGCTATGATCCTCAAGATTATGTGATGGTTGTTTTATCTATCTTTGCATCTCCTAGACCTTTGATGGCGACATAGGGTTCAATACTATACGTTTTCCATCTTTTTTGAACGTATAAGTATTTCTATACCCATCATGTAATACCATCCTATTATCCAACCATGATCTACCAAGTAATATATGGGATGCACAAAGAGGAAGAATATCACATTTAAGCTCATCATAGTACTTGTCCCCAATACTGAAGGGTACCCTAGCCCTTTGGGTTACACAAAGACCATCCTGATCATTCAACCAATGTAATGTATAGGGTTTGGGATGTGGGATAGTTTCAAGTTTCAACTTCGATATTAATGATGCAACTACAACATTAGTACAACTACCACCATCAATAATAATTGCGCACAAGTTTCCTTATATCCCACAAGAAGTATGAAACAAGTTTTCTCTTTGTCCCTCATCAATGGTTTGAAAGGATGTCAAGTCCCGATGCAATATGTTAGTAGACAAATACAACTCACTTGACATTTTTGCTTACTAATTTCAACAACCTCAATACACTTCACCACACCACGACAACACACCCTCACACACCCACGATGCTCACACTCAACCAATACAAGAAATGTTTATTGGTACTTCAAGTAAAGTGAAATAAATGAAGTGCACACAATTATTTCTAAGTAGTTAAGAATTAAATTCAACCACAAGTGTTAAGTAATGAGTTCAATTACTTTCACACTTTAATTGTTTTGTTTGAATTCAAATTCCACTACTCAACTTTCCTTTTCTTGCTTTAGTTTCACACTAATTAACTTCATAATGGGCAGCACTTAAACATAACTCACCGCCAAACAACTCCCTTTTTAGCTCATGATTCAACAATGTTCAGACCACCAATAACAAGTAGCTTGACAACACATACAACAACCAACACCAAATGTTAACACCCTTTACTAAATTTACAAGACAAAATACAACACTACATACAATCCTCCTCAAGCTACAGTACACTTTCTCTACTTCCACACAAATATTAAACCACAACTCTAACACAAAAAGGGCAACTCAACTTTCAAATTCAAAATGAGCTCAATAAGTGCGAGATTCCACAAATGGTAAGAAGTTATTTCAAATTCAAATGACACACAATTAACTATGACTTAATGTGTGTTTTGAAATTTCAAATTGACTTCTTAATGTACACTTTAATTCTGATTTCAAATCTAAAAAATGATAATTGTAATTCCTCCACTTTCCGAAAATGCACACACTAAACAATTTCACTTCACAATTGAAACACTACCACTCTTTTCATTCACTGTTTATTATCCATGCACTACACTCTCACACTTTAGCCTTAATGTGCAGCACCTTACTCTACACAACTTCCACAAATTCACAAATGGCAATTCCCTCACTCAACATACAAACACAATGCCAACAATTTAATACTCCTTTTTACACCACAATTCATACACATACAACCACGGTGCAACAACCTCCACAAATTTTTTTTTTTTTTGTAAGCACAACTCTACATATAATACTTCAAGGTGTACACACCCTTGCCATTACACAACTCCCATTCACACCATAAACCACAAGCAATGGCAGCAACAAAATTTAAATTTGAAATCACTCCACTAAATGCAACCTTCTCCACAAATGTTAAAAAACAATTCAAATTCAAATAACACTTATTCAATGCTACTCAATGAATTGCTTTCAAACTTAAAGAAGGTATTTGAATTTCAAATGGATGCTTATCCTTCCACACACTGATACGAACCACACCAACGTGTAACGAAACCCAATACCAATACATTTGGAATTGCTACCCAAGATGCCAAACAATCGAGTGGAAACCGCGACCCGTTGCCTATAAGTGAGACAAGAACCTTGGTATATTATGTAGACGCCACAATCGGGATGAAAGATCGATTGATAAGTCAAGATGAATGCCACGGAAGAAAATTCGATAAGTTCTAGAGTAGTTCTTTAAAGAACCAAGAGAGCAATTCTCTCAAAAGTGTTTTCAAACTTATATGTTGTATATTCTATGTTCTATGTTGTATCTAAACCCTAGGAGTTTTATATTAGGGTTTACAATTTGTAACAATGATGCCCCAAAACGACATAGCTTCAATAAGTTGCGTAAAATAACAAAACAATGACTTAAAGGCCGGCAACGTGGGAATGAAGGCCGGCGGCCTTGGAGCCGGCGTTGGAGATGTACACGACCGTGTACTTCTAGTCGTGTATCTTTCTGTGGAAATTCTTTACACTATACACGATCGTATACTTCTAGTTGTGTATCTTTCTGTGGAAATTCTTGACACCATACACGGCCGTGCCTTTGAACTGTGTATAGGACCGTACATGATTCTGTGTAACCTCCAGACTCCTACATGGTCGTGCCTTGTAAAGAAACGCCCTCTTCAACCCGTATCTGTTATGACTTGTAAAAGAGCAAGGGCATTCTCATGATTGTTCCAATCATTTCCAACTTCATGATTACTCAAATCCTTTCCAACTTCATGATTGCTCAAATCCTTTCCGACTTCATGGACAACCTTTATCAACCCGTTAAGTGCTTCCTTTAATCGTTTCGCTCGAGTTCTTGTGATCAGTCCAGGTGGCACTTCAAGAGGATCCACATTCCATCTTCTGGTTTGGCTCCCATCATGGCTCTCATCATTCCCCTCCTCTTGAAAAGGATTTGTCCTCAAATCATCGCCTGCATCAAAAGGACTCAAATCAGTAACATTAAATGTAGCACTTACTTGATACTCACCTAGTAAATTTATCTTGTATGCATTATCATTGATGCGCTCAAGAATTTGAAATGGTCCATCGCCTCTAGGAAGTAGTTTAGATCGATGCTGCACAGGAAACCGCTCTTTGCGCATGTGAACCCAAACTCGGTCTCCAGGTTCAAAGATAGCTTGTCGACGACCCTTGTTGGCTTGTTTCACATACTGCTCTGTTCTTCGCTCAATGTTTAGCCTTACCTTCTCATGGATCTATTTAACAAATTCTGCTTTCTTCTTGCCATCTAGATTAACATACTCAGAAATAGGCAGAGATAATAAATCTAAAGGAGTTAGTGGATTAAAACCATACACAATTTTAAAAGGAGTAAACTTAGTAGCAGAATGCATTGTGCAATTATAGCCAAATTCAACATACACCAAACAATCCTCCCAACTTTTAATGTTCTTTTTAATGACAACCCTCAACAAAGTAGATAAAGTTCGATTTACTACCTTAGTTTGACCATCAATCTGTAGATGACAAGTAGTAGAAAACAATAACTTAGTTCTTAACTTAGCCCACAAGGTCTTCCAGAAGTAGCTCAAGAACTTAGAATCTCTATCTGATACGATTGTTCTAGGCATACCATGTAATCTCACTTCCCTAAAGAACAAATTAGCAATATTGCAAGCATCATCTATTTTATGACAAGGAATAAAATGTGCCATTTTAGAGAATCTATCCACGACTACAAAAATAGAATCTCGACCATGTCTAGACCTGGGTAATCCTAACATAAAATCCATGGAAATATCTACCCAAGGTTCATGAGGAATGGGAAGTGGGATATAAAGCCCTTGAGGTTGGACTCTAGATTTTGCTTGCTTACACGTGATACATCGCTCACAAATCCTCTCAACATCTCGTTTCATGTGAGGCGAATAGAAGTATTCCTGCAATACCCCTAAGGTTTTAGCTACTCCAAAATGTCCCATTAAACCTCCTCCATGAGACTCCCTCACTAGTAATTCTCTTAAAGAACAAATTGGAATGCATAGTCTACTCTCCCTAAACAAGAATCCTTCATGTTTATAAAACTTACCATGACCACTCTTCTCACAATGCACATACTCCTCACAAAAATCTTGATCAGTAGCATACAATTCCTTAATGTGCTCAAAACCAAGCAGTCTAGAACTAAGAGTAGAGATAAGAGCATACCTTCTAGAAAGTGCATCAGCAACGACATTCTTTTACCTTGCTTGTAGTGGATGGCATAGGGAAATGTTTCTATGAACTCCACCCAACGAGCATGCCTTTTGTTTAGCTTATGTTGTCCCTTCAAGTACTTCAATGATTAATGGTTAGTGTGAATCACAAACTCTTTTGGCTAAAGATAGTGTTGCTAAGTCTCCAGTGCTCGAACCGAGACATATAACTCCTTGTCATAAGTAGGGTAGTTCAAGGTTGCCCCACTTAGCTTCTCGCTAAAGAATGCAATTGGTCTTCTCTCTTGCATGAGCACTGCTCCAATACCTAATCCTGAAGCATCACACTCAATTTCAAACGTTTTAGCGAAATTAGGTAAAGCAAGTAATGGCGCTTGAGTTAGCTTATTTTTAAGCGTCTAAAAGGCCTTCTCTTGTTGCTCTCCCCATCTGAACCCCATGTTCTTCTTAATTACCTCAGTAAGTGGTGTTGCAATGGTGTTGAAATCCTTCACAAATCTCCTGTAAAAACTGGCTAGTACATGGAAACTCCGCACATTACTTACATTAGTTGGACTGGGCCATTCTTAGATCACACGAATCTTTTCTTCATCAACCTGTATTCCCTGTGCACTAACAATAAAACCAAGAAACACAAGTTTGTCTATGCAAAAAGTTCACTTCTTGAGGTTAGCATATAATTGCTCCGTTCGAAGCACTTCTAAAACATCCCTCAAGTGAGATATATGGTCCTCCAAACTGTTGCTGTAAATGAGGATATCATCAAAATAGACAACCACAAATTTGCCAATAAAAGTCCTCAAAACATGGTTCATAAGTCTCAAAAAAGTATTAAGTGCATTAGTTAAACCGAAAGGCATTACTAACCACTCATACAATCCATATTTTGTCTTAAATGCGGTTTTCCATTCATCACCTTCTTTCATTCTAATTTGGTGATATCCGCTTTTCAGATCAATTTTGGAAAAGACACTAGACCTATGTAACTCATCTAACATGTCATCTAAGCGAGGAATGGGATGACGATACTTTACCGTGATGTTGTTGATGGCGCTGCAGTCAACACACATTCTCCATGACCCATCCTTCTTAGGCACCAAAATCACAGGCACTGCACATGGACTCATGCTTTCTCTCACGTACCCCTTCTCCATTAATTCATCGACCTGCCTTTAGAGTTCCTTTGTCTCCTCTGGATTGCTCCTATAAGCCGGTTTGTTTGGAATCGATGCTCCGATACAAGGTCAATCTGGTGCTCAATACCACGAATAGGTGGTAATCCCTTTGGAATCTCCTTAGGGAAGACATCTTTAAAATCCTGCACAATAGACACAACCACACTAGGCAAAGAGTTAAATAGTTCGTTAATATTCAAACAAGTTTCCTTAAAAACAAGCAGCAACATAGGTTGCTTCATCACTAACGCTCTCCTCACTACACTCGCTCTTGCCACACAACTCTCCTTTTACAAGGCTGCACTCTCCTTTTCACTCACCGCCAAAGTTGATCCCCCTTCAACTTGGTCTCTCACACTCTTTCCAGCCTTCCTCTCTTTTTTCTTTTTGATATCGACTTTTGTGTTCCTTTTCTTTCTCGCTGTCTTTTGCTCTCTCACTCTTCCTCTGTTTTTCACTCACCTTATATTTTGCAAAAGACTGTTGTAGCTGCAACTGATCCTCATACACCTGTTTAGGTGTTAAAGGTTTAAGATAAAAGCTTTTCCCTTGGTGAACAAGCGTATACTTGTTAGAAAAGCCATCATGAACAACCTTCCTATCAAATTGCCATGGCCTCCCCAACAATACATGACACGCTTGCATTAGCACTACATCGCATAACACCTCATCCTCATACCTACCAATGCGAAAAGCAATCAAGGCTTGCTTACTCACCTTAGTCTCACCACTATCATTCAACCACTACAATTTATATAGACTAGGGTGTTTAGTAGTCTTGAGTCCTAGCCTCTCGAAAATAAAATTACTCCTCACCACATTACTGCAACTTCCTCCATTAATGATCAAACTGCAAATATGATCACCTAGATAACACCTAGTATGAAAGATATTCTCTCGTTGCATCTCCTCTTCTTCCTTCACCTGCACATTCAAAGCTCTCATCACTACTGCCACTAACCTCCCTACTACAGGCTCCTCATCATCACTAATGTCCTCTAATGGAGGCATATCATCCTCTTCACTATCCCCCTCAGTCTCATACTCACCATCATCACGCAGAATCATAACACACCTATTCGGACATTGACTAGCAATATGGCCTCTACCTTGGCATTTAAAACATCTAATGTCACGATTTCTAGGAGTAGAAGAATCAGGTTTACCTTGGTTACCAAGAGTAGAACCCACTTGCCTCTGCTCTCATTTTGGTTTGGTGGGTAAAGGCTTTTCTTCCTTCTTCCATTGGTTAGTCTTCCAGGCGGATGAACTAGTACCCTGTTGAAACCGTGCAGTACTACTACCTTTCCTCCTGTGTTGGTTCTCAACCTTTATAGCCATATGAACCATATCTTCCAATTCAACATAATGCTGCAATTCCACGACATTTTGAATTTCTCTATTCAATCCAGCAAGAAACTTAGCCATGGTAGCCTCTCTATCTTCCTCTACATTCGCCCTAATCATAGTAACTTCCATCTCCTTGAAATACTCATCCACACTTCGGCTTCCCTGCCTAAGAGTTTGCAATTTGTTGTGTAATTCACGATAGTAATATGCAGGCACAAACCGTTTCTTCATCACCCTCTTCATCTCTTCCCACGACTCAATAGGTGGTTCGCCATTCCTTCTTCGATTCAACATTAGTTGATCCCACCACACTATGGTATAATCCGAAAATTCAATGGCAGCAAGTTTCACTTTCTTTCTCCCACTATAGTTGTGACAATCAAACACCATCTCTACCTTCTTCTCCCACTCTAAGTACGCCTCAGGATCATTATTCCCTTAGAAAGGAGGAATCTTCATCTTTATACTACTCAGCTGATTATCCTCTCTATTCCTATCTCCTCTATCTTCCCAATCCTTAGTTCCTCTATTCCTACCACTATAACCTCTATAACTCCTGATAGAAGGTTCATCAAATTCATCATCAGACATTTCATCTCCACCCCTTTGTACTATCCTAGAACAACTCTCCCTCTTACGCCCATGGAAGATGTTTTTAGATTGCTATAGTCTTTGTTCCACCATCTCATGAATTTGTTCCATGCCGTCTTGAAACATCCTCTTCATCTCACCCTTCAACGCCTCAATCACTAACCTAGTATCAAACCTTCCCCTTCACTTTCAGGAGAATGTTGCCTTGACATCATTCTTGTAGAAAAAGGTTAGCACGAACACAAATATATAATTTTAAGCCTCACGATACACTCCCTTACGTGTTTCGCTCAAAGGATGATATCACACAGTCACTCGTGTATTCTCACAAGCAATGATGATATCAACTCACCAATTCCTCTTCTTAATTCTCTTGGAACTAACCCAAACTACACCAATTCCCTTCCGTAGAATTCAAAACAACTCTAGGCTCAAAATTTTTCCTCTTTTTCTTTCAGATTTTTTTTTTGTTGCCTTTGTTTGTTGCTCTTGATCACGTTCCTTTTTTGTTTTTTGTCGTGATTCTTCCTTCTTTTTTTTTTGTCGTAAAAAAATTGAATAGTAGGTACTACACTTTCAATAGACAATTAACACTATGAAATTGAATACGAACAATTGATATGAACGATTAGAGTTAGGGTTTTGATGTTACCTTCCTCAAACCGAACTGATGGTTTAACAAACCTAGGCTCTGATACCAAACTGATACGAACCACGCCAACGTGTGACGAAACCCAATACCAATACGTTCGGAATTGCTACCCAAGATGCCAAAAAATCGAGTGGAAATCGCGACCCGTTGCCTATAAGTGAGACAAGAACCTTAGTATATTATGTAGACGCTACAATCGGGATGAAAGACCGATTGATAAGTCGGGATGAACGCCACGGAAGAAAATCCGATAAGTTCTAGAGTAGTTCTTTGAAGAACCAAGAGAGGAATTCTCTCAAAAGTGTTTTCAAACTTGTATGTTGTATATTCTATGTTCTATGTTGTATCTAAACCCTAGGAGCTTTATATTAGGGTTTACAATTCGTAACAATGATGCCCCAAAACGACATAGCTTCAATAAGTTGTGTAAAATAACAAAACAATGACTTAAAGGCCGGCAGCGTGAGAATGAAGGCTGGCGGCCTTGGAGCCGGCATTGGAGATGTACATGACGTGTACTTCTAGTCGTGTATCTTTCTGTGGAAATTCTTGACACCATACACGACCGTGTACTTCTAGTCGTGTATTTTTCTGTGGAAATTCTTGACAATATACACGACCGTGCCTTTGAACCGTGTATACGACCATGTATGATTCTGTGTAACCTCCAGACTCCCACACGGCTGTGCCTTGTAAAGACACGCCCTCTTCAACCCGTATCTGTTATGACTTGTACAAGAGCAAGGGCATTCCTATGGTTGTTGCAATCCTTTCCAACTTCATGATTGCTCCAATCCTTTTGACTTCATGGACAACCTTTATCAACCCGTTAAGTGCTTTCTTTAATCGTTTCGATCGAGTTCTTGTGATCGGTCCAGGTGGCACTTCAAGAGGATCCACATTCCATCTTCTAGCTTGGCTCCCATCATGGCTCTCATCACACACTTCAAATTTGAAAATTATACACTAAACCTCCTTTATGCCCGAATCACTCTAAGCAAAAATACACCTCTACTTCTTCACAATTGAGGTAACTTCAAGTTACGACTTTTGAATCACAAGTTGTGCTACTATTCTTTTTTTTTTTTACACCAAAATATCAATCAAATGGAGCTTCAACAAGACCTCAAAACTCACTCCAACAAGCAACAAGTTCAACTCCCTAAGCAAGATAATCACGCCACTTCAGATAACAATATAAACAGTTCAATTTTGCACTTTCAATTTTAGAATCGAAATGTAAACTCAAGAACCCTAAATTTCCGAAATTCAATTGAAAAATCCCTCCTCTTAAACCTCAAGCTCTAATACCAAAAGATGATGTGCTCAAAACCACTTTGAAACACAATCAATTGACTCAAAGAAAACAAGTATCAAGTCAATCACAAACCGGTCCACTAGTGAGACAATCTACGTGATCACTTTATAGATTTTGATGGAAAATGTTGATCAAATGTTGTAATTATAATCTGTATTTGTAACATTCACCAAGTAACCACAATAAGGATTGAAAATCATGTGGAGATCAGATCAAAGAAAGCAATAAAACCATGAAATCCACTTCCCCCTTTCAATCACAAATTCTCGCCTCAAGCTAAAATGATATATATAATTCAAGTGCTCAATGAACAATCAATCTTAAAAGATGATTATTCATGAAAAACAAACACAAATATGTCCAAGAAAGATCCAAATCTACCATAGATATGACTCATTAGAGAAGAACTGAACATACAACAAAGATGGAATCGATATGACTCATAATTCCCCTTCGTCGCACTCGCCACAATTCCAATTATTGGGTTAAAATTGATAAGATTTTTGAACTAAGGAAAGAACCCTAATTCCACATGTGAAAGTGTCTCTCAATTCTGCAAAAAATGGCCTCCTCAAACCCTCTCTTAAGCAAGTATTTATAGTTGCTACTCCTAGGGTTAGAAAGTGGTCAAAATTATAAGTTTGCCACTTTTAAGGTGGTTAGTCCTAAATGAAAATTACAAGGAAATAAAAGTGTCCCAAAACCAAATACAACCAAAATAGTTGATAAAAGAAGAAATATATAAAAGAAATGGTCTTCAAGATGCCGGTCTTCTATAGGATCCATCGGCCCAACTCATCGTCGGTTCTGGTCGGTCCATAGATAACCTACAAGCTGAGTCTGAGGGAGTTTGTCCATTGCCCTATAAAATATGATAAGTGTGCCTATTGGAAAACACAATACAAGAATAATAGAAAAGTGGTTAATATATAAATAATTCTGGGGTCGATCTGCTCAAAATGGGCCCTCATCGCCAATATTTGAAATCCTTTAGTTCTTGCTTTAATGATAGGTCTTGTCGGATTTTTCTTCCTATCAGAAAGGAAGTCGTACGAAGAAATTAGTAATTAAGTAGATTATAGATAGATACTATTGTAAGAATATAAAGAATAGAATGAGCTAAGGGTAGATATTATTATCTTGACGATATCACCTTGCCTTATTTTGCTAATGCTATCATTATAGATTTAATATCCAAATTTAGCTTTGTTTTCTTAAACTAAATTAATACATGTAAACTTAACTTTTTCTATATATATGTATAGTTGATGTTTATGCATAGACATATGGAACAAACTATGTGTCATTATATACATGTATAAGAATCTATTTCTGAATACATATATATACTTAGAGAAAATGATTTTCTTACTATATTTATGTAGGTAACATTTTTACCTATAATTATAAAAATCATAAATGAAAGTCGCTATTTTTCAATGCAATAATTATATCCTTTTACTTCTCTTGAGTACATGAGGAGAAATGTTTAACGAATTTATCCTTTGATTAAAAACAAGTTATAAATCTATAAATATATATATATGTTGTTATTATATATATGTATGATACTTAAGGATTTGGAAGGGTACATTTTGTATTACGCTGTTCGACTCTTGAAGGTATAGAATCGAGTACTTGAAAAGTGCAATAACATAGAGGTGTCAAGGAATGATAATTGCAAATCAATACTGAGTAGTTGATTTGACATTTAAGTGAAATAGCACGGAGGTGTTGAGAAATAAAGACTGTAGCTCAATCTTGAGTAGTTGTATTCTTTAAATGCTTGATAGTTTACTTTATTGCCTTAAATGTGGATTGGCTTGCGATTATATATTATTTAATCACCACAAACTAATTAATTAAAGGATTAGATTTAACTAAAAATGGACATACATTTACACGAGACATTGCATGGAATTGAAGGCCGTCACTGTTATAGGGCTCGCCGGAAGTAATCAGAGGATTACTGATGTGCCTTTGTCCAATTACAAGCACACAATGTAATTTAAGATTCGATTGAATGATATACGATCAAAATGGCATGAACCCTAATTGAAAATGGAGCCTAAAAATTGGTGTGAAAAGGATAGAAAAGAAAAGAACTAATTCCTTACAAAATATTATACACTAGTTAGAATTAGGATTGATTTTGATGTTGTTGATATTATGCACAACACAATCAAAATCCACTCGCCACAAACTCTAGGGGAATTTGATAAGAGCAAATGCGTGAAAGGAAGTGTCCCTCACAGTTTCAATATCTCAAAATGATAAGTTCAAAAAAGTCCCCTCTAAAACCTACTAGCAAGTATTTATACTTGCTCTAATTGGGGTAAAGTCAACAAAACAAAATTACAAATAAAACCAACAAGTGACTAGTTTTGAATCAACAAATCACAAGTACAAATGATCTTCAAGTGGTCGGTTCTTCACTTCAATTGAACATATTGTTGGACTGGTTCTTCTTTGATTTATGTTGATCCATGAATAACCTATAAACTGAGCTTTAGCGAATTTATCCATTATCCTGTAAAAACCAATAAGTGTACCTGCTAAAATGCACAACAAATATGAAATAGAAAAGAAGATACTAAACAATTATTCTCGGGGTCTGATTGTTCAAAGAGGACCCTCATTGCCAAATTTTGTAATCCTTTAGCTCTTGCTTCGGTGATAGGTCCTGTAGGAATTTGATTCTATCATCTCCTCGGGCCTTACGAAGATTTACTCTCAAATTTGATAGGTCTTCATGAACATCATTAGGTAAATAGAGTGACAAGTCTATAACATTACATGTAGTAGAGACTCTGTATCCTCCTAGCAAGTTATCTATAAAAATATCACTAAAGTCACCCAGTACTTGAGATAACACAGGGGGTAGTTGTTATCACCCCTCCATCTCTAGGATATACCTCATCTGCAATAAATATAACGGTCTATCATCTGCTATGGCCTTCCCTAACTCAAACTGTCCCCCCAATAAGGTCTTCTTCTTCCTAATTTTACTTTTATGTCTCTAAACTTCTAGGTCCTCTAAAGGTTACTCATCTGCCGCTGAACCTTTTAGACCTCTGATGGTCATATTGGGTTCAACACTATACGTTTACCCTCTTGTTGGAACATGTAAGTATTTCTATAGCCATCATGCAAAACCCTTTTGTCATATAACCAAAGCCTACTAAGCAATATATAGGATGCATATATGGGAAGGATATCACATATAGTCTCATCATGATACTTATTCCCTATAGTAAAAGGTACCCTAGCCCTCTAGGTAACATGGAGACTACCCTACTCACTCAGCCAATATAATTTATAAGGTTTTGGATGTAAGGTAGTTACAAGTTTCAATTTCGATACTAATGATGTTGTCACAACATTAGTACAACTACCACCATCAATAATAATAGAACACAGATTACCTTATACATTGCAAGAGGTGTGGATCAAATCTTTCCTCTACTTATCATCAATAGTTGGAAAAGTAGTCTTAGCTCATCGTAGTACATTAACAAATAAATATCAATCATTTGACATGGTTGCTTACTAACTTCATGGTGTGCCTAAAACCAAGGTCTAAGAACGTGCAATTGAACCAAAGGAACAACTTCAATTCACAAGATCAAAACCAGTTGAAAGGGTACAAAAATTGCATGAACCCTAAATGAAGTAGGTGAACCGATTGCTATATTTCATGAAATGAATATCACAATGATGTATTCCTCAATAAAAATCATAAAGTATACTTGACAATCACGTGATTAATACATAAGATCAACAAGAACAACTCCGAAATCAACCTTTCCAACAAGAGCCAATTCACACCATAAGATGAAGCAAAATTTGATGGTGATAATAAATGCTAAGAACCAATCAATTAAGTAATAATAATTTGATTACAAATGCAATCAAATCTGACCAAGAAACTTCCAATTCAACCTTAGATATTACACACTAGAGAAGAAAAGAAATCACAACAAAATGAAATTTGTATGACTCACAATTTCAAGTGTTACACTCGCCACAATCTCAACTCTTAGGATTAAAATTGATAAGAGGAAATTTGAACTAGGAAACCCTAATTCTGTCACGTTAAAGTGAAGTATATAATCTGAAAATGGCCTCCTCAAAACCCTACTTTAAGCAAGTATTTATACTTGCTCCCTTTAGGGTTAGAAAATACACAAAATTACAACTATGCCACTTTTAGGGTAGCCGGTCCTAAATGAAAAATTACAAACAAAATGAAAGTGTCCCAAAAGAAAATACAACATAAAATAGTCAACGCAAATGGTAAATATATAAAAGAAATTGGTCTTCAAGATACCGGTCTTTAGGATACTTTCGAATTGAGCCTTGATGAGGATCCCGACTCACTCAAAAGTATAGGTGATTTGGCACCCTATAGGATTGATAAGTGAACCTGTTGGAACATATAACAATTATAATGTAGGAATGAAGAAAATAAATTAGCTTCCTTAAGATTAGGTTTCTCATGTAAGATTCTCAAAACTAAATTATGTAGACCCTTAGCTCGGGCCCTGGTGATAGGTCCTGTAGGAGTTTGATTCCTATTATCTTCTTGAGCTTCTGGAAGATTTACCCTCAAATCTGATAGGTCTTCACGCATGTTGTCTGATAAGTATGGTGATAGATCTACAACATTAAAGGTCGCTGATACTCCATACTCTTCTGGTAACTCTATCTGGTAAGCATTGTTGTTGATGCATTTTAAAACCCTGAATGGTCCGTTTGATCTGGGAGACAGCTTCTATGACTTCTTATGTGGAAACCTGTCCCTACTAAAATTAATCCAGACTATGTCACCTAGATTATAAAGATGAATTCTTCTGTGTCGTTTCCCTAGATTCTCTACTATTCCTGGGTTTTCTGAAGTTGTTCAGTTGTTTTATCATGAATGTGCTAAATTTGTTTGGCTCGGTCAACTCCACTAAGACTCTCTTCCTTTGTTGCTAGTCCTGCTATAAAATCCAATGGAATAGAAGGATTATAGCCATAAACAACTTCAAAGGGAGACTTACTGGTTGAACTATGAGTAGACCTATTGTAAGTGAACTCAATAATAGGAAGACACAAGTCCCAATCAGTAAGATTCTTGCCAACTGTTGCTCTGAGTAGATTCCTAAGCATAAGGTTGACAGCTTCTGTTTATCCGTCTGTCTGTTGATGGCAAGAGGTACTGTACATAAGCTTAGTACTTAGTCTTTTCCATAATGTCTTCCAAAAGAAACTAAGAAACTTAGTGTCTCTGTTTGACACTATGCTGTGTGGGACTCTATGTAATTTGACAATTTCCTGCACAAAAATGTTAGCAATAAAAAGGGCACCATCTGTTTTGTGACAAGGCACAAAATGTGACATTTTACTGAACCTATCAACAACCACCATAATAGAGTCTTTTCCCCTTTGTGTTCTAGGTAACCCCAACACAAAATCCATACTGATATCAGTCCAGGGTTTATTTGGTATAGGCAAATGCATGTACTCACCCTGTACACCTTTCTTCCCTTTAGCCCCCTTACAAATACCACACCTTTCTAATACCCTATGGACATCCTTTATCATACCCTTCCAATAGAAATTCTCCCTCAATATGGCTATGGTTCTCTTCTCACCAAAATTTCCAGACAATCCACCTACATGTGCTTCCCTCACCAATAACTCCCTCACAGATCCAGAAGGAATACATAGTTTTCCTAATTTATACAGAAACCCCTCAATCACGTAATAGCCATCATGCATCTTGCCCCCATAACACCTCTCCATAACAATCTTGAATTCCTTATCACATATATACTGTTCTTTCAATAATTCAAAACCCAGTAGTTTTGACTAAAGAGAAGTGATAAGTACATACCGTCGTGATAAAGTGTCAGCAACAATATTCTAATTACCCTTATTGTACTTTATCACATATGCAAAACCCTCCAAAAACTCCACCCACTTGGCTTGGCACTTAGATCAAGTTCTGTTATCCCCTGAAATGTTTCAATGACTCATGATCTGTATAAATAATAAATTCTCTTGGGAGAAGATAAAGCTGCCATGTTATGAGAGCCCTCACTAATGAATAAAATTCCTTATCATAAATAGAATAGTTCAAAGTTGCACCACTCAACTTCTCACTAAAATAAGCTATGGGTTTTGATCGTTGCCAATCGTAGTTTTAATAAATTGAATTCTTGTTCTTAATCTTACTATGAAGCAATAGGCAAGCGCACCTATCGTAGCGTAATATAGCGAGTAAGCATAAGGTCGTCCCTTAGAGATACACCAACTACTAGTACTAACTCCATTCCTATTATCTAACCGCCGCTTAAATATGTTGGTTGAAACTTAATTACTCTAATCTTAAAACTAATAACTCACTAACAACAATGGTTCTGAAGATTTATCAATTAACAAAAAGCAACCTAGATTTTATTCTACTCCTTCTCTATCATGTAATTCATTAGATTTATGAAGATTGGCGTAATTGACTTCTTATACTGTCAAATTCTCTAGTCAAGTTAACTACTTTCTCAAGTATATTAGCCTATCTAATCCTAGGTTTATCAAGTAGGATCTCTCCTTAGTTAATAGCAACCTAGAATTGCATAAAGCACATGAATTCGCATCAAAATAATCGATGTGAATAGAAGACTCTTGTTTCCTATCTCTAGAAGAACAATCAAATCTCATTAATTGCATTAAATCTAATCATAAGAGCAATTTCTCAATTGACTAATATGATATCATGCATAAATTCATATTTCGGATCTATGAATCTAAGAAACAATTGAAGGGCATGCAATTAATCAAGAGAAAGCCAACAACTTCGCATTAAAAACCAAATCTTCATCACATGACAGAGAAGTTTCAAATAAAATCTAGATTTACAGTCTACTCTTCCATAAATTGGACAAAAGAAATGCAATTACTGGAAGAATAGATAAAATTCATAGTCACAACTCGTAAAGATAGAATCTTCTTCTTCGTGGGTCTTCAATCTCCTTTGGAATCGATAGAATCTTTTTTCCCTTGCTGTTATGAGAGTTAGAGCAAATAAAAAATTCATCACACCCATTCTAGGGCAACTAGCGGTCTATTTATACATGTACCTGGGTTGGATACATACAGGAGTGGATACACGAGTAGTGTATCTCGTTCGTGTATCTCATGCTTGCTTCTAAGTGTCCTTATGTGAATATACACGAGCAAGTACATGGGAGTGTACATTGGTCGTGTATTTGAAACATCGTTGAACAGCAACAAAACTTAGATACACAAGCAAAGTACATGAGCATGTACTTTTCTCGTGTACTTTCTAGACATCCACTTCAGTATACACAAGCAAAGTACTTGGGCGTGTATCTCACTTATGTACTTTCCAGAATTCTTTTCTTCACATGTATTGTATCCAATTCCTTCCAAACTTGATCCGACTCTTCAAAACTCCTTCCCTTAGCTCCAAAATACTCTAGAAGATCCTGAAATTAACATTCATTCCATTAAGCATCCTTTTCTTCAACAAATCATCTAAAAATTCAACAATAAAGCACAATTTCATTACTCTAGATAAAGGTATTTTGTGACTTATCAAACTTCCCCACACTTAAGTCTTTGCTTGTCCTCAAGCAAAATAAAACATTAATCAACCCTAGAGGGTTAGGACAACTTTTGAACTTTGGAATCTGGAATCACCTTAGAGACAAGAAGGAAATGAGGAGGCAAAGCAGGCAACCGAGTTCATTATGTTTTTATTTTTATTTTTCATTTTGTTGATGAACATGAGTAGCTAAGCTACTTTTCTAGCCAAAGGGTCATAGATGTTTAATTCTCCACGAATTGTGAGGTCTAATTGACTTGTATTTATTCTATTCTTTGCTTTCGGGTATTCATATATCTTCTGATCGTTTTGTCATTATTATCTTTGTTGATTGGTATGAATAGAGCTCTTCTACTCAATTAGCAAGTTAATATATTATCGACTAGCACGTCAAATCCGTAATTGTTTGATTGTTTTAGTCTTAGTGATGCAATAACATGTTTGGTTATAAAAGAGATGATCGAATTCATGTTATGGAGGTGTATGATCATGTTTAAATAGGTTATCTTATAATCTACTGGCATGAATTGGTGGTCTCTCTAGATTTTAATGCTATTGATAGATTAAATCCTAAGCGCTGGTCTAGGGTTGTTTAATCAATAAGAGAAATAATTCAAAGCGCTTGTCTGAGGTTATCGAGGAAGTAAGGAGAGATAGGTTGTTAGAGCTTGTTAATAACTATAACCAGTTTATCTAAAACTAAGAATAGAAAACATTTGCATCGATGATCAATTCCTAGAATTAAACTATCTTGATTCCTTTGGCTAGGCTTTTATTAATATCCGATTTTCTTACCTTGTTTTACTTTATTTTGATTCACAAACAAAACCCCCCATTTTCTTTTCCCTTTTATTCTCCTTGAATAGAAATAAGTTTAACCAATCTCTGTGGATTCGACCATACTCACCACTATATGCAAATCATATAATTGTTAGGAGTAGGTTTTATTTTTGTTGGATTCGATACCCATCAAATTTGGGCGCCATTGCCGGGGATTGGTGTCAAATTTATTTCTATTCTTGTATGACTCGTTCTTCTCAGACAGGTGAACTAACTTATAATCCGGAGATTGAGAAGACTCTAAAGAGACTACGACAAGAAGCTAGATCATCCACTAGACTGAACTTAGCATCGGATTTTTCTAATTCATCCATTGATTCTGAAAAAGAAGACGATATGGCAAATCCCGAGAGAACATTGCGAGAGTTGGCTACGCCGGATGTGAATCAACAACCACTTTGTATTCACTACCCCGAACTAGCCGTGGAATTCGAGTTAAAATCTGGGTTGATACATTTGCTACCTACATTTCATGGTCTTGAGAATGAAGATCCTCACAAGCATTTGAAAGAGTTTCATATAGTGTGTTCTAGTATGAGGCCGCAAGGAATAATCGACGATCAAATCAAGCTACGTGCTTTTCCATTTTCTTTAAGTACTAAAGCTAAAGATTGGTTGTTTTATTTGCCTCCAGGTTCATAACCACTTGGACAGATATGGTCAGACTCTTCTTGGACAAATTCTTCCTCGCATCTAGAGCCGCTGGTATAAGAAGAGAAATTTGTGGTATAAAACAAAGGGACACCGAGACTCTTCATGAGTATTGGGAGAGGTTCAAGCAATTGTGTGTAAGCTGCCCATAACATGGGATATCTGAACAACTCCTCATCCAATACTTCTATGAAGGCTTGCTTCCGATGGAAAGAAAGATGATGGATGCTGCAAGTGGAGGTGCCATAGTAAACAAAACCCCTGGTCAAGCTAGGGAATTGATCTCCATTATGGCTGCCAATTCGCAACAATTTGGGTATAGGCATGATACGTCTTCAAGGAAGGTAAATGAGGTAAATGTGTCTAACCTTGAACATCAAATTTCTAATCTTACCTCCCTTGTGCAGCAGCTAGCTCTTGGAAATACCTAACAGGTGAAAGCTTGTGGAATTTGTGCTGCTCCTAGTCATCCGACCGACATGTGCCCCACATTGCAAGATGACAACCATGAACACGCCAATGTTGTAGGCGAATTCCCAAGACAGCCACAAAGGAAATATGATCCCTATTCAAATACTTACAATCCCGGATGGAGGGATCATCCTAACTTCAGATATGGCAATAAACCACAAAACTTCCAACAATTCCAACCTAAGCCATCAAACCAAGTATCACAGGCTCCTTCCACTTCAGGTATGTCTCTTGAGGAAATTGTTAAATCACTCGCTGTTAATACAAAACAATTTTAGGATGAGACAAAGCAGAGCATCCACAACTTGGAAAATCAGGTAAGTCAACTTGCTTCTTCTATAAATAGGTTGGAAACTCAAGGTAAGTTACCTTCTCAAACCGTCACAAATCCAAAGCAAAGTGCTAATGCAATTACCTTGAGAAGTGAAACGAAATTGCAGGGATCAAATGAGAAGGATCACCGAACTAATCCTGAGGAAGAGACTGAGAAAGAAACTCCAACTCCAAGCCAACAGAACAATCGATCAAAGGACCCCTCATTGAACCACCAAAGGTCATGACAACAGCGCCTCCTTTCCCTTCCAGACTAGCAAAATCCAAGAATGAAGCTAAAGAAAAGAGATTCTTGACACTTTTCGCAAAGTTGAGGTAAACATTCCCTTGCTGGATGCAATAAGCAAGTACCTCGTTATGCTAAATTTCTAAAAGAATTGTGCACTAATAAAAGAAAGCTGAAAGGTAATGAAAAGATTAGTGTAGGTGAGAATGTTTCAGCTATTCTTCAAAAGAAGCTTCCTCCTAAATGTAAGGATCCGGGTATGTTTACTATTCTTTGCAAAATAGGTAACCTTGGAATCACTAAAGCTATGTGTGATTTAGGCGCTTCAATCAATGTTATGCCTTTGTCTGTTTATCAATGTTTAAATGTTGGCCCTTTAAAGGAAACGGGTATTATTGTTCAACTTGCTGATAGGTCCAATGTTTATCTTAAGGGAGTTCTAGAAGATGTTTTAGTTCAAGTCAATGGGTTGGTTTTTCCTACTGATTTTTATGTGTTTGACATGGACGATAGTGATTCTCATTCTTCATCACTGATATTATTAGGGCGACCATTCCTTAAGACTTCTAAAACGAAAATCGATGTAAATGATGGCACCTTCACTATGGAATTTGATGGTGAAGTGATTAAATTTAACATTTATGATGCCATGAAACATCTTAACGATATCTCTCCTGTTTTTGTTATGGATGTTATTAACCCATCACCACAGGCACCAAGGCTGAAATCAAAATCCTTATCTGAATATTTAGCCAGGAACGTCTAGCTAAAGACGTTAAAGAAAGGCGCTTCATGGGAGGCAACCCATGTAAAAAAAAAAAAAAAATTCTTTTAGTTTTGCTTTGCATTAGTTTTGGTTTGTTTTAGTTTTTTTTTTGTTTTAGTTTAGTTTGTTTTGATTTTAGTGTAGTTTTGAACTCTTTGGATCAGTTGCAGCAAGGATACACATAATCAGATGACACTTTCCAGAGCTTAAGGGGAAAACTCCAACACTAGGGAAGTACCAGTATTTCCTTTCTCTTATTCTCTAATGTTCCATGAGTTGTTAATTCCTTTTCAATTGTGCTAAATTAGGAACAGTGAGGACATTGTTCAAGCTAAGTGTGGGGGAGAGGATAATAAAATATAGAGAATAGAGAACTAACTTATACTCTGAATGTTTGTCTTTAAGCAATTTTAAGCCAATTGTTTTCAAAATTATCATGAAATCTAGAGATTGTACTAAATGTTGTAATAAGTATCTACAAAATGTGAAATTGACTTGTTCAAATGTTTTACTCACCTACTGCTGTGATTAGAATACATGGTTAAAATTAAGTAGTGAAATCTTTAAGAAACAAATTTACCTTGTATTTAGCTTTAGAATTGGAAGTCTAAGAGTAAGTCGAGTCCCTAAATGAAAAATAAACAAGTTTACTTCTAGGTTATATTAGCTACTGTATACTCTTTGAAGTTGTTTGTAAAGCAATCATAACACTTAAAAAAAAAAATCAAGCATAGCCATTACTCCAATGATTCAACTAATTGAGTTAAGAGTATTCAAACTTGAATGTTAGAGTGAGGAAGAGTCCGTAGGGGTATCTCAAAACTCAGTCACTTGAGTGATGAGCTCGGGATATTGCCGACTCAATGAACTCACTATAACGATAAGGGCGAAAAAGGCAAAAGTACATGAAAAGAAGCGGGCAAAAACCCGTCAAAATAGATGCTTGAATAAATCAAAAGAACATGAATGTGAACATTCATTGAATAAAACAAAGATGTATAAAAGGGAGAATATCTAGCAAAGAGCTTATACCATATGCTTTTACTTTATATTACAAGGATTATATGCTTGATAATATCCAATGAAGTTTAATTGGGTGTTTTTCCTTAGTGGATTAAGTATTTACTTTTGGAATAAAAATTCTTTTGCTAAACATGAGGATTAAAGTTTGTTTTGTTTAGATTAGCTATTGAATTTTGTCCATAGTAATTTGATCACAGGAAACCAATTGGGTTGAAGTAGTAGACATTAAATTACAAGTCATGAATTACAAATGAATAGATGCTTGGAATGATGAAAAGAAAGTTTGTATAATCTATGACAAATTTCTTAATTGATTTGATGCAATTGCTTGAGGACAAGCAAGAGTTTAAGTGTGGGGGAATTTGATAGAGCCATTTTATACTCAATCTTTATAGTATAAATTGTGTTAAATTATTATTGATTTTATAATAATCATAAGGAAATGGTACTTTAATTCTATCATCGTGATAAATCAGGTTAAATGGAGTCAAGGATGCCAATTCAAGCAAATTAGAGAAGCCATCTACAACTTGGTTCAAAGACAAGGATTTACACCGTCGGAGGGAAGTACATGGGCGTGTAATTGAAGTACACGGCCGTGTACTTGGTTTTGAATCAACAGAAAGATACACGGTTGAAGTACACAGCCGTGTAGCTAACTAGGAACTAGCACAGTTTGAGGCACGGCCAAGGTTCAAACCGTGCCCCTCACTGGACAAGAAGGCAGAAATGTGGACTTTGAACAGAGAGAAACACGGCTTAGGGCATAGCCGTGGTGGAAGCCGTGGGAGAAACCGTGCTTGGAGCCGTGGTGGAAGCTAGGTGTGCCAAGGAGAAGAAAGTGTGGAACATCAACCAGATGAAGGCACGGCTTGAAATATAGCTGTGGGTGTAACCGTGGTACACACTGGACACGGATGAAGACTTGTAGATTATGCACAGATGAAGGCACGACTTGAAGTCTGGCCGTGTGTGTAACCGTGGTACACACTAGACGCAGTTGAAGACTTGAAGAATATGCACATAGGATGGCACGGCTTGACCCACGGCCATGTGGTAGGGTGTGCCAAGCAGACGAATCTTCACTTCTCGAAATCTACTTGGAAAAGGAAAGATATTTTCGTATCTTGCTAGCAAAAGATCACATGCTATCCCCCTAACAATATAAATAGAACCAACCCTAAGGGTTAGGGCAACTTTTGAACTTTGGAATCTGGAATCACCTTGGAGACAAGAAGGAAACGAGGAGGCAGAGCAGGCAACCGGGTTCATTATGTTTTTATTTTTATTTTTCGTTTTGTTGATGAACATGAGTAGCTAAGCTACTTTTTTAGCCAAAGGGTCATAGATGTTTAATTCTCCACGAATTGTGAGGTCTAATTGACTTGTATTTATTCTATTCTTTGCTTTCGGGTATTCATATATCTTCTGATCGTTTTGTCATTATTATCTTTGTTGACTGGTATGAATAGAGCTCTTCTACTCAATTAACAAGTTAATATATTGTCAACTAGCACGTCAAATCCGTAATTGTTTGATTGTTCTAGTCTTAGTGACGTAATAACATGTTTGGTTATAAAAGAGATGATCGAATTCATGTTATGGAGGTGTATGATCATGTTTAAATAGGTTATCTTATAATCTACTGGCATGAATTGGTGGTCTCTCTAGATTTTAATGCTATTGATAGATTAAATCCTAAGCGCTTGTCTAGGGTTGTTTAATCAATAAGAGAAATAATTCAAAGCGCTTGTTTGAGGTTATCGAGGAAGTAAGGAGAGATAGGTTGTTTGAGCTTGTTAATAACCATAACTAGTTTATCTAGAACTAAGAATAGAAAACATTTGCATCGATGATCAATTCCTAGAATTAAACTATCTTGATTCCTTTGGCTAGGCTTTTATTAATATCCGATTTTCTTACCTTGTTTTACTTTATTTTGATTCACAAACAAAACCCCCCATTTTTCTTTTCCCTTTTATTCTCCTTAAATAGAAATAATTTTAACCAATCTCTGTGGATTCGACCCTACTCACCACTATATGCAAATCATATAATTGTCTAGGAGTAGGTTTTATTTTTGTTGGATTCGACACCCATCACCAAGGTACACGATCGTGTACCTAGTTGTATATCTACCCATCTATTACATGCATAAATTACCATAGGAACGCTCAAAATTAGGTCTTGTGGCTTTAGTATATTATCAATCTACCTTCCTGAAGGCTAAAAATGTAACTACAACACACCCAAAGCATCACCAAACGATAAAGTTCAAATCTTGATTCTAAGAAGCTTGGTGTGATAGTTTAGTCATCGTAAAAAAAAATGGCCTCATAACTTGGTTTTTAAGAAGAAGATCGGAAAAGAAACACAATAACATTGTTCCAGAAACCCACAAAATCAAAGTCCCAAATATTCATGTTCAAACCCTAACTGTCGATTCACTTGCTTGGCAGCCACTTATGACATTAATCATACATGCATTCACGTGAGTTCAAAATGTCTACAGATCTATCAACAATCGACTTCCAAAATGCGAAATCACTCATCATACCATCATCATAGATGCAAGCATGTATGGTAGTCGTAAAAGAAAATCGAGCAGCAACTGTATTGCAATAAGTATTGAAGAAGAAGAAGAGAAAACTTACTGACCTTGA